>CM061538.1:276280595-276880595 GCA_030864215.1 Capsicum pubescens
TGAGAGGCCATTACCTCATCGGTTGATGACCTTAGTCTTCATAGATAATTGAGGACGACCATCACATAGTCTCCATAGACAATCGGAGTTAACAATCAACATCAATCTCCATAGACAATTGGAGATGTCATCATGTCTTCATATACAATCGAAGACATCATTCATCACATAGTCTCCATAGACAATTGGAGATGACAACTAGCATCCGTCTCCATAGACAATTGGAGATGTCATCAAGTCTTCGTAGATAATCGAAGACATTATCATTCATCACAATCTCCATAGACGATCGGAGACAACAATAAACACCAGCCTACATAGTCAATTGGAGGTGTCATGCATCAATTCTCCGTAAAAAATCGGAGACAACAATCAACACCAGCCTTTATAGACAATTGGAGGTGTCATGCATCAATTCTCCGTAAACAATCGGAGACAACAGTCAACACCAACCTCCATAGACAATTGGAGGTGTCATGCATCAATTCTTTGTATACAATCAAAGACATCATCATTCAACAGCAGTCTCCATAGACAATTGGAGATGTCATGCATTAAGTCTTCGTAGAAAATTGAAGACATCTTTCATACATCAACATCAGTCTTCGCAGACAATCGAAGACACCCGTCATTCATCCTCAAGTCCCCGTAGACAATCGGAGACATCATACAACTTTTTAACAAAAGGTACAATTCAGAACAACAATATTTTTTTTCAAATCCCATATATCACACACTGGGGCAAATTTTGAGAACCATCTTAAATTTTCCCCATTTCCTTTTTTCGAACTACATTGACCTGATTCTCGTGACACTCGAGATATTTAGGAAGCTCTAGGCAGAGTTCGGTCATTACAACCCCACAATCATTCTTTCTCCCTAGTAAGTACACAATCTTGCATCCCTAGCATCTCACAACTCGATACTGGGCAATTTCAAAAGGACCATAAAAAATATGTGAATACTTCTGTTCCCACATAACCCTCCAATCAATGATCATTTCATATGATCATTCGCCCCTAATAACAAGGCAAGAGACAATCTGTAAATTCTTTTGAACTATACCCAACCTGATCCTCATTAACTTGAGATATGTAGGAACTCTAAATTTGAGTTCGGTCGAATTTTTCTATAATAAAAAAAAATTATTTTTTGTCGAGCAAAATTGGCTACACATCAATGTTTTCGGTTGAAGACTTCTACATCGTCTTCAAACGAAAAGGGGCAACTGTTGACACTCAATTTTTGCTCTCCGTGCCTAAAATTAACGTTTTCAGGCTTCCTGATCGTTAAAGGGCACAAATTATAATTTTCACATCTTTTTTTACAATTGTTGATAAATTATTGATAATCATCCTTATTTTAGGATTTTTATCAATTTATTGTCGTATTTTACTTTTCATAATTTATTAATAATCCTCCTTATATTAGGATTTCTATCAATTCATTATCGTTTTTAATATTTTACAATTATCTGCACATGTACACGACATGACATCACATTTTTATAATATTTTTTATATTAAAATATTTTTTTTAATATTTTCAACATTCTTTACATTTTTCATAATTACAAATTAATACCTTCATTTTGTATATTTTTTACTGTCCGCAAATGCTAAGTCGGATAAATTATTTTTACACAGTATAATAATTCGATGTCTTGTTGCATTCGACAATGACTACACAATAATGTTTTGTCACATCCGACAATGACTACATAATGATGTCTTGTCACATCCGACAATGACTACACATAATGTCTTGTCACATCTGACAATGACAACTCAATGACACTACCCTTTGGACAATAACTCTATCCATTGGTCAAAAGGATGAACATTGTTTGGTCAATATCCTAAGGACTAAAGGATGTGCTATTATAAAAAGAGGGGACACCCTTTTATCCATTGGATAATAGGGAGTGCCCAATTTTATTATAAATAGACAAGGGTGGAAGATAATTTTATTCATCTTTTCTCTCTACACACATTTTCATACATCCACACATATATTTTCTCTCTCTCAAATACATGCACAAAAAAAAAAACATAAGAAAAAATCTTTCCTCATTTTTTATTTTCTCTCCTAAAAATAGACAAATGCATATGCACATTTTTTAATCACACACACATTATATTCTTCTTTCTCCCCTCTCTGAAGAATAAATAAATACACATAAATTTTTTCTCGTTTTTATCTCTCTCAAACACACAAAAAATACACATATACACATAAAAATAAATTAAATTTTTACTCCCTATTTTAGTGAAATTCCACCATTTTTTACTAGGGATTATGTTGGTTACATTTATATATATATTTATATATATATATATATATATATTTCTCGAGTGTTGTTGTTGCTATTCATATTTTCTTACTGTTCATGGCCAATGAAAATATCTATCCGCCGGATACTTGAGGCCACTCCATTACAAATGACGGATTTTATTTTTAAAAGATTACTATTTTATATCAAAACAAATACTTGGCCAATGACATTATCTCTCCGTCGGATACTTGAGGACACCCCGTGACAAAAGAAGGATTTTTATTTCTCAAAGTTTACTTATTTACATAAAAAATAAATGGTTGGACTTTATTTTTCTTAAGTTTATTTATTCATATCAAGTATCAATACACTGGCCGATGAAGAAATCCGCCGTCGATTTTTGAGGCCTTCACAAATAAAAGGATGGACATTACGTATTCAAATACGTTATAAAAATAAACAACGGGCAATGAAAAAACTTTTATAATACCACGACACCACAAAAGGTTTTATGATTCGTATCTTGGAAAGGAGATTTAGGATGGCCGATTAGTCGAGCAACCACTTCGTAGCTATGACGAGTCTAATACTTAATCCGAGCCCATTTTATAACAAGACACTATTTTTATATGTACATCTATATGTACATGTGTGTGCACATAATTTCACTTACTTTAATGATTATTTGTTCATTACTTTATCAAGCACTTATACATAATTCTCGAGCTTTATGTTTGTAGTTTATTTCTCATTTGTATAATTGTACATAAAGATAAAAGATAGTGAAAACTTTATTTTTTGGGTGCCGGGCGGGGATATTCTTTATTTACATCATTTCATCGCTTTTATGCAAAACTTAGGTCGTTAATATTTACATAAAAGAATCAAGTTAATCAAGTGATTCACGAATTATGTAGTCTTTTCTTCTCAAATTAATTTTACTTCTTTGTAATTTTAATCAAATAAAAATATTACTTGTAAATACCTTTTCTTTTCATGGCACATCAAAATACATTTCTTTTCGTACATCATAAAATACTTTTCTTTTTCACGTGTAATGTATACATTTTTATACATATCTTTTACATGTTTTTATAACAATAGATTTTATTTATATAGTTAATATACATATACTTTTACATAGTTTTAAACATTTTTATTTTTTCAAAAGAATTATTTTTCACTTAATACACATACACTTTTACATTATTTTAAATATTTATACCTCTTCCCTCATTGATTAGTTTAGTCTAGCTAGGTACCACGTTTGTGGATCCTGAAGGGTGCCTAACCCCTTCCCTTAAGGATAATTTGAACCCTTACCTAGAGTCTCAATAGGTTTTCGCATACTAAGACATTAGCTATACGCATTGACAAATAAATAGGTTTTCTTATTTTCCTTTAAAAATTAGGTGGCGATTCTGTACAAATTTTAATTCTCTTAGAGTCCATAACGTCATGTTTTGTTTAACCTTGGTAAAATAGGGCATGACAGTATATGCTCCATAGAGCTTGAAGAAATTCCATCGGAGGATACTTAAACCACAGGATTCTACCCATTTAACTATCACACTGAAGGCTGTGCAGATGAAGGAATCCCTAACCAACCAGGAAAAGGGAAAAAGATCTGATAGAGAGTCAAAATAACTCTGTCCAAATGACAAGCTTTCTAATCTGGAATGTGAGAGTGCTAACAATGCCAACTTCATGAGGCACTGCACCTCCCTTGTCAAGATGCATAAGACTTCTATGTTAGTACTCCTGAAAAAAAAAGAGTGATCATAAGACTCTCACTGAAGAGTTGGGCTTCAATGACCATATTCAGGCTGCTGCCAGGGGTTTAGTAGGAGGGATAGTCATCATGTAGAAGGAAACCGCTTTCAAATTGGAAGAAATCTCTTTCTCTGATCAGGGTTTCCATGTTATGGTTAAGGTACCCCCCCCCCCCCCCCCCACTCACACTTGGATCTTTTCTAGTATTTATGCTAGTACTAATTTTAGCACTAGAATTGACCTTTGGGAAGACCTGATTAGAATTTCCCAAACTTACAAGGGAGACTGGTTCATTGGTGGGGACTTTAATGAAGTCCTTCATGCTAGGGAGAAATTTGGAGGGAATAACATTAATAGTATAAGGGTTGATATCCTCTGGCATTACTTAAACCAATGTAACATGGTTAACCTAGGCTATAAAGGTATTAAGTTCACTTGGACTAATAAATCATACAAGAATAGAAAGAGTCTTATCCTTGAAAGATTAGATAGATGCCTGGCTAATGACTCTTGGATTTCTAAATATCCTGACTCCTGTGTAAATCATTTGCCCAGGACCTATTCTGATCACTGCTCTCTGCTAGTCACCTTGACCAAGCAAACTCCCATCAGAAATGAGAAACCTTTTAGGATGGAGCCCATGTGGTGTGACCACCCCTCTTGGAATGAGAAACCTTTTAGAATGGAGCCCATGTGGTGTGACCACCCCTCTTTCCAAGATGTCATCCATTCTTTCTTTGACCACCCTCATACTATCATAGAGGCAAACAAAACCCTTTAGGAGAATGCCTACACCTGGAATACTACCACTTTTGGTAATATTTTCCACAATATGAAAATAATTTTAGCCAGAATCAGGGGTATTCAAAGCTCCATTCACTACCACCATAGCTCTTCTCTCCAAAGATTAGAAGCCAAGCTCTTAAAAGACTATGACAATATGATTAGGTTTGAGAAAGAGTTTTGGAGAACTAAGTCTAGAATTACCTGGCTTCAACAAGGGGAATCTAACACCAGGTTCTTCCACACTAGCACCCTTAATAGGAGGAGAAATAACAGAATCACTCTCCTCCATGACCACACTGGAGCCACCATCACTGACCCTCAACAAATCAGTGACCACATTCTGGACTTTTACTCAAGAATGTACATCACTGACCACATATCCACCATGCTTTCCTCTACCCCACCATCACCAAAGGCCTCTCCCAAGATAAGTGTGACCACCTCAATACCTCTCTAACTGAGAGAGAAATTTATAGAGCTATCATAGGTTTCCAACCCATAAAAGCTCCAGGCCCTGATGGGATTCATCCAATCTTCTATCAGAAGTATTGGAATATCGTGAAAGGGAAAATCATTGAATTCTGCACCAGGTGCTTCACTACTGGCACTATGGACCCTTCAATGAATGAAACCCTGATCTTTCACATCCCTAAATCCCAAAATGCCACCTCTATCAAAAACTTCATACCTATTGGGCTTTACAATACCTCTTATAAGCTAGTCACCAAGTTGATAGTTAATAGAATCAAGCCCTTACTGCCCTCCATCATTGGTCCTTACCAATCTAGCTTCTTGACTAATAGAAGGGCTTCTGACAATGCCATCATAGTTAAGGAATTCCTAAACCACTTCAGGAAAATAAAAGAAAAAAAAGCTAATATGATCCTAAAAATTGACCTAGAGAAAGCTTTTGATAGGTTAGAGTGGTCTTTTTTCAGAGAAACCTTGACCTACTTTATCTTTACTCCCAACCTAGTGAAGCTCATCATGTCCTGTATTTCAACCTCTTCCATTTCCATTCTTGTGAATAGAGCAAAGACCACTTCTTTCAACCCCACCAGAGGTATTAGACAGGGGGACCCTATCTCACCTTATTTATTCATCCTCTGTATAGAAAGGCTCTCCAGAACCATTGACATAATGGTACAAGAAATAAAGTGGAACCCAATCTCTGTGACCCCTCAGGGTCCAGTTTTCTCACACTTGTTCTTTGCTGATGATTTAACCTTTCTCTCCAGAGCCACCCCTAGAGACTGCATTACCATCCGCAATACTCTTAGAGCTTTCTGTGAGAGTTCAGGACAGAAACTTAACCTCCATAAATCCAAAGTTATTTTTTCTCACAATTGTAGCACTATCTTGGCAAACCAGTGCTCAACTACCCTTAACATAACTGCCAGCACCACCTTTGGCAACTATTTAGGCTTTCCTATGTTCCATGCTAAGCCCACCCATAGTGATTTCCAATACATTGTGGATAGAATGCAAGCAAAGCTAGCTGGCTGGAAAACAAAAACGATGAACATGGCTGGCAGAACCATCCTTGCCAAATCATTCCTTAACAACATTCCCAACCACTCTATGCAATTCATCAGCCTTTCTGTCAAAACCACCAGGCTCATTAATAAAATTCAAAGAAGTTTCATATGGGGCACCAATGCTGACAAAAAAAAGCTCCATGTGGTGGGTTGGGACACTTTAACTCTTCCCAGGGACAAAGGAGGCCTTGACATCAGGACCTGTGAGCTTCAAAATAAAGCCTAACATGCTAGTCTGGCTTGGAGAATGTACCATAACCCAAATTCTCCTTGGGCTAGAATGTTTTAAAACAAGTACTTTAGACCCCATCCAAATAACCAAGGGAGAAAGATCTCCTCAAATATTTGGAAATGCATCAAGCAGGGGTGGGGTATATGCTAGAACAACATTAGGTGGACAATTAATAAAGTCAATAGAATTAGATTCTTTGAGGATAAGTGGATCCCAAACCTCCAAACTCTCAGATCCTTAATCCAGGGTCCTCTCAACAGAGGTGAAGACCAACTTAAAGTTCGATCTATCTTCTCAAACGGCAGGTGTAACCTTAATCTCATATCCTTCCACTCCCCCCATGACCTCTCCAACATTATCTAAAACTGCTTCATCCCTCATCAAACTTTTAATGAGGATATTCTTTTCTGGGACAACTCTCCGAATGGGAGCTTCTCCATGAAGTCAGCCTACCTAAGCATCACTAACCATGAACTCACTCATGGCCACCCTGAGAAAGAGTACAAATGGATTTGGCAGCTTAAGCTCCCCAACAAACTTAAAACTTTCATATGTTTGTTCCACCACAGAAAACTCCCCACTAAAAGCTACCTCCACCACATTGTACTGAATGTCAATAGCCAATGCCCTCAATGCCCTGGGCAGGAAGAAGATATCACACGCATTTTCTTCAAATACAGTAGAGCTATTACTTTTTGGAATGAAATGGCAAATATCAGCAACTCCATCCAATCTTTTGACTCTAGTGTCATCAATGACACTAACTGGCTAAACACTTGGAAGGCCATCAAGAACAAACATTTTAATAGATGGCTTACTTTAGACCATATTATCCCTTACTCCTTGTGGAATATCTGGTTGACCAAGAATGACAACCTTTTCAACAATAAGAATGCTCTCATACCCACTAGTCAAACCATAGCCATGGCCACTGAATTCCACCTGGTTGTGAATAACACCACCACTAATAGGTGCACCAAAACCACGACCCAACAGGTCAAATAGGACCCCCCCAATCGGGGAACCTATAAGCTGAACACTGATGCTTCTGTTAAAACTCAGTCTGGCATCGGGGGACTGGGGGGGGGGCAATCCAAAATTTAGAAGGGAATTGGATAATAGGATTCTTAAGAGCTATCACCCATAGCTCTCCTCTCCAAGCTGAACTTATGACTATCCTTGAGGGTTTAAAGCTTGCGTTTCAAAGGAGCCTGACACCCCTTGTTATTGAAACTGACTCTTTGTTGTCCCTAAAGAGCATTACACGCCAACACACACCACATGCTAACATAATCTCCGAGTAAAGGTCACTGATGCTACAACTGGGGGCTCCAGAGCTTAGGCACATCTACAGGGAGCAAAACAAAGTTGCAGATGCTTTAGCAAAGGAAGGGGCAAAGAATGCAAGTTTTGACGAGCCATAAATTTTGATAGTTCCTCCTATGTATGCAAACCAAGAGCTGAATGCAGACATACTAGGAACTACTTTCCCTAGGATCTTTGTGGCATGTACTAATTTAGTTTCTATGACTGTAACTACTACTACAAACTCAAGGGCCATCTCAGCTCCTCCTACCTTTGTAAACTCCTAATTTAAGTTAATTGAATCAATTCCTGCTTACCAAAGAAAAAGGGTTAAGGATGTTAAAAGGCAGCCGCCACACACGCCGATTTATTTCCAAAACCCCAACCCCCCAAAAAATGAAAAATAAAGGATCAAATTTCCCCCCAATTTTCAATGTATAATTTTCTTTATTATATTCAATGAATTCATTCTACTAATAGCATTTGTTAAAAAGGAACAAAAATATACACATTGTAATATATTACTTAGTACTATTAGGTTAAGTATATTAAAAGGCAGCCGCCACACATATCGATTTATGTCCAAAACCCCAACCCCCAAAAAATAAAAAATAAAGGACCAAATTTGCCCCCAATTTTTTTAAAGCAATTAAATTACCTATTAATCCCCTTCCACTTAACAAACACCCAAACCCCTTTTCCTTCTTCCCCTTTAGCCCCATGCGGCCCCCCCACCCCCCCTCCCTCCCCCACCCCCCCTCCACGCACACACAAAATCTTTTTTTCTCAATTTTTGATTTGATTTTAAAAATTTAATGTTGTATTATAATTTTTTTTAGGTTTTACAATATGTAATTCTCCAAGTAGATGGAATAAATCTTACAATATGAGTATTGTATTGGATTATATATATTTTTTATCATTGTAAAGGTAATATTATGTTTTCTTAGGTTTTAAAATTGATATTGAGATTTGAGATCTTCGCTTGTGAAATTACACTGATTATGTTTTTGTTATATTGAAATTTGAAATTCATATCTACAGGTCTTATATGAAGTAAAAAGAAGACTACAGATTTCTTCATTTTTTTGATTGCTTTGAATTTTTGTTTATTTTTATTTGTTAAAACTTTTAGTAGTAAGAAAACACTTAAGACATACTTTTTCTTCTTTAAATTCTATATATACGCACACTTGCATATATAATTAGTTTGTCCTGATTTCTTTGGTATTGAAATACTTTATCATTATTGATAAACATACTAATGAAATAAGAGCATAAAATGACAAATCACGACAAATGTTGATCAAACTAAGGTGCAGAAGAAGATCAGAGAAGGAGAGATTGGAGAAGACGGTACATCTTTGGACTCAAACAAGATGGTTCTCAAAATAATTGAATATTGTCACTATTCTCAAAATTACAAAACACAATTATATGTAATTAAAAAATTATTTTGGAATCTCCAAAATAAATTTGTAGGTAAATTACGTAACTTTTCTTATTGGAAAGCTTGTAAAAATTCTTTAATTTGTAGTAATGAAATTGTTGAATTTATTTTTATTTCGGCTACATTATAAAAGTTCTTGTTATTAATAATGTTTATGACAATATTCTACAATTTTGCAGTAGTGAATTTTTATAGTTGTGGCTAAACCTATCTATAACTGTAATAAATAGGGTTGCATATTTTCTATTTTTATAACAAAATTTTAAAATAGCTACAATTTATGTTTTTGTGGCAAAACGAATGAATTTTTAGCTATGTAAAAATTTATGACAAATATTTTATTTTATAGCTATAGATTTTCTAGCTCGTAGCTAAATATTAGTATTCTTATCACAAGACTAAAATAAAAAGTGGTCATAAATTTTCAATTTTCATTGCAAACAAATCAAATCTTTTACCACTATAGAACACATCATGGCTATAATATTAAAATAGCTACCTATTTTATTTGTCGTGGCAAAAGAGTAAAAGTATTTGCTATAAGTATATATTTTGTAGCAAAGATTTTTACCATTACAGCTACAATACAATATTTTCTGTAGCTGTAAGTATTTGTTCTTAGCCACAGACCATGTAAAGTCTGTAGCTAACTTTTAGTTACGCCACTTTTTGCTACGAAAAAAAAAATTGTGGCTAAAGTGTCTAGCCATGAAACTTTTAATATTTAGCTACCACATATTCTGTAGCTATATATGCATTATGTTATAGTGAAGGTCAGGGACTATTGCTCTCATCCTCAAGAGTGTAGCATGACCAAATCTAAGCTTATTTTACAAATAGGATAGCTAATGTTGTCGTTTTTTTTTTTTTTGTTCATTTAGCTTACTGTATATAGGATTTCGTTGGTACTTAAGTGTTTTCCATTAAATTCTTTACTCATTAGTTCGATTGAATCATCATCTCTATTTTACATGTAATTACTATGCACTTATAGTTTCTAATGCAAAGGCGAAAATAATATATTTTGCTGAAAGTTTTTCTCCTGCCTTTAATGGAGAAGAGAACATCACATCTTTAGAAATAATAACTAATAGGGCAATTTTATTATATCGCCTTTTGATTATAATTTTTTTTTAATTGTTTTAAAAATGCATTGGTTAATGAATATTATTTAATAGTAAGGATAAAATGGACAAATAATGATCAATTACCCATCCACTATTAAAAAATAATTTTTCCGATCACAAAAAACCGACCACAAGCATGTGATCGCAAAATGTGGTTGGTTTTCTTTTTTAAAAAAAAATATTTTTTTTTTAAAAAAACGACCACATGTGGTCGATTTTATATTTTAAAATTCTAAAATAATAATTTCAATAATTTTTATATTAATTATTATTCATTTTAAAAAATAACAATAATAAATAAAAAACCCAACCACAAGTGATCGATTTTTTAATTAAAAATAAACTAAAAAGAAAATAATTTTAATAACCTGACCACATGAGGTCGGTATTATTTTAAAATTAAAGTTAAAATATTTTATAAAAGCGACCACAAGTGGTCGATTTTTAATTTAAAAAATAAAAAATAAAATAAAATTTCAAATTGTGGTCGGTTTAATTAAAAAAATATAATTTAAAAGTAATTTTAATAAGCGATCACTTGTGGTCGGTTTTATTTTAAAAATTAAATTTAAAATATTTTAAAAACCAACCACTAGTGGCCGGTTTTGAAATTTTAAAAAATAAAAAATAAAATAATTTTAAAAAAACGACCACGTGTGGTCGGTTTATTTAAAAAATACATATTTTTAAAATACATATATATTTTATACTAAAAAATATATCAAATAAAATAAATAAATTACGTTAAACATAATCTTTATCTTTTACTTATGTTTCAATAAATAAAATAAATATTTTCCTTTGTATATACGTTAAATGACGTTAAACATGCATAATATTTGTATAATGAATATGTGTATATATATCATACCATTGAGATAATGATATGATGCTACTATTGCAGTTATAATAATGTAACGTACATATATAACCGATAATTCATCAGAATGTAATAAATGTATTATATTATGAGGTAATATACTTGTGGATGTGATGTATATATAGTACGTATTCAAGAATTCATATATATATATATATATATATGATGTAGTGATCGATCGATGAATGGTGTAGTCAAAAACTAGTAGAATCTATCAAAACATATTATTGAATATCGTGATTTGAAAGGATAGAAGTAATAATATACTGTGCGTTGAAGTTATATTAATGCAAGCTAATCAAATTAATCGATAACTCATCAGAATATGTACATGAAATAAGTCGTATTATATTATTGAATAATTTACTCGTGTACGTATGTGATGAATATAGTACATATTTAGAACTTGATATAGTCGATAGTGTGTATATGTGTGTGTATGCATAGGTATATATATATATATATATATTATATACATATTATATGGTGATGATATATTAATGATATAAGATAAACTAACTGATAATTCATCTGAGTATGTGTGAAATATGTTGTATATTATTACGGGATAGTAAAGTTGTGTATGTGATGTATATAATACGTATTTGAAAGCTGATAGCCAATTGAATATATTTATATATACGTATATCTCGTGTAGTGACGTATGCAGTAATCGAAAGCTAGATAACTGAATCTATATATCAAAATATTTTGAATAAACGTTGATATCATACTATTGAGGAAATAGATATACTATTTTGTGTCAATGTAGACACGCGTATATTGTTGAAGTTGTAATAACGTAAGACAAGTATTATTATATATATATATATATATATATATATATATATAATATCGTATTTAAAAGCTAAAATTTATTGTAATTTGCAAAATTCATTGATATTATTATACGATTGAGGAAATATACTACTCGTGTTAATGTGATGATAAAATAAATAATTATCTGATTTATATATATATGCATTGTATTAAATTATTTGGATGTAGTTATAAATATTATTCAATTTATTAAAATTTTAATTTTTAATAAAAAATCGACTACGAGTGTTCAAATTTTGAATGATAATTTTTTTAAAAAATAAATCAGCCGCTTATTTTGGTATTATATGATTGAGTAATTATATTACTCATGTTAATGTGATGATAAAATAACTAATTATATGATTTAACTTTTTTTTAAAAATTGGCCACATGTAATCGTTTTCCGATAGTAAATTTTTTAAAACTAAATCGAACACTTATATTTTATTTTGTCAATAATTTTGTAAAAAATGACCACACGTGGTCGGTTTTCAAAAAGATTTCCAGAAATACCGACCACATGTGGTCAACATTTAAAAAATTACCAGAAATACTGACCACATGTGGTCAGTATTTAAAAGATTATCCGAAATACCAACCACATGTGGTCGGTTTTTTTGGAAATATTTTTAAATACCGATCACATGTGGTCGGTTTTCTAAAAATTAATTAAAAAATATTTTATTTAAAAAATATCGTACCCGATCCCACCCGACCCGACCCAATCAAATATTGCAATTTCCAAATGGAAATCGCACATACAAACACATACACTGTCTTAGACCAAATAATTGGCAACATACACAGAGTCTTCGACCAAATCCATCCACCGACTGCCTACTGCTGCCGTCACCACCGCCGCCGAGCTTCCAGTAGCTATTTAAGGTATGATTTTTCCACTTTATGCAACACTATTCCTATTTTTTTAAGTAGGAATTTTCAAATATTTTCACTGTTATTTTGATTTGACATATGAACGACTTGCTTAGGAATTTTCCACTGCATTTTACCTTGATTTTGCAACACTTGGCTAAATTTGTCAACTTTTTGCATCCCCTACCTTCAATTCATTCAGATTGTCGAATAAATTTAACTTATGTCGAATAAATTTCTAATATGAGTTCTTTATCAAGTAAATTTAACTTATGTCGAATAAATTTATCAGTTTTAGTGGCCTAGAATTTTCATTCCTCTTTATCAGTACACCCTCATTAACAAGATTATCAACATTCCATGTCTACTTTCCTTGTTCTTGCAATTAAAATTAAGGTTTACTTTTCTTGATACTTCATTATAGTTTTAGTATTTTGGTGGTTTTTTTATGGTGATTTTAAGCTAAGAATATGAGAAAATAAGGATGTTGATGTAGCTGAAACATATTTGTAAGAACTTGAAATGTGGTTGGGAATGTGGAAATTGATTGTAGCTAATGGTCAAGATTTTTCTTATTTTGCCTAGTGGTCAAGATTTTCTTCTTCTAGTTGCCTAATGGGTTGCTTGAAATTTAATGTTCCTGTTTGACAGAATCTGAATTCGAGAATAGGATGGCTTTGCTATTTTTTCAGTGACCGCTTATCTCTTTCTCTTTAATTTAGGCCAAGCAAATGTAAGTTGATTTCTCTCTATTTTCTTATAATGAAGTCTTTAAATGTAGTTTAGTTTGGAATTGTTCGCTGTAGAAGGCTTTGAAAGTCATAGAAATTTTGTGATGATTATATAGTGTGAGAGGGATATGCGGCGCCTCTACTTATTTGCTTTGTTACACTTGTTCAATTGTTTGACTTATACTATAAATGAATATGTTACTTGAAAGTGATTAAGTGTAGTTTCTTGAAGGTGAAATTTTATTTTGAATTTTGTTGAAGTGTAGGTACTTGAAATGTGAATTTTTTATTTTGAATTTTGCTATGCTTGGTAATTTGTGAGGTACTTAGTGACTTGAAATTGATTAAGTGTAGATAATTGAACTGAAATTTTTATTTTAAATGTAGTTTAGTTTGGTAACTTATGAGGTGACTTAGTCACTTGAAATTGATTAAGTGTAAATAGTTGGAAAGTTTGGTTTTGAATGTGGTTTAGTTTGGTAACATGTGAGATGACTTAGTCACTTGAAATTGATTAGGTAGTTGAAAGGTGAATTTTTGTTTTAAATGTAGTTTAGTTTGGTAATTTGTGAGATGACTTAGTGACTCGAAATTGATTAAGTGTAGGTACTTGAAATGAGAATTTTTATGTTGAATGTAGTTTAGTTTGGTTATTTGTGAGGTGACTTCGTCACTTGAAATTGATTAAGTGTAGGTAGTTGAAATGGAAATTTTTGTGTTGAATGTAGTTTAGTTTGGTAATTTGTGAGGTGACTTAGTGACTTGAAATTAATTAAGTGTAGGTACTTGAAATTAAATTTTTTGTTAGGTAACTTGTGAGGTGATTTAGTCAGTTGAAATTGATTAAGTGTAGGTAGTTGAAAGATGAATTTTTGTTTTGAATGTGGTTTAGTTTGGTAACATGTGAGATGACTTAGTCACTTGAAATTTATTAAGTGTAGGTACTTGAAATTGAAAATTTTGTTTTGAATGTAGTTTAGTTTGGTTATTTGTAAGGTGACTTAGTCAATTGAAATTGATTAAGTGTGGGTAGTTGAAATGAAATTTTTAGTGTTGAATGTAGTTTAGTTTGGTAATTTGTGAGGTGACTTAGTGACTTGAAATTGATTAAGTGTAGGTACTTGAATTTAAAATTTTTGTTTTGAATGTAGTTTAGTTTGTAACTTGTGAGGTGACTTAGTCACTTGAAATTGATTGTGTAGGTAGTTGAAAGGTGAATTTTTATTTTGAATGTGGTTTAGTTTGGTAACATGTGAGATGACTTAGTCACTTGAAATTGATTAAGTGTAGGTACTTGAAAGGTGAATTTATCATTTTGAATGTAGTTTAGTTTGGTAATTTGTGAGGTGAATTAGCGAATTGAAATTAATTAAGTGTAGGTACTTGAAATGGGAATTTTTATGTTGAATGTAGTTTAGTTTGGTAACTTGTGAGGTGACTTAGTCACTTGAAATTGATTAAGTGTAGGTAGTTGAAATGAGAATTTTTGTGTTGAATGTAGTTTAGTTTGGTAACATGTGAGGTGTCTTAGTCACTTGAAATTGATTAAGTGTAGGTAGTTGAAAGGTGAATTTTTGTTTTGAATGTGGTTTAGTTTGGTAACATGTGAGGTGACTTAGTCACTTGAAATTGATTAAGTGTAGGTAGTTGAAAGGTAAATTTTTGTTTTGAATGTGGTTTAGTTTGGTAACATGTGAGGTGACTTAGTCACTTGAAATTGATTAAGTGTAGGTAGTTGAAAGGTGAATTTTTATTTTGAATGTAGTTTAGTTTGGTAATTTGTGAGGTGACTTAGTGACTTGAAATTGATTAAGTGTAGGTACTTGAAATGAGAATTTTTGTATTGAATGTAGTTTAGTTTGGTTATTTGTGAGGTAACTTAGTCACTTGAAATTGATTAAGTGTAGGTAGTTGAAATGAGAATTTTTGTGTTGAATGTAGTTTAGTTTGGTAATTTGTAAGGTGACTTAGTGACTTGAAATTGATTATGTGTAGGTACTTGAAAGATGAATTTTTGTTTTGAATGTGGTTTAGTTTGGTAACATGTGAGGTGACTTAGTCACTTGAAATTGATTAAGTGTAGGAAGTTGAAAGGTGAATTTTTGTTTTGAATGTGATCTAGTTTGGTAACATGTGAGGTGACTTAATCACTTGAAATTGATTAAGTGTAGGTAGTTGAAAGGTGAATTTTTTTTTGTATGTGGTTTAGTTTGGTAACATGTGAGATGACTTAGTCACTTGAAATTGATTAAGTGTAGGTACTTGAAAGGTGAATTTATCATTTTGAATGTACTTTAGTTTATTTTTTTGGGAGGTGACTTAGTGACTTGAAATGTGACTTTTTCATTTTGAATTTAGGTACTTGAAATGTGAACTTTTGTGAGTTGAACCAATTACTTGAATCGATAGATTGTGTAGATGGAATCCGATTATAACTGGATATATCAACGAAATAATGATAATAGAATGGGTCTTATGATGGAATTTGTTGAAGGTGTCAAACGATTTTTTGAACATGCTAAACCACTTGATGCTTGGTCATGTTTTCGAACTATTAGTTGTCCTTGTGTTAGATGTGATGGTACAAATTTTTTAAAAGAAGAAGTTGTGAAGAAACATCTTTATAGAAGAGAGTTTCACGAGGACTTTTAAGATTGCATACTATTCATGGTGATGTTGAGCAAAATAACTTTGTTGTTGGTGAAAATAGTAGGTCTGCAGGGCATAATGACTATCAAGATACTAGGATGACAGAAATGGTGCATGATGCTTTTGGGATGCAACACGGGGGCGACTTCAGGGAAAATATCAAAGATGTTTCCAATAGAGAAGCGGGCCATTTTTATGAACAATTGCATGCTGCTCGTCATCCTTTGTTTGACGGGTGCTTGCATTCTCGTTTGTCTGTTGCTGTTAGATTATTAAGTATTAAATTTGATTGAAATATTTGCTGAAGGAGGAGTGGACTCAATGATATACCTTATTAAAGAATTAGTTGACTCCGCCTTAGAGGTTTTTGATTCTTTCTATAAGGCAAAAAGATTGGTGTCAAAGTTAGGTCTCTCCTCGGTTAGAATTGATTGTTGTGAAAATGGCTGCATGTTATACTTTAAGGAAGATGCTAACCTAGAGTCCTGTAAGTTTTGTCAGCACCCTCGATATAAGCGTGGTTGTAGTGGAAATAAAATTGCTATTAAGGCGATGCATTATTTACCTCTAATATCAAGGTTGAAGAGGTTGTATGCTTCAAACAGCTCAGCTCCTCATATGAGATGACACTGTGAAAATAGAAGGCTCGCTGGTGTTATGTGTCATCCATCTAATGGAGAGACTTAGAAGCATTTTGAGGCAACTTATCCATATTTTGCAGCTGAGCCACGATATATTCGTTTGGGATTATGTGCGGATAACTTCTTATCTTTTTCAGTTGGTGCTGCACCATATTCATGTTGGCCTGTATTTATCACCCCGTATAATTTCCTCCTGAAATGTTGATGACTAGTCCATCTATATTTTTGACTTGTGTTGTTCCTAGCCAACGTAATTCAAAAAGCGGAATAGATGTCTACTTGCAACCTTTAATTGATTAACTTCAAATTTTATGGCATGAGGGGGTTGAAACTTGAGTCATTTCATTTAAACAGAATTTCAAACTGCGTGCATATCTAATATGGACTATTAATGATTTTCCTGCTTATGGATGTTGTGTGGGTGGATGACAGTTGAAAAGTTGGCTTGTCCATACTGCATGGAAAAAATAAAATCTTTCACATTGAGACATGACAGGAAAAATTCATGGTTTGCTTGTCATAGTTGTTTTTTCCACCTGATCATACGTTTAGGAGACTCAGGAATGCATTCAGAAAGAATAGAACTAAACATGATGGTCCACCTCCAAGGTTATCTGGTCATGACATTTGGGAGATAGCTTAGGATTTGCCTAAAGTTAGCGAGGAACCATTGTATAGGCTTGATGGGTATGACGTTTCGCATAACTGGACTAAGCAAAGTATATTTTGGGAGTTAAAATATTGGCCAGATAATTTACTTAGAAATAATATTGATGTCATGCATACTGAGAAGAACTATTTTGACAACTTGTTCAACACAGTTATGGATGTCACCGGCAAGACAAAGGATAATCCTAAGGCCAGACTTGATTTACTAGAATATTGCAAGCATAGAGAATTACACTTACAGGAGGGGCCTAATGGCAATGTTCTTAAGCCCACGGCTAGTGATACATTCAAGTTGGACCAAAAGCGAAAAATATGTGAGTGGGTTCAAAGTTTAAAGATGCCCGATGGATATGCCTCAAATTTGAAAAAGAGGGTTGATATGACACAAGAAATTTTACATGGAATGAAAAGCCATGATTGTCATGTTTTCATGAAATAATTACTTCCAATTACTTTTATTGGTTTACCTGAAAACATATGGAAACCAATAGCAGAGATTAATTTGTTCTTCAAAGACTTATGTGCCACCACATTAAAACAAGAAAATCTGGCGCAAATGGAAAGTAATATTATTGTTATCACAAACAAGTTGGAGAAGATTTTTCCGCCAGGATTCTTCGATGTGATGGAACATCTTCCCATTCACCTTGTCCACGAAGCTTGGCTAGGCGATCCAGTTCAAACTAGGTGGATGTATTCATTCGAACGGTAAGCAATTGCAACATATTTAAATTCATACATATCTTTTTTTAATATAGTAAACATCTAATCTTAAGATTGTGAAGGGCAATTGAAAAATTGAAAAGGGGTCCCACAAATAAACATAGGGTGGAAGACTCTATAGTTGAGGCATATCTTGCAAGAGAAATGTCTCAATTATGTTCATACTACTTTCGTGATTAAGTTGCTTTTTTAAGAAATAGACCGAATCATTATCAGTACGATGAGAATGAGCCTCATTTGCAACCAATATCAATTTTCAATCAATCTGGTAGTAAGGCTAAAAAGATCATATTTCGCTGGCTCACTACCATGGAGCACAAATCAACAACTTTGTATGTCTTGCTGAATTGCTCGGAAGTTGAGCCCTCTCTGAAGTAAGAAGATTAAATATTAATATATCTTATTTATTTACTCATTCCCTTAAGGAAACTAATTGTGTTTCATATGTTGGATTTCAGTTCATTTAAGATACAATTCCACGAAAATTAAGTGTATGCATCCTTTGCAACATGGTTTACATATGAGGTTCGTAAGTGTACTAACATTTCTACAAATTTTAAACATTTACACATTCTTCAACTGACACACACACACACACACACATATATATATATGTACGTGTGTGTGTATAATATTTTTAGGTATACCAGTCACCAAATGCGGTTGCATACGATCAGTTCTTGAGAGATATTTTTTTGGGACCAGTTGAAGCTCATACAATGTCCCATTACACAGTAAATGGGTTTAAATTTTCCACCAAAAAACACTCCAGAACATGGAAAACAAACAATAGTGGTGTTTAGGTTAAGGGTGATGATGATGTTGATTACTTTGCATCACACAAGAGATCTTAGAACTAGAGTATGCTGGTTTTCCAATAAAAAAAATTATCCTCTTCCATTGTAAGTGGTTTGATCTAAGCACAAAAGGCACGAGAATACATAAGGAGCATAACATCATTGAAGTGAAGTACAATAGACCGTATCCTGTTTACGATCCCTTTGTTCTCGCACAAAATGCTAAACAAGTGTATTATGCTCCTTATTTGTTGTACAGTAATAAGTCTGATTGGTGGGTTATAATCAAAACAAAGCCTATTGGATAGGTGGAAGTTGAGAATATGTTGGAGACTGTGTATCAAAATGAAATGCAGATTGATCACCAGTTAGTGAATATTGATTTAGTGGATAGTTTGAATCACCAGAAAAATATATTTGAAGAAGTTAATATTGCAGAAGAAGAGGCTGAGTGGGTAGGAGATAAGAAAACTTTCGAAGAGGGTGAATGGTTTAGTGGAGAATCTTCGGGAAAGGAGGATTAGTTTGTGTAGGTTGTATTTATTATGTATTGATGTCTTTATGCTTTGTACTATTTACCTTTATGTTTCTTGTTTAAGATTGATATGTAATATCCTTTGTAAGATTGTTGTTTTCACTTTTTCATAATTTATGTAGTAATAGAAATATTCTTGTCTAACTCGTGTTGTTGAAGCGATTTGAAATGTGAATTAGTAACTTGAAATTAGTTACTTGGAATATTTTCTTGTATATTCGTTTTGTAAAGACTAGCTACTTGTTAACTTTACATAATTTAGATGGCAGGTAAAGGTGACAAAGGTAAGCAAAAAGTTGATCCTACAAATACAGAAAAAGAAAAAACAACCTCCTCTTTATATACGACCGACAGGTATTCATATATTTGAGGGTCGGTTTGCTGACGTGCCAGCACGACCCTCATATTCTAGGTCGTCGCAGCATTCAGTTCCTGCTCCTACTCATATGGGTCCACTTCATGGGTCTACAACAACTCATTATTCTCCCATCTCTGTGCCACTGCCATCACAGTACTATCGGACGACCACTAGCACATTCGGTCATCTACCATTGTCTGCAGTACCTTCTACTAGCAGTCACACACATTCTCACAGTGATTCTGCTGGATCTATTGGATTGACGGATCTTCATCTTGGAGGCACTCCATCCGGTGCTTCAGATCCGCCCACGCCAGTGCATCCACCAACACTTGTTTCGCAGCCCGGAGACAGAGATGATTATCGGAGGCGGTATATTATTTCATATGGAGTAGGGAAAGATTTCTAAATATAACAACATTGTTCATTTTTTATTTATTATATTATTATGCTCTATGAAATTACTATTTGATCTTGTGTTGTAGGTTTATGTCCGATGATGGAATTGAAAAAATTACGACTAACTGCATTACTCGGCACTTCAACGGCTATTGGACCAGTTGGCAAAAGGTTCCAGAAAATGACAGATAACAATTGTTTAAAGAATTTCATGTAAGGATTTAACTTATCGACTACTTAACACATTGTTAGAACAAAAAATTTAATATTATATTTTTGTTTTTGTTGTAGAAATATTTTTGGTGGGATGGCGCACATGAATGTGCTATACAGAGGAATTTTTATAGAAAAGCTAGAGCCGAATGAATGGTCTGTTGGATTATGCCAGAACGGACAGGGTACGACCAGGGTTTATACTCGAACCCATGTGGCAAGATTATATTCGCTATTGGAATAGAGAAGAATACGAATTATTGAGTGAGAAAGGAAAGAAAGCCAGGGCATCATTCAAGGGTGGCTCTCTACATACTGCGGGTGCAATTAGTCGAATTACTGTGGAGAAAAAATTGGTATGTAACTCTTAAAGTTTTAATTGTTTGTTTCTAGTTAAATTTTTAATTATTTGAATATTAATAATTTTTTCATATGCAGGCAAAAAATTGGGTAAGAAGATAAGCCAAGATGAGGTATTCGAGGAGATGCATGTGAGGAAGAAAAAGAACCCAACTGATGAAGATGTCTAGGTCGAGCCTCGTGCAAAAGCTACCCATGTAAGAATCAAATTTTGTATTTATGAATCTTTTTCTCAAAGTTGGTATTATTCAAGTACAAGTAGTTTAATATTGTTTACTATTAATTTTAACTTTACTTTGAATATAGGACAAATATATGCAGCTCGTTAATGAGTATCGTAGTACTCAGCCTCCTGAAAGTCAGGGTGACACAATACCTGAAGATGTAGAGGAGGAGTTATGGAAGAAACTATGGGTCCTCCAGTTAGAGGCCAATACTACGGATACCACAAAAAATATTTTAGCAAGAATGTTAGGTCTTCGTCTGGCCCTACATCCTATACCTCATCAGATGATAGAGAAACCATTGAATCACTAAGAAATACAATTTTTAAACTTATTGAAGAGCTTGTTGCACAAAGAGAGAGGGCGAAACAGAAGGAGGAGGAAACAACATCACAAATCAGGATGCTGCAGCAGCAGTTCATCTCTTTTATTCGATCTGCAGGGATTATTCCTCCATGTCCTGGTGATGCAGTTCGGGCTGCAAAAGGTCTAGGCCTACTGGATGATATCAGCATAGATGAGGAATTAGATCCTGTGTGTGCGACTGAGGATGCGGATGACGAAGACGATAATGAGTAGTAGTTTTTTGACTTTTGTATGTGTTGTAGTTTGGATTTGGAGATGAGTTGCAGTTTTTACACTTTTGTATGTTTTGTGACTTGTATTGTATGTTGGTTGTTTGAATGGAATATAGCATATATATATTGTATGCTCGTTTGTTTGTCTGGTTTATGGAATGTAGCATATATAAGCTTTTAGTTTTAAAAAAAATTACCAGAAAAACCGACCATATGTGATCGGTTTTCTAAAAAATTTACAAAAACTGACCATATGTGATCGATTTTTTAATAGGAATCCCAGAAAAATGACCACATGTGGTCGGTTTAATATAATTAATTTTTAAAAAATCTACCACTTGTTGTCGATTTTTCTGGTAATTTTATAAAAATCGGAACACATGTGATCGGTTTAATATAATTAATTAATTATATTAAATAAAAAAACCAACCACACGTGGTCGATTTTATAAAAATTAAATAATTAATTTAAATAAAAATACCAACCACAAGTGGTCGGTTTTATTAAAATTAACTAATTAATTTAAATAATAAACCGATCACTTGTGGTCGGTTTTATTAAAATTAATTAATTTAAAACAAAACTGACATTAATTTAAAAATAAAACCTACCACTTGTGGTCGATTTATTTTGAATTTTTTTTTTAAAAATAGTATTGAATTTTAAATATATATATATATATATATATATATATATAAATCAACCACACTTGGTCGGTTTTAAAAAAGCTACCACACTTTTATCGATCACGCATTTTGGTCAATTTTGTGATCGAAAATGTAGTAAAACCGACCACATATGGTTGGTTTGTGTGGTCGGTCTTCCTTTTTTTTTTAGTAGTGATTGGTTTTCAAACTGAACAAGTATTGTTGGACATCTACTTTTATTATAGTGGACAAATAAAGAGGGATATAGGGAGTAGATTGAAGCTAAATCAGTCTACTCCCTATTTAAGAGTTCCACATTTTGGCAACAATCCACATTAATTTCCAAATTTATATAACAATATTGAATGGCTAGTTGAAATCCGAACCGTAAAGCTTGAATTTCTGCTTCTAAGGAGCTTGGAGTATAAACCCTAGTGACAAAACCTAATAACTAGTCCCCCCTAAAATTTCTAAATACACCCGTCATAGAGCCTAAGTGCAACTCACTATCAAAGATAACATCGGCATTGAGCATGATAAAGGGAGGGACAAGGGGCATCCATTTCACATACAAGGTCATCAGTCGTCTAGAAGGTTTACATCGTCTAAGTAAGAATCAGTATTCAGTTGCAGTAGCTTAATATCAGTAAGGAATGTTTGAAAGGCTACATTACCAAAAACACATTTGTTGCGGGCAAGCCAAATCATCCATAAACAGTATACTAACAAAACTTTATTAGGAATTGCGAAAGGGCCTCTTTGATGAGGTATAATATTGAAAAAATATTGTAACCGGAGAGCATGCCGATGGGAACAAAATTGTATATAGTATTATGTTTAATTGAAACAAGACTAAGTTAAATGTCTAAACTAGATTTTGAAATAATTTAAAGGAATCGTGTATGTGTTTGACCATAATACATTATATCGAACAAGACTTGAACATGGTGTTTATTGATCTAGAGAAGGCTTATGACAGAGTTCCCAGGGAGATTCTGTGGAGGTGCTTGGAGGCTAGAGGGGTGCCCGTGGCGTACATTAGGTCGATTCAGGATATGTATGATGGTATGAAGACTCGTGTGAGGACGGTAGGGGGAGATTCGGAGCACTTCACAGTTTTGATAGGGTTGCACCAGGGATTGGCTCTTATCCCGTTTCTATTTGCTTTGGTGATGGATGTTTTGACGCGACATATTCAAGGGGAGGTGCCTTTGTGTATGTTATTTGCAGATGATGTGGTTCTGATCGACAAGACTCGGGGTGGAGTTAATGATAAGTTGGAAATTGGAGACAGACGTTTGAATCTAAAGGTTTTTGGTTAAGTAGAACCAAGACGGAGTACTTGGAGTGTCATTTCAGTGATATGTCGCAAGAAGATGGAGTGGTTGTGAATCTAGACTCTCAGGCCATCCAAAAGAGGGAGAGTTTCAAGTATCTGGGGTCTATAATTCAGGGTAATGGTGAGATTGACGAGGATGTTACGCATCGTATTGGGGCAGGGTGGTTGAAGTGGAGGCTCGCTTCGGGAGTCCTTTGTGATAAGAAGGTGCTCCGAAGCTTAAAGGTAAGTTCTACAGAGTGGTAGTCCGGACGGCTATATTGTATGGAGCGGAGTGTTGGCCAGTTAAGAACTCCCACATCCAAAAGGTGAAGGTGGCGGAGATGCGAATGTTGCAATGGATGTGTGGACATACCAGGAAAGATAGGGTGAAGAATGAGATTATTCGGGAGAAGGTGAGAGTTGTCTCGGTGGAGGATAAGTTGCGAGAAGTGAAGCTACGTTGGTTCGGGCATGTGATGAGGAGGGGCCCTGATGCTCCAGTGCGGAGGTGTGAGACTCTAGCTAGGGATGGTTTTAGGCGGGCTAGAGGTAGACCGAAGAAATATTGGAGGGAGGTGATTAGGCATGATATAGAGCAATTACAACTTACAGAGGACATGACCCTTAATAGGAAGGCGTGGAGGACGCGGATTAGGGTAGAGGGTGGGAGCGCAGAGGTAGTAATAGGGGAGTGCTCCTTTGGATCTGGAGTTTCTGGTTCGTAGTGTTGTGGCTGTAGTTTGAGGCTAGTGGTGTTGGCTTTTTTGCATCCCGTGCTAGTTTATTATACACTTATTTTTGTGTTTGTTATACTGTTAGTTTGTTTTGTGTACCATACTAGTTTATATGCGCTTACTTTTTATATTTGTTATACTGTTATTGGTCCTAAACCGGGGATCTATCGGAAACAGCCTCTCTACTTCTCTTGAGGTAGTGGTATGGTCTGTGTACACTCTACCCTCCTCAGACCCCACTAGGTGGGAATACACTGAGTATGTTGTTGTTGTTGTTGGTCTTTACTTTTAATTTCATAGGACAATTAACTTTTTTCGTACTGCATGTGTGTACATTTTCAATCATAATATCCCCCAAATATATGCCCGCCAGACAATTTCAATTTCTATGAATATAAGTTAAAGTTCAATCCACTTAAAAGATAAAAATTAAAAGTATAAATAACATAAATATCAACCCTTTTGAAAGTAATTACACTCTCTCCCATTTTTTTAATTACTTTACTTTCTCTTCCTATTAATATACATAACATAGTCGACATATACATAATATTCTATGTATATGTTGGGATTTTTGTGATTTGCTTAGGAAGTTGAGATTTTTTATAATATTGAAAAAATTATCCGTATAGAAGTGTCAAAAAGAGTTGGGTCTACCCAACGTAGCTTCATGAACCAGGGATTTAAATGGACCAAGGACAAGTCCTTTACTCCGATCATAGGCTTTTATAACTCCGGCCCAACCCTTGACTACGAGTTTAGAGAGGTTGACTCTTTAATTAAAATTTAACACTCAATTATAATCCGATGAATAAAAGAAATTGGTTCCTCTTATTCCTAGCACGATTAAATTTTTTTAAAAATCATCAAATAATGTCTTTGAAATTTTGTGAGATATAAAAAAAACTTTTATATTGTAAAAAATACAGACATACACATAAACAAATCTACAAATAAATATGTAAGAATAAATACATATAAAAAGATAACCCCCCAAAAAAAATCAAAATAAAGGCCTCACATTTTTGGTAGTGTAATGTTAGTACATAAATTTTTTTTAAAGCTTATATAAGAAATTTTAAGAGTCTGTAAACACATAATTTTTAATAACATTATTTACAAAAAGTACTCCATACTATATTATATATATTTTGCACTGCCTTGTTTGAAATCCCAATATCAGTAAATGTATCTAATTAATTTTTTCTCATTCAATGAATTAGTTATTTCAAATAAACCTTCTTAATTTTTTTTGTTTCCACTGTAACAATTATCTATTTTATTTAGGAGCATTATTACCGTCAACAATTACGAAGTCATTTACTATAAATGAATATTCCTACTATCTATGAATATCTTTTTTGTCCTATAATAATAAGGTACTCCCTTCATTCAAATTTACTTTATCATTATTTTTCTAATTTAATTTTTATTTTTATTTATTATTTTTGACAACAACAACAACAACAACAAACTCAGTATATTCCCACATAGGTGGGGTCTGGGGAGGGTAGAATGTACGCACTCCATACCACTACATCCGAAGAAGTAGAGAGGTTGTTTCCGATAGACCCCCGGCTCAAGAAAAAGGACCATTTTTGACAAATAAAAAAAAAATTCATGTTTTACTGTTAACATTACTTATTCTCAAAAATCATTTTCCAACGAATATTCCTAAACATCTATTAATAGGGATGATGTTGTAAAGTCACTATATCAATCATTATTTTCTTAATGAATATGTCAAGTTAAAATATGATAAATAAACCCGAATGAAGGAAGTATCTACTATATTCATCAAATAATAAGGTATTTACCATAGTTTTGAATACGTCCACACAACAATATTTTGTTCTCATATAATTCTCTTTTTGCTTATTAATTTTGGTTTGATATTATAATATTATATAAATATTTAAGTTATATTGCTATTTTCAAACGTTTCGAAATAAGTGAGAATTTTAATTCTACCTGAAACTATTTAAATGAAATGACAATTAAGGAAGATTACTTGCACAGGCTTGAAGAGTTTAGAATTCAATTATTTAGTTTTTATGGCTGAAAGAACACAAACATATTCGTAATGGAGAACTATTTGACAAACTTAGCTAAACAGTTCGAAAATTTGAAGAACCGATTAATATGTCAAAATAAAAAGTTAAATTTAAAAAAAAGACAATAACCACATGGAAAAAAAAATATTTGAAGACACTTAAATATTATTTCCAAAAAGAAGACAATGATCATATAGGGAAAAAAATTGCATTTGAAGAAATCTTTTTAGAGAGAAGACAATGTATGCAATCAAATATGTATAAATAACATAAATACCAATCCTTTTGGAAGTAATTACACTCTCTCTCACTTTTTTAAATTACTTTACTCTCTCTCCTTATTAATATACATAACATAATCGACATATACATAGCATTCTGTGTATATGTTGGGATCTTTGTAATATGTTTAGGGAGTTGGAATTTTTTGTAAAGTTGAAAACATAAGTTGTGTATTTATGTAATTTTTAGATCAAATATTCAAGTAATCCAGAGACAAACGCCACAAATGAAGACATTCGTAAACAAATTACTTTGCTGACTTTTAAAGATGTATCCACGTTTTTGAATTCTATAATACGAGTATTTCTTAAATACAATAATTGCCAATTAATATAAATTAAGTATGAGAGGAAGGTTTGTCATTCTTTGTCTCTCCGGTATTTATGGGAGGAAGATTTGTCATTCTTTGTCTTTTCGGTATTTTTAGCAGTTTGGAGTTCCTGACTCGATAAGTTCTTGGCCATTGGGAGTTCTTGGCTCACTAAATCCTTGGCCTTTTGGAGTTCTTGACTCGCTAAATTCTTGATAAACAACAATTATATTCTATCTTGATGACAAAAATAAAAAAATTAGATAAATCAACAATAATCTTCCTTGTTTACGTACATGTATAATTGAAGTTGTAGTAATTGGAGCTTTTACTCCAACAAAGTATAAATAATTATAGAAAAAAATAGCCAAAAAGGAAAAAAGAATAAGATAAAAAAGATGAATATGCTTAACCATCAACCAAAAGCAATAAACCAAGACTTGTATGTTAAAGCATGCGGATAAGAATAGGGTAACTTATATAAATCCCTGAATTTTTAAGTGATATTACATAAAATCTTAATTATTTTGTTAATTATATTTTATCCCGATTTTTTGAAATAGTGATACATATGTTATATGGTGATACATATAAAAAAGTGATAACATTTGAAACTAACAAGATATTTATTTAAGGAAATAATAGATTCTCTTTTATTCATTTATTCTTTTATTTAAGGAAATATATCTAATTTTTCTCCCTTTTTAGATTTAATTTAGGTGTTTTAATTATGTTTCTCTTTTTCGTCTTTAATTATGAAAGATATATTTTTTTGGGGTCTTTTTTCTCTTTTTTCGTCTTTAATTTCGTCTTTAATTTTAGTCTGCTTTTTTTAGATTTAATTTTCATTATATTTCAATTCTTCTTTTAGTTTTTTTTTTAAAAAAATATTATTACTTTTGTTTCCTACACTAACTACATCATTACCTTTCATTAATAACATATGAATCACTCAATAATTGAAATAAATAATTGTATCTACCATATGAATCACCATAATACCATATATATCACCCATTAGTACATATGAATCACCCAATAATTGAAATAAATAATTGTATCTACCATATGAATCACCATAATACCATATAGATGAATCACCCAATAATTGAAATAAATAATTGTATCTACCATATGAATCACCATAAGGCAATATGTATTACCCATTAATATCATATGTATCACCCGTTAAAATCATACAAAATGTATCTATCGTATGAATCACCATAATACTCATATAATGATATCATATTTATCATTCATATGAATCACCATTAAAAAAATAAACATGTATGAATAACAAAATAAATTTATATATGTATCAATAGATTTTTTTTTTTTAAAAGGGAGAGATTTTAGAAGAGGGAAAAAAAGTTGCATGCATTAATGGGGAGAAAAAATCAGGAAGGAAGATGATTTAAGCATTAATGGAAGAGAAAAAATCAGGAAGGAAGATGATTTAATTGTTGATAATTAGGGAGATATTTTAGGGAAGGAAATCTTGAATGAGTTAATGGTGGAGTAAAAATAGGACGTGGGATTTTCTTGATATGTATCAAGAGTAAAGTTGAAAAATGAGATTTTATGTAAATTTTAAAAAAGTAAGAAATATTAGGTAATATAGTCTGTTACGTATGAGATTTGTGTAATTTATCCATTAGAATATGCACAAAATTATTCGCTTCCCAAATATTTATTTGGAGAATATTGTCAGTTAAGGAATGTGAAATGATTAACTTGTGTTGACAAATGCTATTATTAAGTTGAGCCTTTATTATGATTCATTGCCAATAACATCAAATTTTTATCCGAAAATTAAATAGATTGAAGTAATGAGTATTAGTGGGGAAGAAACGTAGGCAAAAGCTGGGAAATAATCAATATATATATAAAAGAGAATGTTAGTCCATCCTATGTGGCATGTCTTAGAGGCCTCCAATGCCATTTATCTTTTTTTTGTGGGTTTTTTTTATATTAATTGAGTTTTTTTCTCCATTTAAATATTTATGTGTTTAAAGAAAATTCAAAAGCCACTATATTTAACTCTATTAATTATATAATAATTTTAAGAATGAGGAAGAGTTGAGGAGTTAGTAATGTGGAAGGTCTCTTATAGAGAATATATAATACTCCATTGAAATGGGATAGTGCATAATCTGAAAATTCTTCAATATTGCTACAATGTTCATTTCCACCTTCCTTTGCATATATAAAAGATAGAGTTGTACAAACCAAGTTTAAGCAACAATATGGCCTTTTAGGTTAATTTTTGCTTAAGATTTGTATTTTTACTTACTACTTTTTGTTTGGATTTTTTTACTAAACCAAATGTGAAACAAGTATTTTAAAGGTCACATGTTTTTTTTTTGTTTTTGTTCTTTTTTTTTAATCCCTTCTGAATATTGTCACTACAAAAAAAACTGCATTTAGCAACGGATTTATAGCAACAAAGGCTTTTTCGTCCCTAATTAACGATGGAATTGCAACGAAATAGAAATTTTGTCGCTAAATAAATGAAATTAAAATAAATAGCCTAATTAGTGACGGAATGGCAACGGAATATAAAATTGGTTGCTAATTTTTGGCGGTAAATATTGGCGCCTTTATTTTGGTGACAAAATTAGCGATAAAAATGGGGGGAATTTTTTTTGACATGGTAGAGACGGCAATAGCAACGAAAATACTGTCGCTGGAAGTATTTTACCATTTTTAATAATATATTAAGTATATATTTAATTAATGATTAGCAACAGATTATATATCTGTTGCTAAATCCGTCACCCTACCAACCTAATATTAGGGCTATGTCTTTTATTTCACTTTATTCCCAAAACATAACATCATCCGCCTCTCTCTCCAAAAACAGTCCCCTTGCCCTTTTCTCTCCCTAATCGCTCAATATCAGTCGAAAAGAGTGTCAATCAGCGAATTTTGAATCTAAATTAGAGGTTAGATTTTATATCTCATAATTTTAGTTGTTTCTCCTCTTTTAATTTCTTAATTTCTATGTTAGAAGTGACGTGTTAATGATATGTTCAGGGTTTTTTGAGCTATTTCAGTTAGGGTTCTTCGATTATTGTGTTAAAAAATTCGATAAATGGTTATTTACTCGAAATGGGAACCGTATTTTCTTTCTCAGAATTATTTTTATGGGGTTTTTTATATTCCAATGTCGTATGTCTATGAATCTGAAATTTGTTCAACAAAATTTCTGGTTGTGGTTTAATTTTCAGTGTTTTGCATACACTGATTATGTTAGGATTTTTGATTTTTTATTTGAAGTTCTATTTGTGGTTTTTTTGAGTTTTTTCAATTTTTTTTGTTCGATTGTTGTGTTAAAACGTTGTGTTAGTGGTTATTTAATCGAAATGGGAATAATATTTTTCCTCTTAACTTCTATTTATGTTTTTTTTTGTATCTTCTGTTCCAGGTTCATTAATCTCTGATTTCTTCAATAATTTTTTCATTTGTGTGGTTTAGTTTTGTCTTTTTTATGTACAGGTTTATGTAAGGTTGTACTTAGTGTGTTGCATGTTGAAAAAATTAGAAAACATAGAGCAATTTGAGTCACTTTTGCTTACTGTTGTTCTGATTTTCTGTAAACAATAAAATGTAGTATGTTTCATGTTCCTTTGAAATTGTGTAATTGTCATAATCATTTTCTGTTTTGTTGTGTTGACTGTTTAGCCTTTATCCTTCCAAAGATTCCATTTGTGGGATCACATTTGGTATATGTTGTTGTTTTTTCATAATCTGATTGTGATGTTATATTTTGGATTTTCAGAGAGATCCACTAAGGATACCAGCAAGTGCCAGAAAGTGATCTAGCATATATCTGGTACTATAACATTTTCCCTTTTAAATGATTTTCGATTAGTTTTTCATATGTTTCTCTATTGCCGTTTGTGTTCTTCATTATTCGTAAAACTATCTCTATTTTCTTTTACTTACCGATTGAGGATTTGCTTTAAATTCGATTAGCTTTTGTGATGTAACTTTGTGTTAAACTTGTAGACTTTATTTATTTATTTTTGTCAACAAAGTTGCAACTTATTTTTAGGTTTTGTTTAATGTTCAGATTTTAGGTATGTACTTTGCTGAAATTTGATGTTTTAATCTTGTTGTCGGGAGCTTTGCCTCATGCCTTATGATTGTAATGATAGAAGTTTCAGTTTTGTATGTAATTAAACTTTTTTGCTAACAATTATTAAGAAGGACAATGAATGATATGTTGTGTTTGTGATTTCTTATTTATTTAGAAGAAAAATGACTGATATATTTTATTTCCTTGTAAAAATTAAAAGATATATTCCAGTTTGTTAAGATATTTAATTATTTCTTCACTTTAGTGGTAATCCTGGATGTATGCATTACTAAAATATAAAACTCTAACTATGTTGTTTATGTCGACATTAATAGGAATATGAATAATCTAGAGCGTGGATGGATGTATGGTAGGTTGGATGGCCGAGGGGATATAAACTCTAGATTCATTACTGGTGTGAATAACTTTATCCTCTTTGCATGTTCTCAACAAAATTGCATGAGTGGTAACAACATTAGATGTCCATGTAAAAAATGTCGCAACATTAAATACAAGGATGTTGAAACGGTTAGCTATTACCTTCTTCATGATGAATTTGTTAAGGACTATTTTTTTTGGAAACATCAAGGGGAAGCAGATCTGATAGGTGAGATTTCTTTCGGCAATAATTTGATCAATGGTGCTCAACTTGAATTGGGATATGATAATCCATACCGACAAATGATTTTGGATGCTGTTAGTCCCAACTTTAACCATGGTTACAACAATATTGAATCTGGACCATCTTATTTGTATGAACCTTCAATTGAGGAGGAACATGAAACATCGATGGAGGAGGAGCCTAATTTAGAGTACCAAAAATTTTATGAATTATTGCACTCTGCTGATGCAAAATTATATCCTGGTTCTTCCCTCTCTCAACTTGCAGTAATCTCTCAAATGTTAAATATTAAGATGGAAAATAATATGTCACAGAGGGATTTTAACCAAATGATGCAATTGTTTAAAAAGTCTTTACCGGAAGATAACCTATTAGTTGATAGTTATTATCAGACTAAGAAGCTAGTGCGTAGCTTAGGTTTACCGGTTGAAAAGATTGATTGCTGTGAATCGGGTTGTATGTTGTATTGGGAAGACCATGAACATCTTACCTCTTGTAAATTTTGTGGCAAAGAGAGGTATAAGCATCGAGTTGGCTCTCGTAAGAGGAAATTGGTCCCTTACAAAAGGATGTATTATTTTCCTTTGATTCCTATATTGAAGAGATTATATGCATCCCATACTACAGCAACTGACATGACATGGCATCATGAACATATAAAAGAGGATGGAGTAATGCGTCATCCATCAGACTCTGAAGCTAGGAAGAACTTCAATGAAAGTCATCTTTTTTTTGCCGATGAACCAAGAAATGTTAGGTTGGGGTTAAGTACTGATGGTTTCCAACCATTCAGTCAGTCTGGCATAAAATATTCGTCATGGCCAGTAATTGTCACTCCATACAATTTACCTCCAGGGATGTGCATGAAAGAGGCTTATATGTTCTTAACTGTCATTGTTCCTGGGCCAAATAATCCCAAACATAAAATTGATGTTTATTTGTAGCCTCTAATAAAGGAATTGACGTTGTTGTGGGAGACAGGTGTAGAAGCATTTGATATCTCCAAAAAATAAAATTTTCAATTAAGGGCAGCTTTGATGTGGACAATCAGTGACTTTTCAGTATATTCTATGTTATCAGGATGAAGTACTACAGGCAAGTTTGCTTGTCCTTATTGTATGTAGGAAACACAATCCTTTAGATTACAACATGGTCGGAAAACATCATGGTTTGACTGTCACAGAATGTTCCTTGACCAATATCATCCATTTAGGAGAGATCGTAAAAATTTTCTTAAAGGTCGAACTGTCAAAAGATCACCACCACCCTACAGAACCGGAGAAGAGATATTAAATCAAATTTGTGATTTGGGGATAAGAAAAGTAATAGAGTTAGATGAAGAAGAAGTTAATCAACGAATATGTAGTTCTTGTGGATGGAAAAAGCGAAGCATCTTTTGGGATTTACCTTATTGGAGTTCTAACATGATTCGATATAACCTCGATGTCATGCATATTGAGAAAAACTTCTTTGATAATGTATTTAATACGGTCCTCAATATTGATAAGAAAACCAAAGACAATCCACAAGCTCGTCTAGATATGGTCAATTACTGTGATCGACCTCAATTGGCAAAGGATGCTTTTGGAAAATATCCCAAAGATGTATATACAATAGACAAGGAAGCAAGCACAATCTTGTTTAATTGGGTGAAAGGCTTAAAATTTCCAGATAGGTATGTTTCAAATTTGGGTAGATGCCTAGACACATCTGCGAAAAGGTTATTTGGCATGAAGAGTCATGATTGTCATGTGTTCATGCAACGATTGATGCCTATTGCTTTTCGTGAACTACTTCCAAATAATGTATGGCAGGCACTTACAGAATTGAGCTTATTCTTTAAAGATCTTACATCGACTACTCTCCAAGTGGATGAAATGGAGAGATTACAGGGAGATATTCCACAAATCTTGTGCAAGTTAGAACGTATTTTTCCTCCTGGGTTCTTTGACTCAATGGAACATCTACCTGTGCACCTTTCATATGAAGCAAAGATTGCTGGACCTGTACAATATCGATGGATGTATCCTTTTGAAAGGTAATGCAAAAATTCAAGTTTAACTTATGAGAATAATGTTGTTATTTACTTTTCAAATATAATGGTTTATTCATTTTTCTATTTAGGTATCTTGGAAGTCTTAAAAGAATGATTGAGAATAAAGCAAGTGTAGAGGGTTCTATATGTGAAGCTTACTTGATGACAGAGTCAACACTATTATTTTCTCATTATTTTGAACCATATTTCATGATACGCAATCATAATGTGGATCGAAATGATGATGATGGTATTGTGGAAGAAGTTGAAGGAAATTTATCAATATTCACCCATCCCGGACGATTATGGGGAGAATAAAAAAAGAGGAATCTAACTCTTCAGGAAATCAATGCTGCCCAAACTTACATTTTGCTAAATCGTGAAGAGGTTGAGCCATATGTGAGGTAACAAAGTTAGTTGTATCAACTTAATTTTATAAGCATATTCATAAATCATGACTTGAAATTGAAATCTTTTTTCTTTAAATGAAGTATGTTTGTGCAACGTTTGCAAGAAGAATTTCCAAATGTCTCTCAAGATCAAATAAATGAGAGACTTGAAAGCAAATTTCTCTATATGGTTCAAGCAATATGTAAGACTTCAAAAATCAAGATCTTTTATACAATTATGCACTTAAATTAACTTATGAAATTGAACTAAATTTTATAATCTTCTAAATAGGTTCGGCTCAATCATATTGAGAATGAATTCCTATGTAATCTTGCTCGTGGACCATTGATAGGCGCTATATCTCATTCGGTGTATTTTGTTAATGGATACAAGTTTCATACGGATTTTCATGGTAGCGCAAGATCAACAATGAACAGTGGAGTTTGTATTTCAGATCCAACTTTTGGTGATTTCTACGGGCGGATAAAAGAGATTATAGAAGTGAAATACGGCAAAACACCTTTAAAGTGAACTGTACTATTCAAATGTGAATGGTTTGACCCAACTATGGATGTTGGTGTTAAAAAGCATAATCAGTATAAATTGGTTGACATTAACCATCGTCGCCGATATAAAAAATATGAACCTTTTATTCTGGCAATGCAAGCAACTCAAGTGTGTTATGTGTCTTATCCTAGTAAGAAAAAGGACAAGGATGATTGGGTAACTGTATTGAAGATCAAACCTCAAAATGTTGTTGAATTACCCGATGAGGAAATTGAGACAGCTGCAGAACTAAATATTCCATTTTAAGTTGAAGAAGTTCAAGTCTACGAGATAGACATGAATGTTGCCACAGATGAAAGCATACACTTACATGATGCAAATGGTGGCTTAATTGAAATGGATGAAGTCACTGATGATGGTTTATTACAAGAACATCATGACAACTAAGAGGATGCTACAGAAGAAGAGTATGAAACTGAGGAAACTGAGGAAGATGAAGAGGAAGATTTGGAAGAAGACACAAATAACGATTAGTGCTTGATAAAAAATATGCTATTGTATCTTATTTTTATTTTGTGAGCAGCCATTTTGTCGAACTAGTATCATTTTCTTTGTCTCGTTGTTTACACAAAACTTGTTGCTTCAACTGGTTTTATGCTCTACTTCTCAATTTTTGACTCTTTCATTTCTCATTCATTTTTTTAGGCTACAAATGTGCTTTTACATTTTCTAATTCCTTATCTATATATTGTTTTTTGCTTCTCTTGGTATTATTAAGTTTGCATATTATTTCCACTTTAACTAATATAGTTTTTTTTTATAAATATGGCTAGAGGTCGAGGTCGTGGAAGCATAGGGCGTGGAGGCAAGTCTGCAGTTAGGAGTAATAATGATCTTACTGCAAACGTACCTACTGTTCCCACTCCTGCTATTGTTACTTCTCAAGCTGATGTCATAGGTGTTAAAAATAATACAAATCAAGTTCAACCATTGATTCCTCAAATTAGATCAACAATTCAAACTTCTGGTGATGGTAACAACCATACAACTCCTGAATCATCTCCGACTGCTCTAAATCAGATCAACAGAACAAGAGAAGGTACATCTACTCTAAGGAACCAAATAGGTGAGCGTCTTAACCAATCGACTTCATCCTTGAAAATGGCTGAATATAATCAACTTCTGGTCTGCTTTCTGTCTACACATATATATATGTTTTATTTTTTTTTGGTTGATGATCTGTTGTTGGTTCTTCATTTGAGAGTTCTTATGGACAGAATTATATTGGGAGTATTTTGTAGAATTTTAGTGGTTCTGTTGGTAGTTCATGATCTGTTGGTGGTTCTTGTTGTGAGTATTTTGGTGATTCTGTTGGTGGTTTTTGTTCTGTTGTTGGTTTTTCATTTGGGAGGAGTTCTTATAGGAAGAATTACAATGAGAGTATTTTATTGTATTTTGGTGGTTCTTGTTGTGAGTATTTTGGTGGTTCTTATTATGTTGGTGGTTCTTGATCTGTTCTTGGTTCTTATTGTGAGTATTCCAATGTTACATGGGATTCCAGAATGACAGTGAGGTATGTTGTTGTGAGGTATTTTGTTGGATAGGATTTCAAAATTAGAATATTATATGATGTTGTAACTTTTTGTGCAAAATTTGCATCTTCTTTCCACTTTAACAAGTATAATTTTTTTAATAGATATGACTCAAGAAAGAGGTGTAGGTCGAGGAACCATAGGGCGTGCGGGCAAGTCAGCAGCTAGGACTAATATGCCTGTTCGTACTGCAAACATGCCTACTATTCCCACTCCTACAGTTGCGCCACAAACAGCTGGTGACGTAGGTGCTCCAACTTCTAATCATGGTAGTACGTCTCCTACTACTCCAAATCAGACCAACCCAACAACTGTAGGTACGTTTTCACAAACCAACCAAGTAGGTGAGGACATATCTCGTAGCAACACAAATTGAGAAAGTAATTCCAGTAGGAGCCATGTGCGGACCTTGTTACTATAACTTCTGTAGGGTTAGTCCATTTCTTGTCTATTATTATTGTATATTATTTTTTATTTATAGTAACCTCTAAATAATGTCTTCACATTGATACAGATTGCAACCTTCTAAAGCATGCTCCAATAGGATACACGAGTCTTTCAAAAGTGAACTTGATCACAATGGAGTCAATTGGAAAGATGTCTCATGTGACATAAAAGATGGCTATTTTGGGGAATTCAAGGTATACATCTTCATCATAATTGATTTTGTAAAGTGTAATCATTTTTATAAATATGATATTAATGTGTTATCTTGGAAATTCATTTCAGAAATACTTTTATTGAGATTCTTCCATTACTGATGTTGTAGTAAAGAAACACTGGCAGAGTAAGGCAACAACTGTGTATAGAAATTTCATTGCTAAAATCAAAGAGAAAGGGATTAGGCAAGATTTTATACATGAAGATGTATGGGAAAGCTAGCAGCGACTTTGGAAAGATCTAAAGTGTGTTGAAAAGTCCAAAATAAATGCACAGAATCATCGTGGAGGCAAAAAAGTCGCTGCTGGAACTCACACGGGAGGATCTATCTCAATTGGAGAGTACCGAAAGAGACTTGTAAGTATATATTTCAAGTATTAAACTGTAATTTTTTGTGAGACAGTCTAAACTTAGTTCAACGTTATGCTATTATTGCGTTTCTGTTTACTGTTTATCTCAAATGTTGATCACTTCTCACTGTTTCTGTCTCCTGTGTTGTATTTGGTATGTTGTGTTCTGTTGTTGTCTTGTAACCTGAAAAACTGCAATGTAAACTGTGTCTATATGTCGCAGAGTGGTATATTACTGAGGATTCGTATATTTACATGTTCTTCGAGATGTATTGGGTAGAATCAAGACCTTATGATTCTGGAAATTACTTGTCTGTTTTATGTGATTGGTTTTCATCTTATATAACCTTCACTGGAATATGACTGGAAATTTCCAAATGTTCATTATTAGCATATGTTCTCAGTAATTTTGATGCAATGAAATTCAGCAATCTCTTTCCAGTCATTGCTTAGTAAGAACAATGTAAATTGGATAACATAGTTCTGACCACGCGACTAATAATATTTACCTGATGACCAACTACGTTCCACTTGAATTATGGTTTTACAAACATTTCTAGCTTACATGAAATGTTTCAACAGTTTTGTTCTAGTACAATGCTCAACACTTCTTTTTTATAGGCTGCTGAAATGGGTCGAGATCCGACACCAAGTGAGTTACATTTGCATGTTCACACACATGGTCATGATTCCCGAATCGTCCATGTAAGATTAAATCTTAATGTAGTAGTTTACTTAATTCTCATTTTTTAGTTTAAAGTACTTTTTGGTATCTAATCATTTGTAAGTACAATCCGTTATAATTTGTCTTCCATTATTACATAAAAGATTTGAAGAAATATTACAAGAAAAAACATTATCAGAATCTGTTATTGATCAAATTGAAGCATATTACCAAGCTGCCGGAGGAGAAAAGAAGCGAAGAGTATTTGGTCTTGGATCTGAAGCCAAAGGCTACTACGGCCAAACTCTGTGTATTTCTTGTGGAAAGACTTCATCTTCAGCTTCACATGAATCGGTACCAGCTGCAGATTCGAATTTGGACGAGTTTGTGAAGCGATTGATTCCCGCACTTAAAAATTAATTTTTTCCTATTGTCATTGAAGAGGTACAAAAGTTGGTTTCTTCACGATCAGTTGTCACACCTCCGGCTACTCCTTTGGAAGATCTTGATTCCTTAAATGATGATTGCAATGATCTTGATCAGTTGTGATACTTTTGCCGATCAGTGCATTGGTTTTTGATGGTCTATTTTGTTGGTTTTTGATGGTCTATTTTGTTGAAACGTTTAAAATTGTGCAACAAAAAATTACACTTGATGGATGTAGGTATTGAGGATGTTTTGGACATACTTATGTGTTTAGATGTTGCTATGTTTGGTATTGAGGATGTTTAGACTTTTTCTATCTATATATATGGGTTCTTTTATATGCATGTTGGATAGTATAAGAAGATTTTGCTATCTATATATATGTGGCTTTTTTTATATGAATATTGGGTATTATAAGAATTTTATAATATTCTATTAATATTCAAAATACAAATAAAAAGATATTGAAAGAAAAGTAATGACGACAGATTTAGCGACAAAATTACTCATTGCCAAACTAAAACATTTGCAACGGATTGAGGAAAATATTTTTTGTCACAAAAATTGAGAATTTTTAGCGACGGACTAGCAATGAAATATTTGGTCAGGAAATAATCAAAATGACGAAATACAACATGAAATTAGTAACGACACTTATAAATATAACAACGAATATATTCGTTGCTAAAATATAGCAACGGATATAGGACGTCTCTATTCTGTTGCAAATCTAGCAATAGATTTTATTTGTCAGTTGCTAAATGGTTAGCAACGAATAATATTGTCGCTGATTCGTCTCTAAATGGATTTAGCGACAAATTTCTGTTGATTAGCAACGTTATCGGTTTCTTGCTAAACGCGGTTTTTTTTGTAGTGTATCTTTTTTTGCTAGTTCTTTCTACCTATGCAACACATGTTTTTTTAATCCTTTCTTGATTTATAAATTGTAGTAGAAACGATTGACTTGTGAGGGAGTTTTTAGAATGTGAGAATTCATTAGTACCGAGAGAAATAGTGAGTTGAGTTTATTACTTTGGATATGATTTTTATACTAGAAGGTATTTTGGTCTCATTTTAATTAATTGTAAATTTTTTATTATGTCTTTGGATAGTCACTAAGGTTTCTATTTGGCTAGATGGATTTAATGCATGTTGAAATAAGGAAAAATCTGGTGTACAAATTGAAGAAAATTTTGAATAAATATTTATTATTTGATATCAAGAACTTTAAGGTTGTTATTGAAAGCAATGGAGCATATAAACCACTTAGGGGTCATTTGGTAGAGTGTATAAAAATAATGTAAAATATGGTGTATTAGTAATGTTTGTGTTAGTTATGCTTGCATTAGTTATGCTTGTATTTTTCTTATGCAGTGTTTGGTTCGATGAATTAAAAAAAATATGAATTACATAATTTTTCTTAATTTTTTTTTTTTTACATAATATCCTCATTATATATGTTGGAAAGGATGCGGAAAATTTTTGAGGGGTAATAGGATCTTTAAGCATGTTAATGCACGCATTAGATCCACTGCATTACTAATGCCATGGATTTTGAGGTATTAGTAATACACACCTCAATAAACAATAGAGTGTATAACTAATGCTTGCATTAGTTGTACATAGGGTAAACGAGTATACCAAACAAGGTACTACTAATACACATTAAACTAATGCATGCATTAACATTCCAATACACTCTACCAAACGACCCCTTAGAAGTAAAAGAGCACTTTTCTTCTTTTTGTTCAATTCTCTCTAATTTAAATTATGTGGTATATCACTAAAGCTCACATTTATTTAATTTTAATCCTCATGATTTTTCATTTTATTTTCTTATCTAAAACTCAACTATTTTTATAATTAAACGCCTAAATTGAGTATGTTTTCTTAAAATATCAATTTTTTTCAAAAAAATTGCATCTCATAACCTAACATTAAACTATGCCAGTCAATTAAAAAGGTTGTGACAAAAAATTGAACCCATTCAAAAAGTAGAAGTTTGAATGATTAAAATGTATATATATATGAGTATATATACTTATTGTTGTTTTTAATTGATTATTTCTCAGAAAAAAAGATATGTATTTTCCAAAAACAAGACTTTATAACATAATTTTACACTTTGTATCAAAGGAAAATATGAAATACTCTTCAATTGATTATTTTATTGCTAAAATAAAATTTATTGATATTTTGTTATACAAACTTTTTAGTTTTTAAATATACAATCTACTGATAATAATAAAGGTAGGAATAAAAGAAGAGAGATGACATTTTTCTTTGGTCAAGAAGTAAGTTTATCTTTATTCTATTTTTGAAATTTTCTTTATTTTTTCTCATTTATGTTCTAAATTAAAATAAGTTAAAAATCACTCATTTATTTCTCTTAATTATATTAAATATTCAATGTTAAGAAACTAAAAAGTCACCAAAATTTTTTATTATCATAACCCCTAAAATAATTAATAGTCATATTCATGACATTATTATTGTTTCATATTATAGTTTACAAATAGAAATATTGTAAGCCATTGTAAACATTAATCGCATTAGCTTTTGGCGTTATAATGTTTTAGATGCTTATTACATCCATGTTAAAATTTGACTTGAGGTATAAGATGAAGGCTATTTAGTAGTGATCGACTTGTGATAGTGAATATCGACAAGAGTTATGAAGATTGAACATCGATTCATATATTTTTTATTTTAATGATTAAGGTCGTAAGAGTGATGCTACATTATTTATTTTTTTATATTCAAAATATATATACTTGATAAAACTAAAAACATGTATATTTTTGTTTTTTGAAAATTAAAAAAGATAGAATCAAATAGAAAAAATTGAATACAATTATAGAAAATTTAGAAAATAAAATATTCATTTGAAAAATCAAGCATTACAAACTAATACTAAAATTCAGAATTATATTTAACATATAAAAAATATATAGACAAACAAAGAAATTTGAATACACCCAAACATTAACACAAAATATCCATTATATAGATGTAGGTATGCGGTTAAGTATTGTTCTTCGAATCTCTTTTGTTATAAATCGTTAATTGTTAGCCCTTAAATAGAGGCATTGTAAGACTTTTTAGAAATGGTCGCATTATTTTTTTAAGTTGTTATGTTTTTGATATTTATTATATGCATGCTCAGTCGAAAAATTAAATGAAGACTATTAAGTGGTGTTCGATATTATGGGAGTGGATATCGATAAAAACTCGAAAGATTGTTCATTAATTTCACATATTTTTTCTTCTGTTTTTTTATGATGGTTTAAGCTGTAAAAATGAGTCACATTATTTATTTTTTCATATGTTCTCCCTATGATTTCTCTTTGTTTTATTTTTATATGAGTTTTCGATTGTCATAAGTTTACAACTTCTTTTGGTTTAAAATCATAACTTTTTGACTTTATTAAACGTTTGATAATTACTGGCCAAACATTAACCTCTACGAAATCAATTATACATATGTTAGAAGTCTACTAAACATTTATTCAAATTAAATTATACAAATTATATTTAATAATATTATTGACATTTTACCTTTTTACATAATCGCGCGAAGCGTGAATCAGTTTACTAGTTAACAATATTAATGGGTTTAAATGAGGAAATTGTTAACATTACTAACTTGAAAAATGAATTAAAAAGCTCAAAAACATTACAAAAAAGATAAATAAAATTCTAAGCCTTAGAGAGCGTCACGTCAGCGATTTTGTAATTACAAACTGCAACTTATTTAGTGATGGTAAAAGGGTATTCTTCATTCATGTAAGTAATCTTGGACATTAAAATTTAGTAAATATGCAATAATCCTCAAACTTCATAAAGGCATATATGTTTAGATGATTATAAGTTTAGTGAATTTTACCGGTCAATATACCAACAAAATCATAATTTTTTTTTTTATATTATTAAAGTCACTGAACTCTATTTGTAATACAAATTTTACTAATTGGGTCTGGCAAAGTTGGATCCCAAATTAACCTTAAGTCAGTTTTGTTCAAAGGAAAAATAACGATAAGGCTAGTCCAATTTCAAGTTAGATTCATCATGAAAACATTTAAGCTCGACGATCTGTATGGACATGGCCATGGTGGAGGACACGTTGCTGAGTTTAACAAAATACGTTATGTTTTTTTCTTTATTAGCTATTTTGTGATAGCACTACGAAATCTTACTTTTCATGGACAATAATGTAAACTCTTTATTTGATCAATACAAAAGTTTAGTTTGTTACGGAATTTAATTTTAAATTGAAGATGTAGCCTTATTTAAAAAAGGGAGAACTACAAGAACAACTCAAAAATAATTTTTTTTAAAAAAGAATCAATTTCAATGGTTATGACTGGAATTCATTGAACTTGTTAATTTGAAGTCAAATTTCGTAGTTAAAATTGAGTAAAAAATTTCTTTTTGTTACATGCATCTCACACCTCATTTCACCTTGCTCGCGCCCCATGGCCCATGGCCCCCATCCCCATAAGTCAAGACCAAATAGGTGTTGTTGATGTTGATTACAATTGCAAGGTGCACACAACTGTTTATCTAAACACAAAAGAACTCTATCAACGTACTCCTGTAATTAAAGAAAGGAACTCTACCATTGATGCCCCACCATACCTATTTATATATGGTACTAATCGATCCCCATTGCACTGGGAATACGAAAAAGTTTCCTTAAAATTATACTAGTACTAATTATTTGTGTTAGTTTCCTTACAAGTTTTAAGGTATTGTCTTCCTTTCCACACAAAATAATTACTCATATTATAGTTAAAAATTATTATTATTATTATTATAACATACTGTTATATTTTCTGGCTTCACAATTATATATTGCAGCCATCACCAGTTTCAACACGATGTTGGGATAAATCCAAGTCGGCCGTATCATCTATACTACTACTATTGTTTAAATTATTCAAAGTGTTGACGTAGAAATTATAATTTGGATAGAAGTAGGAAATGGAATATAGTATTAAAAGGATTAGGAAGTCGTGCAGTCGAGGTTAGATTTTTGCCCATTTATATCAACGTAACTCATATTTTCTCTCTACACAAAGACAACACACAGGTTATTAATTCTTCTTTATAGTTATTAAAACATGTTGAGATCAGTGTTTTTGTTGTTGGGTATTTTCGTTGTGGCACTCACCTCGATGGTGGCACCTGTAACTTGATGGCTTCACCAACTATTGTGACTCCATCCCCCGTTGAGGATGACAATGATGCTGCGGATCCACCAAGTTGTTGCATCCCAGTGGAAGGTTGTGAATCAGGTTTGCTCACTTGCTATTACGAGGATAAGGTTTCATTACCCACAGACTGCTGCAAAGTCCTTTCAACAATTTCAGATGATTCCTTTTACAAAGGAGGCTTCGGAACAGCACCAATTTTCCTAAGCAAGGTGAGGGACTATTGCTCTCATCCTCAACAGTGAAGCAGGACCAAATCTAAGAATATATTTTACAAAGAGTAAATACATAATTACACTGATCTTGTCCGAGATTTGTAAAAAGACACCTAAACTTTCACTTGACCTATTACCCCATGATTCTTCTTTATTTCGTTGCAAACACGCCATTTTAACCCTTTGCGTGTATACACGCTCCACAGGCGCGTGAAAGGGCTCAAATTTGACTTTTTTGACCAATTAAAAACTGTCACATGTAAAATAATTAATATATAATTTCTATTTATTTTTTTAAAACATAATATTTATTTATTTTTTAAAATTATCCCTACCCCCTCTCCGCCCCCCAACCCACCCACTCTTTCTTCTTCAACTCAATTCACCATTAAAGCTTTCATTGAAGTTTTTTTTTTTTTTTCTTTTAAATCATTCATTAAAACTCCATTTTACAATTAAATCATATCATTTAATTGTCCACCATTTTTTCTTCAACACAATGTCTTCTTCAACACCATTAAAACTCTTCAACACAATGTCACCATTAAAGCTCCTCCATTGAAGCATTTTTTTTAAAAAAAATCATATCATTAAAGCTCCATTTTCAGTTAAATCATGTCATTTAACTATCTTTAAAACTCAATTCAATCATAAAACTTTCAATTCAATCATAAAACTATTTTTTGAAGTGATTTGAACAAAAAAAAAAATGGACGGAAATGCATGCTGACGAAGTGGGGGTTTGGGGGAGATGCTGATGGGGTGAGGGTGTTGGACGGGGGGTGGGGGGTGGAGGGGAGCTGTTGGGGGAGTTGCTGGATGAGGTGGGGTGGGGGAAGAGGGGGTGGGGTGTTAAATTAAATAAAAAGTAAAATTTTATTAAAAAAATAAAAAATATATAAATTAAATGTATTTAACACGTGGCAGCACCTGATTGGTGCGTGCGTTCACTCTCTTTGTTGTGACTGAGATTCAGCGAAAAATGGTGTGTTTGCAACGAATTAGGTAAAAATCGTGGGGTAATAGGTTGAATTCAAAGCTTAAGTGTCTTTTTGAAATCTCGACCAACATCAGGGGTAATTATGTATTTACTCTTTTACAAATAGAATAGATAATGTTGTAGTTTTCTTCCATTTTTTTTTTGGTCATGTTGCTTACTGTATATAGGATTTCGGTGGTACTTAAATGTTTTCCATTAAATTCTTTACTCATTAGTTCAATTGAATATATATATATATATATATATATATATATATATAGAAGAGGTGGTTTCGACCATCTCTCGTACAATTATCAAAATCATCTTCACTCCCACTTAATTACACATCATGCCCCAATATATAATAATTCCATTATTTCATCATAATGATTTAAATATTTAATATATTCTATTAATTTATATTAATTAACTATAACTACATATTGGAAGTAAAATTTATTTATTTATTTAATTGGCAATCATGTTCAAAACTAATTTGTTACCACGAATCACAATAATTAATAACTTAAAATATTTAAAAGACATATAAAATTTTTATTGACTATCATTATTTTAGCAATGCCACATAAATTGAGATAAAAGAAAAAGTACTGCAAATCATAATAATTAACAACTTAAAATATTTAAAAGATATATAAAATTTTTAGTTGATTCTCAAAATTGTATCGAAGATACATAAATTGGGACACACGGAGTAAATATATTATTTGCTAATTACGTAAAAATTATTATAAATCACAATAATTAACAAGTTAAAATACTTTTTTAAAAATATATAAAAGTTCTATTCAACTCTCAAAATTTTATCGGTGCACCATAAATCATGACAAAATAAAAAATTATCTTAATTAATTGCAACTAAATATTTAAAGTAAATCAATTTTATTATTTTAATTGACTTTTATATAGAAAAATTATTTATTTATTTATTTTAGTAAATTTAAATTTTAAAATTAGTTTTCCTTATATAGAAATACTAATATTTAAACTTAACTTTAAATTTTTAAAGTACAAAATTAATAAATTTAATTTAATAAAATAAATTTCTAATGAATATTTTCTTAGAATTTGCGTTGGGTCAATATGTATCAAGTAAAAAAATAATAAAGAAAAATATATAGTAAAATTTTATTATTGTGAAAGATAAATATAATGCACTATCCAATAATATTTAATAATATCATATTTTGCATATGCAAATATAGCATTCCGTATTTAATTAATATACTATTTCGGTGAATTATCGATGATTGCTATTGGATTTGATAAAATTATATTAATTTTTATAGTAATAACATAATCAATCTCTCTTAATTAATTGTTATGAGTCATCTAGGTATTAAGAAAATAAATAATATTTAATAAAAAATAAAATAGACATAAAATGAGAAATTAACTCTTAATGTTTTAAATTAAATTTTCGTCTTTCGAACGATGATTTTACTATATCACTCCTTATTATAAGTCATTTATGTATTAGAAAAATAAGAATAACAAAATGATATGTCAACATAAAATATTTGATTGACTATCAAAATTATATTAGTGCCACATAAATTGGGACGGGACAGAAGAAGATATAAAGCAACATATATTATTTGAAAATGAAATAAAAAGTACTGTAAATAACAATAATTAACAAAAAAGATTTTAAAAATTGACTGATTTCTGCTGCTTCAATCGTGATTTTAATGTATCACCCGCAATTAATTATTATAAGTCACTTATGTATTGAAAAATTAATAATATTTAATCCACGATTTTACTATATATATAATATAATATATGTATAAATAATATATATAATATAATATATGTATATAATATATATATATATATGTATATAATATATATATATATATATATGTATATATATATATATATATATACTATGAATAAAAATTTTCATGATATTTTAAAAAAAATAAAAAAATTACTACATATACTCAAAGGGCAAAAGAGTAAAAACACACAAGAGATAGATGTAGAGAAATCAAGAAGCACCAAATGGATTATTAACATTTGTAACATTCAACACATTTTTAAATGTTTTCAAATTCTTCTTGAATCAACACATACACATAATAAAAATAATAAATAATAAATAATAATAATTACATTTTACTATATCACCCCTAATTAATTATTATGGTCATTTAAGCATTGTGCCACATAAGTTGAAATAGAAAAAATATTAAAAATCACAATGGTAAAAAATTTAAATTATTTTAAAAAATATAATTGGCTATCATCGACACAAAACTCTGGACAAAGAGAGTAGCATATATTATTCAAAAATTACATAAAAAGTATTATAAATTACAATAGTTAACAATTTAAAATATCTAAAAATAATTTAATATGTTATATATTTCGAAAAAATTACATGAAAAATACTAGAAATCACAATAATTAACAACTTCAAAAATTTAAAAGATATAAAATATTTGGTTGACTCTTAAAATTATATTAGTGTCACTAAAATTGGAATAAAAGAAAAATATTATAAATCACAATAATTAAAAACTTAAATTATTTTTAAATTATAACTGACTATTAATGCCACAAAAAATTGGACAAGAAAAGTAACGTATATTAATTTAAAAATTACATAAAAAATATTATAAATTACAATAGTTAACAACTTAAATTATCTAAATACATATTAAAATAACATATGTTGAACTCATGCTAGATTCCAGATGAATTCTTGAAAACATATGCAATCCTTTTATTAAAAAAAATTATTTAAATATATCAATATTGAATAGATAAATAAATATCTTAGTGTTGGGTCCGTGCTGACACGGGCCATGCTCCTCTAGTATATATTATTATATAAAAGAGAGTTGGGCGTCTGAAGCAGCTCTCCGTCGACATGTCTACTTCAGCTGCTTGCTCCGTAATTTTACTATATTACTCCTAATTAATTATTATAAGTTATTTTCTCTTATTATATAAGAGAGAGTTGGGCGGCTGAAGCAGCTCTCCGTCGACATGTCTGCTTCAGCTGCTTGCTCCGTAATTTTACTATATTACTCCTAATTAATTATTATAAGTTATTTACTTATTAAAAAATAATAATATTTAATAAAAAAAATAAAATAGACATTTATGGCATGTCTACGCCAGCTGTTTTAATCATAATTTTACTAAATACTACCCTAAATAATTATTATAAGTCATCAAAATATTAAAAAATATATATTTAATAAAAAAGAGAAAATAGATATAAAATGCTAAGTTAACTTTTGATGTTTTAAATTAACTTCACGTCTTATATGAGGTCCACTTAATTTTTTTCACAAGTATTTTTTATAGTAATTTTGTTATATCACTTCTAATTAGTTATTGTGAGCCATTTAAGACATATTTGATTTGTTGCTTCAATCGTGATTTTACTATATCACGTTTAATTAATTATTATGGTCTAAGCATTATGTCACTTAAATTGGAATATAATTAAAAGTTTTATAAATCACAATAATTAAAATCTTAGATTATTTAAAAAATGTAATTGACTATCAATGCCACAAGATTTTGAACAGGGAGAGTAACATATATTATTTAAAAATTACAAAAAAGTATTAGAAATTACAATAGTTAATAGCTTAAAATATCTAAAAAAAATTAATCTGTTATATATTTCAAAAAAATACGTACAAAATATTATAAATCACAATAATTAACAACTTAAAAAATTTAAAAGATATAAAATATTTGATTGTCTCTTGAAATTATATCAATGCCACTTAAATTGGAATAAAAGAAAAACATTATAAATCACAATGATCACAAACTTAAATTATTTTAAAAATATAATTGACTATCAACGCCACAAAAGTTTGAAAAAAGAAAGTAACATATATTATTTAAAAACTAAAATAAATAATTATAAATTACAATAGTTAACAACTTAAAATATCTAAAAACATATTAAAAGTATGATTGATTATCTAAATTTTATTTGTGTCGCATAAATTGAGACAAAAAAATAACATATACTGAGCCCGTATTATCTAAAAAATAGTAATATAGGCTCATCGAATTTTATTTTTCACACTCTTTATTAATTTATACATTCGTAGAGTTTAATTTTGATTGAGAATTAAATTTTTAAAATATAATTATATATTTGAATAATAAATCATAATTATTAATTATATTAATATTATAATATTAATTTATAATAGATATTGGGCCCGTGCTTTGAACGGGCTTCTCCTCACTAGTATATATAAAGAAGTTACAGACGGATAGAAATAGTGTCTCGTGCACTAAATATTAGAGACATATTAGCTCAACTAGCTAACTTGTTACTGAGAGTTCTATTAACTAGTCTAGAGATGGATCTTCCTTGCTTGTCACGCATAAGCAGTGGTAACAAAACATCGACATGATTTGAGTTTGTTAGTTAATTAGGAGTCCGTTCTACACAAAAAGTTAACAACACCATTTGCTTCACGAAAGCTGTGCTGGAGCACTGAATTTTCCAGCCTCCTCAATAACAACCTGCACAAAGAAATCAATGGGCTAGATATATTTGGAGCGACTTCAAGCAAGTTCAGTAGATGTAACGAGTCTACATCAATTTCGATAGGTTGGTAGTTATAGGAGACAGCTAATTCAAGTCCCCGAACCAAGCTTGTAGTTCAGAATCAACCGGTCTTTGAGATACACAGTGGCCCGCAAAACCCATAAGCCAATCTCCATTCGAGTTGGGATGACACCACTGATGCCGCTTTTAGTTGTACCTGAAAAATAGAAGCTATCTAGGTAAAAATTGGCAAAATCATATCTATAATCTATATCTATATCTATAATATATTAAAAGTGTGAAATCCTTGTGATTTGAACTTTTTACCCTTCATTAAAATACTTTTCTTTAGACAAAACTATCTTTTCACTATTTTCTTAATTTATTATTTAATTATTTTTTATTATAGAATTAACTAGACTTCCTAGAATATATGAGACTTCTAAAATATATGGTAGAAGAATTAATTAATATTTTTCTTTCTACTAGACTTCCTAAAATATATGGTAGAAAAATTAATTAATATTCATGTTATCTCGTCCTTTATTATTTTGTTGGCAATTTCTATTAAAATATTTAAACCTTTCCCGTTAAACACGTTTCTTCTTTCTTTCTTTTTTTTTTTAGCTTTCAATTTTTTAATTATCACCATTTGTGATTTTGGGTTGCTTCTTGAACTTTCTTTAACCGATTTATTTTTGAGTTTTTGTATTAAAATAATTTACTTTCCCCATTAATCTAGATTAATCATGTAGGAGTAAATTATGGTCAAAAGGTTCGCTTATTGGGTGAATATGATTGATGCTCATCTAACTTGATTCGATTGTATGTTTAGATTGTCACTATTTTTTTAATTTAGTAGTTAGTTATTTTTTATTATATTAACTAGACTTTCTAAAATATATGGGACTTCTAAAATATATGGTAGAAGAATTAATTAATATTTTCCTTTCTACTAGACTTTCTAAAATATATGAGACTCCTAAAATATATGGTAGGAGAATTAATTAATATCCATGTTCTCTCCTCCCTTTATTATTTTGTTGGCAATTCTACTAAAATATTTAAACCTTTTCCGTTAAACACATTTCTTCTTTCTTTTCTTTTTAGCTTTCAATTTTTTAATTATCACCATTTGTGATTTTGGATTGTTTCTTGAACTTTCTTTAATCGATTTCTTTATGAGTTTTTGGTATTAAAATAATTTACTTTCCCCATTAATCTAGATTAATCAGGAGTAAATTATGGTCAAAAGGTTTGCTTATTGGGTGAATATGATTGATGCTCATTTAACTTGATTCGATTGCATTGGTGGGTGCTTGATTTTCTAACCCTCAACTACTTCACTGTTTTTATCAGCATAATAGAATTTAATATGTGTGCATATACATATATTTTCTTTGTTTTCATTCTAAATCATTCTTTAGGATCAAAATTTTTGCTCAAATAAGAATTAGTTGGATCAAAATCGAAACTTTGTGATTACTATTATATATTTTTTTATAATTTACAGGTCGTAGATGAATGTCGGTTGACTTTGAAGAATTTCTTGTGTAAAGGTTAGGTTTAAATGTATTATTTTAATATCTTTATTATCTTATTATTTTATTTTAATTTACAGATGATAGATGAATGTGGGTCGGCTTTAAATTTTTTTTTAGGTAAAAGTTAAGTTTAATTGTATTATCGTAATATCTGTATTAGTTTGTTATTTTGTATAAATGTTGGTCGGCTTTGTGGAATTTTATATATAGATATTCCCATATTCGGCTTTGGCCAAATCGTCTTTCATATATTTTGTATTGGAAAAATTCTTTTGGCCATAAAATTTGGCCATAATTTATTCATAATAATAAAAAATTTTATTCACATTATAAATCAGTTTTTTCTTGGACATTTTTACCCTTTTAACTTAAAAATTAAATGTATTCTTCTATCATATTTTCAATACATTGATTATTGTGAAGGAGCTTAATTATAATTAATTTTCATATTCATTGGAAAGTGTTTGCCAATTTTCCTTAGCCATTTAAAAATACGTATTTCCATTTCAATTTTTCTTAGCCAATTGAAATGTATTCCCATATTCATAGGTATAAACATTTATAATTTACAATCAAACATATTTGAAAACATATGGTGGAAATTGAAATGTATTTTCAAACCAATTTAAACATAGTTTTTTACAAATTCTAATTCTCGAGTAAAAAATTCCTCTAATTCTAATTCTTTACTAAATATTTTTCCTCCACTCTTAAATATTTTTTCAGTGAAATGTATTTTCAGTATTTGAAAACATACGGTAATAAATACGTTTATAGTTTGCCAATTTTCATACATACTCATTATTTGTTAATTTCAGTATGAATTCATAATTTGAAAACATAATCATTATTTGTTAATTTCAATTTAAATCTATGTAAATACGTTTTTAAATACATTTACTAGACAAACATTCTTAATTTCAGTTAGTATAATTTTACACCTTTTCAAGTTAAGAAAAAAATAATTAGGTAGAGATCTCAATATTTCAGCGTGATCTCAGTCAATGCTTATTCTTTCATAGTAAGAATTTTATTTGTGACAGTAAAAGACAATCAGTACTTTAGTTCGCATTTTCTAAGTTTGAACATAACACCCTTGACTCTATCTATGACTGTTCAAAATCGAACTGAAATCAATACTCTGTAATGAAATTTTGGTTATTGAACTAGTGGTTTGACATATCGGATTACCAAGTGTAAAGTGTGCTGATTTGTTGTTATCGCAATATTTTATATATATATATATATATATATAAATAAATAAATTTTATTTATGTGTAATAATAAAAAAATTTCATTAGAGATCATTTTAGTAACAAATATAAATAATAATTCATAATTTATCAAGTCGCCGTAATATAGGAGTGAAAGACTTATATGATTAACACTTATATCTCATTCTCTTTTGTTCGACAGATGTGAACTATATGCATCTATAATATATTAAAATTGTGAACATCTTTAGAAAAGTGATTTGAATTTTTTGCCCTTCGTTAAAAGACTTTCGAATAGATAAAATTATTTTTCACTTATTTCCTTCAATTATTAATTAATTATTAAAAATCTAAAGAGTCCTAATATATATATATATATATATATATATTATTGTACATGGTTATAAACTTTTAATTGGAGTTTAAGGACTTCCTATTAAGGAAAGGTTAAACAAGACTTTGACTTCAAATAAATATCAATTATCGTTTTATTTTTTCAAGTTTAAGAGTTTTTCCTTTTTATTAGGATTTGCTTTAATTTTCTATCATAATTACAAAAAATTTAATACAAAATATATTTTTTAACATATTTCTTTCATATTTGATTAATTCTTTTGGACTTCTATAAATTAAGGATCTTTTCTTCCTAGAAATAATACAATAGCATTAATAAGTAAAGAGTTTTATTTTGGAGAGATTTATTCTCTCTAGATTTTGTATTTGTAATATTATTTTTTCAATATGTAGGTTATTTTACTAAAGCATATTAAATATTATGTTGTTTTTATTATGATTTTTTTGTAATCTTATTTTGTGAATGTTTGTGATGTAAGTTTCATATAACATCATGTTATTTCAATTTCAACTTCAAATATTTTCTAGGTTTACGATTATATTTTTGATTATAGAACTTTATGAGTTAGAGTTGTAATTTTTGTTAATGGATCTTCAAATTTTTTATTTTCAGATTTTTTTTTTTTATGAACAAAAATATTTATATTTATTTGTACTTGGTTAATAGAACGATTGCAAATTTTCTTATGAGTGTGGGCATGCATTAACTTATAACATATGTTAATATCTTGTGGAAAGAATTATGAGGTCAATTTGTGATTTTTCTTTTTTGCAGGTTAGAAAAAAAATTCTGGCAGTTTGAGTTTAAATTTTTAAGTTGCTACTCAATTAATCATATTCATCATTTACATGAATTTGCGATCTATGTTAAAGCACACATCGAAAAACTAATTTAAATAATAAAAAATATCTAAATAAAAAATTAATTGATTATAAAGTCCTAGATTAAGTGACATGAAAGACATTGTGGTTACATAAGTATTAAATTAAGTATATGTTTGAAAATACCTTAGGTCCAAGGATGAGAGATTGAACTAAAATAAATCTAACAAGCAAAACAAGTTTTAACTTCTACTATTTTTGGAATTTAAAAAAAAGTAAAATTGTTTTAAAAGTATTTTTGAGAAAAATACATTTAAAAGTACTTTTAAAAACTTAGTCAAACACTAATAGTTATTAAAATACTAATAGTCGCTCTGTCTCTAAATTTATTAGTTAAACACAAATTGTTTATCACCGAAAATACACATCGAATTGGTTTTATAAAATTAAACTCTTTGAAATAAATTACACACGTGAAACGCGTATACTAAGACTAGTTTTGAAAAAACTGGTTTGTTATATACCCACTTATTTTATTTTTGATTTAATTTTTAAAGTGGAAAAAAGTTGTAAAAGTGGGCCCACACGTGGGCCAAGGGACTATTTCATCATTTTTCCAATTTTATAAATTTAATATAATACACCTAACACCCTCCACTTATTCCAATATAAAAGAACCCCTCTCTCTCTCCTCTTCAATTATCTCCAACTCCCGCTATTCCCAACAAACTCCTCCCAAAACGCCATTTTCGTCTCTCCTTCTTCTCCAGTTGCTAAGGGCTCGTTGTTTCTTTATAAGGTTAGTTAAAATCAAGTTTTGATTATTTTTAGATCCATTTAAAAGGGTTTCGCTGCTAATCGATTCATAGTGATGTAGGAATTTTTTTTTTCGAATTTGGTTGATTAAGTAGTTAAAATATGAGAATTTTATAGGTAATTAGTTTAATTCCGAAGCACTGGTTGAGATTTTATTCGACAGCTTTGATAGATTTTTTTGTCGATCACGGTGTTGAATTTTAAAAATTTTGTTAAGGAGTTTTGGTTTATTAGTTCTGGTTTTTTTTTAGACATGAAGTGTTGATTGGTGGGATAATTATTATTTTAAGAGTTATTTTGGCAATTTAATTCAAACAGTGACCTGTTTCTGTCTGTAGACCTGTGATCTATGAAATGAGAATGCCCTAGATTGAAATCAATTTTTAGACGTATGAAATTATTTTAAAATATGATTACTGAAATAGTGAAAATTAAAAGATTAATAGCTAATTAGTTTGATTTGTAGCACTAGTTTGATTTTTAGCAATAGTTGAGTTTTGATACTGCATGTTGGATTTTGGTTCAGTTATGGTATTTTTGTGTAGTGAACTATTTAATGGTGGGGTATTTCTTAGCTTTTTGGGGCTTTTCATTTGAGCATTGAGTTATTTCTGTTGGTAAACTTGTGGTCTAAGAACTGAAAATGGCAGATTTGTTCTGTAGGTGTAGATTCTGTTAGAAATAGCTAAAAAAGACCTATTTCTAAACACAAAGTTGGTACCGTATCTGATTCTATTGGTAGCAGTAGAAAAAAAAACTAAGGCAGTTGAAAATATCTCAAAAAGGAAAAAGATTGAAAAGGCAGTGTCCGAATCAGATTCAAAGTTAAAGGAGATAAGCGAATACGTCGATTCTAGTGAAGATTTTTCCAAGCGTAGTGCTAGTGATGACAGTGAAGAGAGAAAAGGAAGTGGAAGAAGCAGTACTGATGGGGATAATGATCCCTTGTCCGTGACATTTTGTTTAAGGTTCATTTTCGTGGAGCGGTATGACCTTCGAATGATAATGAACGAGGTTGGATCTTTCCTGGCAAAGATATCAATCAGATCAAGAATGGTTGCTTATCGAGAATTTAAGCAAGTTCTTGTCAACTAGGAGTTGAAGAAAAGATTCAAGTGGTCCTGTTTTGGACACCTGGGTAACCTACCGGAACATCTCAAATTCAAGGGGAAGTTGGTCCATTATTTGTTGTTGCAATGCGTCAAAAATGATAAGATGCGTCATGAGATGTGGTTCTGCGTTAACAACAAGCCTTCTTATTTTGACTTGAAAGATTTATTTTTATCACGGGGCGAAATTGCTCATCATACCCAGTGAATAAAAAATGAAGAAGGTGTTAGCCAAGGGGGAGCACTTTTACTTTAAGGTGACGAAAAATAAAAACATTACGATGGCCAACTTTCTACAATTGATCAGAAGGAATAAGCTGAACGAGGAGCAGAAGTTTAAGTGTTGTTTACTGTGGTTCTTGCACACCATGTTGCAGATTCTACGAAGGTTGTCGACACAAAATTGATTTGAATGGTCGATTCTTTGAGTTTTTTTTTAGAGTTATCTGTTGGGGGGAAAAGACATTTCAACTGACCATAGACTATCTGAAGAAGAAAAGTGACTTGAAGAAGCAGACAGAAATATTTGATGAGAAGAAGAAGGAATCCTATGCTCTATTCGGATTTTCCTAGGCATTCATGGTATCTACCATCAACCCTTTAGTGAGATTATCATTGATTCGTGTTTTATTTATACTCTATCATAGACTCCAAGTTATTTTTTCACTATTGTACTGCTTACATATTTGGATCTATGAGGCCTTTCCTCATCTTAAAAAATTTGCTGGAAAATCAATGGATGATCCCTTTCCCATTTCCCACATCCTCAGATGGCACACTACAAAAAGTGACAAGATAATCGAAGGCGACCCATTCAAGTATAAAGGAAAAATTACCGAGGTATGAACTTATTTTTATTTATGAAATACTACTACTGTTGTATCAAATGTTATGTAATTGTTCATTGATATTTTGTAGAACCTGCACCCGTACATCATCCCTACTGTTTGATACAATGCTAAGTGTGTATCAAGAGATTTCAACCAACACAAGAACAATAAGATGAACAACAAAGTGCTAGTGAATCGAAAATGGCCACACACGGCTTCACTAGGCTTGCAACACTTGTTTGAGCTAGAAAAATGAGTTTAACAACAAGAACAACAAAGACAATATTACTAGTGAATCGAAAGAGCCCCACATGACTTCACTAGACTTTTATATTCAACAACACAATGTTAACAAGATTTACAAAGAAAGAGATAGAGACTTGACACACAATATTTATTAATCTAAGAACCCTAACAAGAGAAAGGACCCTAAGACTAATAAATATCAACACCAAGTTCTTACTTGGACCAAGAGGAACTCAAAGAACCTCAAGAACCTAGTTTCTAGCCAAGATACAACACTAGTATCACTCTACTAGTGAGAATTTGGTTTTGGCCTCTCCAAATGATGAGAAAGAGAAGTCAAAAATTTACAAGTCTTTGTTTCTTGAATAATAGGAATGAACTAAAGCAAGACTAGCCCTGTTACATGGATTATAATAGTCACTTAGAAAGGAGGGACAAAGACCAAATTACCCTTGGCATTTAAGTGGGTGGGTTTGGGGTGTATTGGTAGGCCTCTTTACATTTTATTAAATATAGGCCCTTAGATGGGCTCACAAGGGCCTCACACATGGCCAAGAATGTGAACAAGGCTTGGAGTCGTTGCAACTCACGTGCTTGGCTTCGTGTGAAAGGTCTCAAGCTAGGAATTCCCGTATCATCCTCTCCATCTTGAAGGGAATTTGTCCTCAAATTCGGATCATTGCCATCCTCCACCGTTTCCACCCGAGAGAGATCACACACGTTGAAAGTGTTGTGCACTTGATATTCCGGGGGTAGATCAATCTTGTAGGCATTGTCGTTGATCCTTTCTAATACTTGGAACGGGCCATCACCCCGTGGCATCAACTTAGAATTCCTTTGAGACGGGAATCTATCCTTTCTTAGGTGCACCCACACCCAATCTCCCGGTTCAAGAATGAGCTTTCTTCTTCCTTTGTTGGCTCGCCTCGCAACTTCTTGGTTTTTCTTCTCCAACCGCAACCTCACCTTCTCATGTAGCTTTTTCATGGCCTCGGCCTATTTGCTTCCATCTAAGCTTATCACAAGATCACTTGGCAAAGGGGTTAAATCCAAAGAAGTGAGGGGGTTGATGCCGTATACACACTCAAAGGGTGTCATCCCCATGCTCGAGTGTATAACACGATTATAAGCAAACTCAATCAACGGTAAGTGCTCCTCCCAAGAAGTCATTTTTCCTTTAACCATGGACCGTAGCATAGACCTCAAGGTCCTATTTACTACTTCCGTTTGGCCATCGGTTTGTGGGTGGCATGAAGTCGAAAACAACAACTTAGTACCGAGTCTACCCCACATGGACTTCCAAAAGTGGCTTAGGAATTTAGAATCCCTATCACTCACTATGGTCCTCGGAACACCATGAAGTTTTACAACATTATCAACAAACAAAGAGGCTACGCTAGGCGCATCATTACATTTAGAACAAGGAATAAAGTGAGCCATCTTGGAAAACCGATCCACCACGACAAAAATACTATCCCGCCCCCTTCTAGTCCTCCGCAATCCCAACACGAAGTCCATTGATATGTCAAGCCAAGGACGCAAAGGGGTGGACAATGGGGTGTACAACCCGTGGGGTTGGAGCCGTGACTTGGATCCTTTGCACTCAACACATTGGCCGCAAATCCGGGCCACATCCTTGTGCATTCTAGGCCAATAAAATTGTTCTTCCAAAATTTCGAGGGTCTTCTCGACCCCAAAATGGCCCATTAGACCGCCATTGTGTGCTTCCCTTACAAATAATTCTCTCCACGAACTTGAGGGAACACACAATCATCTACCTTTAAACAAGTATCTATCAAATTTGGTATAGGGATAGGAACCCCTATCCGTAACCCACCTATCCCTTTCCAACTCTTCACTTTCCCTATAGATAGGAGCGAAGTGAGGGTCCTCGGGATATAAAGACTTGAGGCTTTCAAACCCCATCAACTTAGACGACAAAGTAGACACAAGCACATATTTTCGGGATAAAGCATCGGCAACCACATTGTCTTTACCCTTCTTGTATTGAATAACATAAGGGAAAGTTTCAAGAAATTCAATCCATTTGGCATGCCGCCGGTTAAGCTTGTCTTGTGCCCGTAGATGCTTCAAGGATTCATGATCCGTTCGGATCATGAATTCTTTAGGCCACAAATAATGTTGCCAAGTGTCCAAGGCTCTAATCAAGGCATACAACTCTAAATCGTACGTAGAGTAGTTTAGAGTTTCTCCTTTGAGCTTTTCTCTAAAGTAAGCAATAGGATTCAATTCTTGCATTAAAACCGCGCCTATGCCGACTTTGCTTGCATCACATTCGACCTCAAAAGTCTTGTCAAAATTTGGCAATTGTAGCAAAGGGGACGAGATGAGCATAGCTTTCAAGTCTTCGAAGGCATTAAATTATTCATCTCCCCACTTGAAAGGCCGATCCTTTTTAATCACTTCGGTCAAGGGGGAGGCAATGGTGCTAAATCCTTTGACAAAATGTCTATAAAAACTAGCCAACCCATGGAAGTTTCTCACTTCACCTACGGTTTTGGGAGTTGACCAATTTTTAATGGCGTCAATCTTAGATTCATCCACTTCGACCCCTCTTGAGCTCACCACAAACCCAAGAAATACAACCTCATGGATACCAAAAGAACACTTTTCTAGATTAGCATATAACTTCTCCTTTCGGAGGACATCAAACACACATTGTAAATGCTTTACATGCTCATCCAAGGACTTACTATACACCAATACATCATCAAAATAAACAACAACAAACTTCCCGATAAATGGCTTCATCACATGATTCATTAGCCTCATGAAAGTACTTGGAGTGTTTGTTAGGCTGAATGGCATAACCATCCATTCATAGAGACTGAATTTGGTCTTGAAGGCGGTTTTCCATTCATCACCCGGTTGCATACGAATTTGGTGATAGCCACTCCTCAAATCAATTTTAGAAAACAAACACGAACCACTCAATTCATCAAGCATATCATCTAACCTAGGAATAGGGTGACGATATTTTACTGTTATCTTGTTGATGGCTCGACAATCAACACACATATGCCAAGTCCCATATTTCTTGGGAACTAGTAGCACCGGAACCGTACAAGGGCTCATACTCTCCTTGATATATCCTTTGTTGAGGAGTTCCCCAACTTGGCATTGCAATTTCTTGGTATCCATCGGGTTGATCCTACAAGCCGATTTGTTGGGTAATTGTGAACCCGACACAAAATCTATTTGGTGCTCAATTCCCTGAAGTGGGGGCAATCCTTGCGGTAATTCCTTTGGGAACACATCCTTGTAATCCTGTAAAACATGAGAAATAGGAGGAGAAATGGAAATGTTAGTGGCGTTAGTGTTAAAACAATGAGCCAAGAAGAGTATCGGAGTGTCCTCGTCATGATCCACAAATAATTCTTTCCTCCTAGCCATCATCACCACACTTCCTTGCCCCTTAGAAATTAGGAGCCCCTCGGTTTCCCCTACTCTCTCACTCTCGGGTTCCCTTTTTTCCCTCACTCTCGGCCTTCTTTCCCTTTTCCCTCAATTTCCGCATCTTTTGGTATAATTCATTCACTTGGGAAGGAAATAATGGATGAAGAGCGACCTTTCGGCCATCCTTCTCAAGTGTATACCGATTGGACCTTCCATCATGTTTGGTTGACCTATCGTATTGCAAAGGACTTCCTAACAACAAGTGACAAGCTTGCATTGGTATCACATCACAAAGCACCTCGTCATGGCAATTGGATACCTTAAAATGTATCACATATTGCCTTATGACCTTTAACTCACCGCATTCATTCAACCATTGCAACTTGTAAGGACTAATGTAAGGTGTAGTCGGCAATTTTAAGAAGTTCACCATTGCAACACTAACCACATTCGCACAACTTCCACTATCTATCACCATAGTACACACACTTCCCTTCACAAGACATTTAGTATGGAATAAATTCTCCCGTTGGCTAGGGTGATCTATCGCCTTACTAATCATGGCACGCCTCACTACAAAGTTTGGAACCACGCACTCCCCTTCTTGCGGATAAGCATCCTCACAATCATCATCATCATGTGGATCATTTTTGGGTTTCTCTCCATCTTGAGGCTCGGCCTCATTCTCTTATTTTTCAAGACCCACTTCCTCACCAAGGTAATACAATCTCCCTTCCCTTAGGATCACATTGCACCGGTTTGGACATTCATTGGCTTTATGTCCCCAACCTTGGCACTTGAAATATTGGAACCCTTTAGGATTAGGATACTTGTGAGCTTCTTGCCGGGGAGGAAATTTATGGACTGTTTTAGGCTCGGACAGCCTTGTAGTGGCGGGTTGGTCCTTGTTTTTGGGCCTACCCGAAGATGGTTGGACTATATCTTTGCTCCTCGGCCAACCCGAGGTTGATGGTCCTTTTGCCTTGAACGACGACCTCTCTTTAAGCTCCCTTTCAATCTCAAGAGCTACTTGGAAAATCCCTTCAACGGTATCAAACTTGTGAAGCGTCAAATGAGTGGAGATCTCTTTGTTCAACCCACACTTGAACCGAATGATGTCATGGCCAATTTGTTCTCCCCAATGATCAAGCTTCAACATGAGTTGTTGAAACTCGTCATAGTATGCCATAACACTTCGATTCCCTTGTCGCAAATTGTACAACCTAGCAAGAAACTCATGACGATAACTTTTGGGAAGATACCGTTGACTCATTAGGTACCTCAACCGAAACTATGGTGGTGGTTGTCTTTCTACCAACTCGTTGCTGAACCGCTTGACGTATTCCCACCAAGTGTTAGCATAGGCTTCAAAATGAGCTATGGTATAACAACTCTTCTTCTCCTCCGAGATATCATTCACTTGAAACACTTTATCACACGCCGACTCCCAAGCAAGATACACCTCGGGGTCACTTTCACCCTTAAAGATAGGTAGGCTCAATTTAATAGTTTTGATGCCTACATCTCTCTCTAGGTGTCGGTTTCCCCTTTCTCCATACCCTCGGTATCTCCTTGGATCCACACGGCCTCCTCTCATCTCTTTCTCCCTTATGTAGGCATCGTCAAAGGCTCCATACCCTTCATAATCCTCTCTACCATATTCCTCAGGGTGGACGGGATAATTTTGGACATTTGGAACTTGATTAGGAGGAATTGGATTTTGTGGAGGTGGTGGTCTTTGGTTTAGTGGATCTTGGAAGGGGGGGTTCGGATTTTGTGGAGGCATTTGACGTCTGAGTAACTCTTATGGAACTTGAGACATTTGGGAATGGGTTGGTCTATTGGAGTCTCGGTTTAGAGGGTTATAAGTGGTTTGTCTTACGGTATTTATTGGAGCTAGTGAAGGATTTGGCAATTGTGGCCATGTTTTGGGAGTAACGGTGGTGGAGGAATTTCTATCGTGTCCACTTGACGAAACATGTCGAGGAGTAGAAGGATGAGAGTTCCTTTGACTCTCCACTTGTTCTAACCTCCCACTAATAGTTTTCACTTCTCCCTTTATGGCTCCCACTTCCGTACTCAACCTTTCAAGAGCTCGGGTCATAGCCTCAAGAGTGACCCTCATATTCTCTATTTCATTAGAATCCACGGTTTGATTCATGGTTCCCTCCATTATCAAGGTATCACCTACACAAAAAACAATCAAGTTAGTTTAAAATCCCTCTCCTCACTCACTCTCTCTTGGTTCACTCACACTCAAGTTCCACAAGAGTTGTAGATTGGCTAGGAACCCGTGAATCCGTAAGGTATGAGTATGCTCTTGCCCGGAATAGATTCTTATTTGAAACTCAAAGAATTCTCGTCGGACTAGAGCCAAGAGTTATAACGTATTCAAACGACAAAAGCACACAAACAAACGTTGACACGAACACAAGGCTTCAAGTGACTAATTGACAAGCTAGTAGGAATGTACTAGTTTGTTAATTAGTTCTCAAGTCAATTAGAGGAAACTAGGAATCAATAATTAGAAACTAGAACATCCAAATTTGAGCTTAATTATCACGTGAACAGTAACTAGGGTGACGTGGCAGCATGTCAATGGCCGCGGGTCCACATAAATAGTTCATCAACTTGAAGTCTTAGTCCCCTTAGATCTTTTGTAATGGATGACTTGTTATTGGGATGGAAAACATAAAGTGTTGTAACATTTTTCAAACCCTCCTTTTTTTTTTCAAACTCAAGGTGATGTTTGACCTCACTAGTCCCACAAGACAAGGTTCCTTGTTTTAAGGAAAAGTGGTTGTCAAGTCTTGAAAAGGTGATGTTGGCAAGTCTTCTCACAAACAATTTTCAATTTTGTCTTACAACCTTTTTGGATCTATTTATCTTTATAGAATTTACGACATAAGATGAGGAGAATTTTAGGATGAACACAACATCAACACCTTCAAGAACACAACAACAATACACCACAATGGTCACTTCCAAGGTTTTTTTTTTCTTTTTTTTTTTCACAACACAATTCTCTTTTTCATTAAGCTCAACTTTAGATTTAGACACCCTTTGTGTTGATGAGAAAGAAACCAACATAAGAAACAACTAAACAAGTAAAACTTTTGTAGATCTACAACCAATTTTTTTACCAAAATGTTCAAGAACACACTTTTTGGTAAGAGCTTTCCAAGATTGTTTTTGTAAGAACAAAACCTAGCCTTGAGCTTTGATACCAAATGATACAATACTAAGTGTGTATCAAGAGATTCCAACCAACACAAGAAGAACAAGATGAACAACAAAGTGCTAGTGAATCGAAAATGGCCACACACGGCTTCACTAGGGTTGCAACACTTGTTTGAACTAGAAAAGTGAGTTTAACAACAAGAACAACAAAGACAATATTGCTAGTGAATCGAAAGAGCCCCACACGGCTTCACTAGACTTTTATATTCAACAACACAATGTTAACAAGATTTACAAAGAAAGAGATAGAAACTTGACACACAATATTCATTAATCTAAGAACCCTAACAAGAGAAAGGACCCTAAGACTAATAAATATCAATACCAAGTTCTTACTTGGACCAAGAGGAACTCAAAGACCCTTAAGAACCTAGTTTCTAGCCAAGATACAACACTAGTATCACTCTACTAGTGAGAATTTGGTTTTGGCCTCTCCAAATGATGAGAGAGAGAAGTAAAAAATTTACAAGTCTTTGTTTCTTGAATAATAGGAATGAATTAAAGCAAGAATAGCCCTATTACATGGATTATATAGTCACTTAGAAAGGAGGGAGAAAGACCAAATTACCCTTGGCATTAAGTGGGTGGGTTTGGGGTGTCTTGGTGGGCCTCTTTACATTTTATTAAATATAGGCCCTTAGATGGGCTCACAAGGGCCTCACACATGGCCAAGAATGTGAACAAGGCTTGGAGTCGTTGCAACTCACGTGCTTGGCTTCGTGTGAAAGGTCTCGAGCTAGGAATTCTCGTATCACTGTTCGTTAGACGAATATGGATTACATAGCTATGTTTATGTCATATACAGACGAGGTGAAGAATAAAGTCCTCGATGTATTGAAGAAAGATTTACAAGGGGTGACTATTCTTACTTCAAATGAGGACAGTGATGATGACAAGGATTTGGGTGGTAACTGTTTTGCGGAAATTTTAACTTTTTGAAGAGTCGCCACTTAATTTTGAAAAGAAATTAAGAAATCTTTAGATAATTACTTCAAACGATTCAAAATAGGAAAATTGTTTTAAGTTAGAGATTCTAGGTAAGTGGTTCCAATTAACGTTTTAGGAAGGTGTTAGGCACCTAAAACGTCCACTAACTTGCGGTTATCTGGATTTTTTGAAAATCGTCTTTGATTAACCTTGAAAAAAGTTGATTTTGAAAAGAAAGCGATTTTAGGAATATTTTGGTGTTTATACAAAACCAGTTTTTTAGCGACTTGACTAAGGATTTAACTAGGTTCGCAAAACACATAAGACAAACAAGCATAAAAAAGAGGGGAAGGGGAGGATGTAAGGGATTTAGGCCATTAGGCCCGAATCAATAAGTCCTGTCCTAGTCTAATTGGGCTTTCGACCCACTCACCTGTCCTAATCTAGTTTTCCAGTCGTTGGCTCGAGTCCCGCTCCAGCTGTATCAATTACAACTTTGGCTTCGTGGACTAAATGAATGAATGATGAAATGAAGAAATAAATAAATAAATAATAATTAAAAGACAACAACAAATGAATAAATGCAAATAAAAAAAATGAAACTTCCGAGTCTCTTCGCCACTTCAAGGACTAGATTTTGGATCATTCTTCTCTTACGACTCCTTGTATCCATGTATGTCATGAGATCGACTTTTTCTTGAACTTTTGAAGCTATGGGCCTTATTGGCCCATTCGAAGATGCAATGGGAGAGAGTCCATTGTGAACTTCAAAACAGATTCACATGCGAAAGAAGAGAGAAAAGAAATCAAAACATATCCGAAATGCCAAGGAAAAAATAAATAAATTAGCACATTTGAAAACTGATGCTTAAATATCCTTATTCAAAATCAATTTTAAAAGTAGGAACGCCAAAATGATATATTGTGATATCCTTCTACTAGTGACCATTTTAAGGCATCCAAATTTCTACAATAAATGAGTAAATCAAAGACAAGCAACAAAAAAAATGGATAATAAAAAATAAGATAAAGAGAGAATTGACATTTGACATAAGTTTAACAAGATCCCATCTGCTACAGGAGACAAAGTGTCCATGATTTCACAAAGATAAACATCACGTCTAAACTAGATAAAGCAAGAGTTATATCTGCTCTAGAGTTACTGCAAGGTTTCGGAAGGAACAAAATAAAATTCTAATCAAGTTGTTTTTAAAGAGAACCAAGATACTCAAAAGTGTTTTAACTCCAGAATAGATGCCAATTGCACCGTTTCGACGTGATACAATCCCACCCAACAATAATTTGATTACTAAGTGCATGTACAGACTCAATCCTTTATTTTATTTTATTTTTATTTTTTTAAAAAAAGAAACTTCAAATTAGGTGAAATAATGAAACACACTACACTGAAACAAACATTTTTACAAATCAGACAATGCAAGAATCATACCATTCTAATCCTCATCCTCTTTCGACATTCTTTGAATAAATCTACAAGAGTCAAAACAATTTTGAAGGAGTTATTGGATTGGAGACCTTGTCATGGTTTAGTTTCGAACATTAGCATTGAAGGCTAAAGAAACTCAAACCGCAGTCTCCATTAAAACCTCATGCCAAAAGTAAATCTCGACAAAGAATTCTTTCAACTAAACAGTAGGCTAGAAACGTGATGAGAACACAAATTGAAATACCACACCAAACAATACTTGATCAACTGAAACCAAATGGGTGGAAACACCAATAATCATGGATAGAGGATTAACGCTCAAAACAATCATTTGGACATAATTTCTTGGAATAATATTCAAACTTTAAAGAAACAGAAAGCTACCAAACACGGATGAAAAATCAAGAACAACAAACTTTACAAAAAAAAAGCATGGCTAAACCAGAAAGCTAAAATTAGCACACCAAATGCATCAATACATTAAAAGCTATCATCTTCAACAAATAGACCTAACAAATAAACCTATGGCTTTCAAAGCCCCTAACATCAATCAATTCCCAGCAAACAACAACATTACTATAACAAAATCATAAAGAAAAAATATGAAGAAAAAGAAAACAACAACAAATTTAAAACGAAAAGAGGTATTTACCTGTTTAGGAGCAGCAAACCGAGACGACGAACTGGTATGGAGATCACGACCACCAGAACACCCCTTCATCGTCAACTTGAAACTCGAATTTAGTCAATGAACTCTCAAAAGTAGAACGGTATTTCTACTAAAGACCTGATTTTTCTCCCTCTTTCGAACCGGAATCCCCTTCTTTAGACCCCAAAATTTTGACCCTCTCAGTTTGGATTTTTCAAACCTAAATTTTTGAATCCAAGAATTTCCAACTGAAAAAAGAGAAAGACCCGAAATTTTTCCCTAAACAGTGACCCAGAAGAAACCCCCCCTTTCGAACCCGAAATTCCCAACCAGGAAAGAAGAGAAAAATCCCCCAAAACCTTTCAAGAATTTTTGAACACCCAAAGTTTCGACCTAGAATTCCCAAAAGGAGACCAAGACCCAAAAACAGTGACCCCAAGGGTCTTTATATAAAAGGTGAATTGGGGGTAAATCAGGGATTTTCGAAGGAGACTGATATTTCAAAATTTGAAATAAGATAACGTTTTCCCCCAACAACTCATATGGATTTTTGGAACTTTCTTGGATAAATCCGAATGGTGGACCAATAAAAATTTGGGGAAAATAGATTATTACCCCAAACCAATGGAAATCAGCCACATGCGTACGAAATCGTACCAATAATCCCTAAATTCGCTGAGTTGAACATTGGGGGGTGACACCTGGCTCGTTCTAGAGGATTTTTGAATCATTTCTCGTCTTACGAAGGCGTGAGACGCGTGACGAAGAGAAGAAGAATGGGTTGGTTGGAGGTTGACAGATTCGGGTCAATTTAGAGATGGTCGGGTCGGGTTCGAAGCTGTTGAAGTATCGCCATTGGGTATCGGATATGGGTTTGGTCGGTTGATCGGGTTTTGCATTGGTCAATGTTGACATCGTTGTTTGGTTTAGAAGAAAGCATTTGGTGTTGCTGTACGTACAAAAGGAGAAGGGGAACTGAAGGTTGGGCTGGGCCGCTGATTAATAATGGGTGGTGGGCTGGATAATTAGGCTTGAATTGGATTATTTGGTTTCCAATTATGGAATTTGGTAATTTTTGGGTATCATTTAGAAAATAACTTCAATTCTAATTTAGCTTACTCTATTTAAATTTTGACCAAATTGAAAGTTAATTGGCCAATTACATCGCAATTGTGGCCACTTTAACTTCACTTATGATCAAATTTAATAGGATGGTCAAATTAGATCAGAATTTGACACGAATTAATACTTCTTTTAATTCCGATCTTCTTGATTTAATGAAATCAAACACATATTCATCCAAATAAATTATTTTTGAGAATGAATTTTATTTAAATCAAGACTTTAATTATTTATTTATTTTTTCAAATAATCCTTAATTTAAAGTCCAATTTTGATGAAAATATTCATTTAAATGGCGTCATTTATACAATCCCGTATATGCAAATACGAAAATATATAATTGTCACTTAAATGACAAATTTAGCCCAAATGCATATTTTAAAACGCATTTATTTGGAAAAAATAATTGTTGTGATTTTATTTGAAAATCGAAGAAACTCAAGATTAAACGTAGTTGTGGAGGGAAAAAATTAGGTTTCAACAACTGCCCCCTCCCTTTGGGTAGAATGGATGCAAGTAATCTTGGGCAAAGGGAGGTAGACGTTCTTAATCTTTGTCCGACCACAAATTCGTATCTAAGAGAGGTTGGTTTTCTGCACGAGTTTCTTGGAGTTATGGCCGAACCTCGGTATCGGGTTTCCTACATATCTCAGGTTTCATGAGAATTCAGGCCACTTGTAGTTCATAAAACTTGATTTTAAGCATGATTTTCAAGAAAATTCACCAGCTAATCTCAGTTTTGGAGTTTCTGATGGAATCGAAATGCTGGGGAATAAAGGGATTTGGGGGAGGTTGGATTGCAATCGAGTTTTTTACATAGATCCCGGCCTACATATCCTCAAGATTTCAGGGAATCAGACTGCTTGTAGTTTGACTCGATCAGTAGAAAAGATAGTCTTTTATTTCAGACCATCTTTGGCTCGAAATGAGTGACAAGTTGATTGAGTTGTGGAAAAGAGGCTTGTAACCTCTTAACCATGAATGTGGGATCCTTCACATCCATAGGCAAGAACTTACCTGAACATAATTTCCAAAACTCTAAGTGTGTTTCCACCCGAATTTGAAAGAAAGAGAAGGTTACCCTCGGCGTGAGTTTAGAAATATCCCAAAGGTGAAGTTGAAACCGAATATCTTTAAATACCCACATGACTTCTAATAGGGGTGTGGTTGGATGGTGGTGGTGATCATTCTTTAGCTCGCATCCAAAGAGTTTGACGTCCCTCTTTAGACTATGTCCCATTTTGCTGCTAAGAAAGAGTTCCACGTTGTGCTGCGTCCTATCTGAAGTCGTCCGCACCTGTGGTTTTGATTTGAGATTTTCATCCTCTCGGATGCTCTCGACAATGCTTCAGGCAAAAATTGTCAGTGCTAAACATAATTCACGAAAGAGGTATGTAGTCTTTTACCATATCTCCACGTGAGTTGTGGCCTAAGAAGCGAAGTCATCCTTCCATGTACCTGTTTGGAAGGAAATAACTGGCAATAACAAACACAACAACCCTCTTGGTTGTTGTATAATTATGACATTTGTCGGTTGAATATGTCTTCAAAGTGGGGTGGCCCTTTTGGGCACCGACGACACTTTATGTACAACGGTCCCTGCAACCGTGTAATCTTGTGCTGGTGTGGACAACCTTTTGGTTACCTATATCACTTGTTGTATGTGGAATGATAACCTCTCCGGTTATAGCCGATGATTTATAAATTTCCCTTAAATTGTCAATCTTCTGATAATCTTGCGCATTATTTGATGTTGGATACGAGGCGACTTACAGATATCCTTTGAATTGCTAGCTTTTAGGTAATCCTGCACATTATCCGACCTTGGATAAGAGATGGCTTACAGTTTTCCCTCCAATCACTAGCTTTCAGGTGTTCCTGCACATCATTAGACCTTGGATACAATATGACTTATAGATATCTCTCAAATTGTTAGTCCTTGGGTAATCCTGCACATAATCGATCTTGGATATGATGTGGATTATAGAGAACTCTTAGACGTATCAATTTGATAATCTCACATATTCGCCTGTAAGGATTTAGTTGCGACTTATGGATAACCTCCAGACTATCGATTTTTGGGCGATCTTGCACACTATCCGGTTAAGATGTTGTTGTGGCTTAAGGATAACCTACAGGCTATCAACTCATAGGTGATCTTTCACACTATCCTATTTCAAATAATATGACTTATAGATGACCCTCAAATTGTCAATTTCTAGGAAATCTTATATATCATCCATTCTTAGATAGCGACTTAAAGACGTCCCTTTAAATTGTGTGCTCTTGATGCATTCAGATGTTGATACATAAAATGATGAAATATCCTCAACGCCAGCGTTTATGTCTCGCGTGTCAACAAATATAAAATGCTGATGATATCCTCGATGCTAGCATTTATGTCTTGCGCATCAACAGATATAAAATGGGATGATATCCTTGATGCTAGAGTTTATGTCTTTGCGTGTCAACAGATATAAAATACTGATGATATCCTCGAGGCCAGCATTTATGTCTTACGTGTCAACAGATAAAAAATGGCCCTCTCGGCAAATGATATGAATGAACCTCTTGGCAACGATATGAAATAGCCTTCTCGGCAATGCTATGAAGTGACCCTCTTGGAAATGATATGAAATGGCCCTCTTGGCAATGCTATGAAGTGGCCCTCTTGGCAATGAAATAGCCCTCTCGGCAATGATATGAATTGGCCCTCTCGGCGATGATATGAATGACCCTCTTGGCAATTTGAAAACAGTTTCACCTGAGCTTGTTTATCTGCGTCTTGCTTTCTACATTTACCTGTACTCAAGGTAGACGATTATTAGACACAAAGTCTCTTTTGCTAGCGACTATTTTTAAAAAAAACTCTAAATACAATATTTGTAAAGAAGACAAGACACTTTTGTTTGTCCTCCATGATCTTAAGAAGTGAGATGGACAATTCAATAGGTCCTCAATAAATTGGTTTAAGGGCTACCCAAAAATACCATTCTTGAATATTAGTGCTTTGGTGTGTCTCCCAATTTGCTCGAGGATTTTTGAAAAAGACTTTTATTTTTGTGTATTGGTCCCTGCATCCATAGAAAAATGATTAGTTTGAGTGAAACTACTCCGTGTTGACCTTCTTTGATTCTCCATTTACTCCACGCCATCTTTTGGGTACTCCACCATGTTGGTACCTCCACCCTGGCTCCCTGCTCCTATAGACGCCTAGGAAATCACTAAGTAAAAGATTTTGTAAAGATTTTTCAAAAGTAGTCTTATTTTTAGCAAATAGTTTCGAAAGTTTCTATAAAAGCTTACGAAAATCTCTGTCAGTCATGTCATGTACTAGCTCAACGAACGTATTCCTCTTAGTTTTAACTATATCCGATGGAGGAGTTCCAGAACTCATCATCATTGTTGGAGGGTTCTACAAATGGTTTCGTCATAGCCGAAGATTTAGTTTACCTAGACTTTATCACAGGTGGTGATTCTCAAATATCGACTTCGACCTTTAGTGCCGGGGAATTTTGAAATATATTCCAGTATTTGGTGGAAATTTTGAGGCCTCCCTCAAAATTTCTGCCCCAGTTTAAAGTTGTTTGATATGATGCCAACTTGAGAGGATCCGAAATCTTTATTGGTCTTCGTTCTCTTTGTTGGATGATGATCTTCTTTTTATGAATTTTTGAGATTCCTTCTCAAAAATTCTGCCCCAGTTTCCATTTCCTGGGGTTATATGACCGAGCCATTGTGGCGCCTACGTATCCCGTTGAAGCAGGAATCAGGTCAAACGTAGTTTAAGACTACACTAAGGATATATAGAAAAATCTAATAGGTTTACCGAAGCCGACATAGGTCGCCTACGTATCTCATTCTTGAGAATTCAGGTCAAACGTAGTTCGTACATAAAAGGAAAGGATAAATTTTCCTAAGGGGTTGACCGAAGCCGACATAGGCCGCCTACGTATCTCATTCTTGAGAATTCAGGTCAAACATAGTTCGTACATAAAAGGAAAGGATAAATTTTCCTAAAAGGTTGACTAAAGCCGACATAGGCCGCCTACGTATCTCATTCTTGAGAATTCAGGTCAAACGTAGTTCGTACATAAAGGGAAGGGGTTCTAGGCAATTACATATCATAAAATTGATACTATTATAAAGGAGATTACAAATAAGCCAAGAAACGAAAACTATAACATCTTTCAAGCATAATTTCTCTTTACCGCATCAGAATTAATTGGTTTGGTCCACTCTTGACCATCCATCTCAGGTAGGATTAGGGCTCCTCCAGATTGGGCTTCTTTTGATTTTCGCATTCCTCTATATCTACTACTAACTGCTCCTCATCACCTTTTTTGTTCATCATTATTTCCTTCGGTTTGTTCGTTTAACCCTTGACATGACATGGCATTGGCAGGTTTTTAAATTATTGCTACCAAAATAAACCATGCTAGGTAATCATATTTTAAAAAAATAACTTCTTAAATAAAGAAAGTTTTTTTTTTAAATAAATAAAAACTATGGCTCATGACCCACACAAATGTGGGCCCATGCCTTTTTGAAAGTTGTAAAACACAAAACAAAAATTTGAGACATAAAAGGTTGGATCACAGGGCCTCCTCCAGATCATCGCCGATTTTAAAAACTATTAGTAATTGCCCTTTCATCTACCACGATGGGTGACGGGTTATGAGTGGAGTAGAGGTCCAGTTTTGCAAGGCCTCCCCTGATGCAATCTCTTTCACCCCACCGGACTTTGGAAAATCATCTGGTAGAGAATTATATCCTTTGAATAGATCTCCTAACCCATCCCCAATACTATCATCGTTTGACATCTCATGTATGGGAAATGACTGGTACAAGAGCGGCAAGGGCCTAAACAGACTCTCCTTTAAATTATCTTCGATCTCATCTTCCTTTCTTGGTTGGTATCCTACTGCACGCTTAAATGCTCTTTTTGGGACCATAATTGGCTCAATAATTCCTTCCGAATTCTTACTCAAGGAAGCCACAACTTTCTCTATCATTTCCACTCCTTCTATTTTTTTGGAGTTTTGTGAATCCACATTAGCAATTGTCTCGCTAGATACCCATACGCCTGCTATTTCGATCATACCAACCGTGGATCCCTCATGATTAGGCAATGGGTTACTAGCAATATTTGGTGCCGGTGCCTGAAGAGTGATGATCTTCTGGTCAATCAAGTCCTGGATCTTGTGTTTCAGATTGATGCAATCTTCAGTATTATGCCCGGGAGCTCCTGAATGATAAGCACAGACTGTGAGGGATTCTACGAATTCAGAAATGAAGTTTGTGGGTTCGGAGATAGATTTGTCAATCAAGGAATTCACATGTTTGCACGACATTTTCACCAAGTCAAATTTCCGACAAGAACAACTCCTCTCCAAGAGATTGACCTTAGCAGTAACACCATTGTCGAATACCGTGAATTGGTTGAGACACCCATTTGCATTAGTCACATCCAAGAAATCGCTCGCACTCTTATTATCCCTTAGAATTTTTTCCGCACAAGGCATAAATTTATTGTTTTTACCATCGACAAAGGCATGTTGCTCCTTAGACTTTTGACCAAATTTTCTAATAATAAAATTGAATATGTACGCCCGTTCATCCATCAACACCGATTTGAGCAACTCAGCGATGTTTATGGTCATCATATCGTATCCATTGACCGAGAAGTATGCTCTACTCCATTTCTCAAACCCAAGCATATTTTCAAGGACATGTGCTACCTCAAGGAAATTATTCTTCAATTCCACAAAACTCGTTAAGAGAATAAGCCTTTACCGCAGCGTAGAATAGATAAAGATGTTCTCCACAGTGTTGACTTACATAAAGATTTTCAGTGAGGTGCCCCATGCATAGTTCATGATGCGCACGACTGTAAATACGGAAGAAGGTATTGGCAATGCTAATGTGCCTATCGGAGATGACATATAGATCTGGTTCATCTTCTATATAGACTCAACTTCTCGAAGAAGAAGGTCCAAGAAGCATCATTCTCTTTATCCATGACACAAAAGGCAATTGGAAAGATATGATTTTCGGTGTCCTGTGTAACAACACTCAACAACACCCCCCCGTACTTGCCATACAAATGTGTGCCATCGATGGCAATTACCTTTCTCATAAGGGCATATCCTCGTATGCAAGCTCCGAATGCTAAAAAGTAGTAAACGAATGATCTATCCATCTATTTTACCATGATAGAGTAAGAAGACCCGAGATTCAATAACTCCACCATGTGGGAAAAAGTCGACAAACAAGCATATCCGTGCTTCGGTGTCCCGCAAATAATATTCTTCGCAATTACACCTTCTTTCCAACATATCCAATAGCTTGCGTCGCAATGAATCTCCTTAAAACAATTCTTTAAATTTCTCTTATGTTTGTACCCTTACCATCTCAAAAATAATTTACGCATAGTAAAGCAATCAATTTGGATGAGATTATCTTATGCCTACGGGTGGCGTGTTCAACACTGCACGTGTGCAACCCCACATACTTGTATATGTGAAATCTATCTGAGGTTTTGTACTTTTTTTCCTGCAACAACCAGCCACGACCACGAGATACGCATTTCGCCTTCAAGAATTTGGTGCAGCTCTTCTCCATACAATAATCAAAAGACTACCTCACCGCTGCTCCATCTAGTAGCATTTTGAGCTCTTTCTTGTCGGCGAATGTTTGATCGTAATAAAAATTGGTTCCATCAGCGAAGAAGTGTCCTGGTTGTGATCTCGTTCCAGTCTTCTTCTACATCTTGCGAGTCCAATGAAATGTCTTCCATATGCATAGAATCATCTTCCATATTAATTGGATGATCACCATCATTCTCGTAATAATTCAAATCGTTGTCGATTGTCGGGCGCCGATGTGGGGGTGGTGATGAATTCAGCGGTCCTTCAAATGACCTCTCAACAAGATTTATTCTTAAAATAGGCCTAAAACCATCTGCATCAACATCCATCATGTACATCAACACACGTACATCATTATATATGATCGTAGGATTCATCTTTTCCCTTTAATGCATTAGATAACTAATCACCACGTCGCTCGACACGCAATCTAGATCTCCGCTCTGCATTACGCTTGCAACCAATTCATCGTATGAACCATTGCGGCGAGCAACAATGGGCAGTGTCACCTTGGTAAAAGATCTCCATTTTCAACATTTGGGATTCTCCACCTATTGTCCCATGAAATCACCAGAACAAATTCTGGAATAGACATCCTAGAATTATGCTTTCGTCCATGGTTGATTATGCTTGTGGTCTATGTCGGGATATATGCACGGTCAATAACTGACGATGGGTGGTCGATGACTGGCAGATATTCGTACAAAAACCTTGAAATTGCAAAATATTACTTTTAATCAACGATCGTTAGGTTTATGGAATAGAGGAATGAACTTGGAGTCGCCTGAGCTACTGTAATGTACTTTCTAAAGTGGTTTTGAGTAATGTGAGTGATTTGAAGCTTTTTGACAATGGTGGAAAGTGTGTTTGAGAAGATAGCAAACAAATGGGGTAACAATGAATGCAATAGACAAGCTTATGATGTTTGTGGACTGATTTAGAGCCGATCGCCGAAAAATAACGCTGAAAAGGTGGCCTGAATCGGAGCTTTTTGGTGGAAAAGAACCTTCTATTTTAAGCTTTTGGAATTTTTTAAAATTATTTTTGGAAACCTAGAGATTTTTGTCTTATATAATGGTGGATGGTGGAGTTGGTTGAAGTGCATTATTAGAAACTTGTGAGTGAATTTGTTAAGTTGAAAATATTGGGTTAAAGTGTATTATTACAAAATTCGTGGATAAATTTGTTAAGTTGGAAAAATTATTGATGATGTGGATTAAAGTGGATATATAACAATTTTTTAAAAACTTGTATCTAAATGATAAAATAGTTTTGAAAAGTGCCTTTTTGGCACGAAAGCGAGCCATCTATATTCAGTTTATTTTTGGTAAGAGAAGGTTTGTCCAACTAAAATGGGGATTAGAATGCGGCTCTTAAGAAAGAGGTCTGAGGCAGTGAGAAATTTATATTCGAGGACCTTGAATTTCACCATATGGACTGACAAAGAAGATTGTTTTTGGGCGTAAAGGTTGTTATTACGGTTAAGCCACAGATACCATAAAGCAAAGGGAAGGAAATCAATCCAAGTGTAATGGACGGGAGAGTTTGATTCTGTTGTAGGGAAACTTAGTTGCTTGAGAGGATTCACCAATGAGACGCACGCGGAGAGAGGGTTTAAATCAGTGTTTAAATCCTAATCCAACCTAAATTTCTTAGCAATATAGCAATGTAAAAAGATATGGGGTGGGCTATGGATTGGTCAGCGGTATGACATATATATAGGGCAAAGGGGATCTGTAGTAATGCCAATATAATGTGATGGAAGGAATTGAAAGTTAGGCAGCCTATCCTTCGAACAAAGCCAAAGGGTGAATTTAAACTTATTGATGGTATCGAGTTTCCAGATCCAAGCACAGTGGTATTGGTAATGTAAAATATTGCATGGTATAAGCCGAAATAACATTAAGAGTTCATTTAGCTAGAGTTAGTCTTCCCATAGGAGTTAGAAATTCAGTTTTTCTGCTGGAAAGCTTTTTCTCCATGTTATCGATGACATATTGAAATTTTTTTGCTTTAGGACTGCCATTAAGTATGGAAAACCTGTGTACTTACCAAATTCATGAGAAGGTTTTATGTGAAAAAGCTAGTCAACAAGAGCATAAGCATTGGGTTCACAGTGCTTGGAGAAGAGAACTTTTGATTTGAACGTATTAATTTTTTGTTCCGAGAGTTGACAAAAATGATTCATGCTATTAGCAAGAGTACGAATGGAAAAGGGAGTGACTTTGGAAATTAAAGTGAGATCGTTGGCAAAGAATAGTTGAAAAAAAGCAGGGCCATTTCTAGACAAAGCAACAGCATTCCAATTTAAGCTTTCAACTTGATGGGTAATATATTTGAAGAGTAGCTCCATATCTATATCTATATCTATATTTATATCTATATCTATTCTATACTACCTTAAAAGCACCAACTCAAAAAAACTTAAAGTAAAATTACTAATTTACCACTCTAAGAAAACCTTTATTTTTTTTTTAAAGAAAACAACAAAGCCAACACTTCAGGGGAAAAAAAAATTTACAAACAACCCTTCATATGCACCCTTTACAAACGTTTCTCTTGTGCAAAATACATTCGCCTTTGGAAACAGGGAAACCCACACCTGAACAGCCGTAAGCCAATGTTGCGTACTCTTTCCTAGACAATCAAGCAATTTTTTTCGATGAAAATGGTGTTTCTCTCTCAGATTGCCGTAAGTTTTACTTCTTTTCTAGATATTTGCTGGTGCACTATTATTGTAGTGATCCCGTTTGATTTGGTTATTGTGATTTTTCATTCTGAATTTATTCTGACGATTCCTATGTTTGTGAGTTATTTATCGTATATTTTTGGATTTGCTTCTATGTTTTTCTCTTTTTCCCCTTTCTTTAGCAGTCTAATTGTTGTGGCTTTTACGTGATAACAACGTGTTGTATAGATATATTTTCTTTACGTTTCTTGTATGTGACTCTTGTTCTCTTATATAATTCAACGTTTACTACAGTTTTTTTATATACATTCAAACAGCACCTTGTGCTAAACAGGAATACAATTTAAAAGGATCTAAAAAAAGAAAGAGGAATAGAGAAACATTGTATACTAAGAAAAAGTTAGTGCGAGAAGTCAAACTAATTGAGTTTGACCAACCTCCCAAATAAGAATGTCTAATTGGAGAGGTACAATTTGTGTCCCCAAAAAGGCCACAATACGACAACAACTGTTTCTATTGTGTTGATGTGTTCGGTTTTATGTTTCCACTGCTTCATGCGCATAGTATAAACATATATACTTAATGTGTTGATTTTTCTTTCTCTAAGCTATTCTGACCACTCCTATGTTATTGAGTTATTTATCATATATTTTTGGGTTTGCTTCTATATTTTTCTTTTTTGAAAACAGGCAACCTATGGGTATATGTAGTTGAAGGTTATTTCTCTATCTTTTCTAGACTGGTTTAGAAAAAAAAAATCTAATATTTAATTTTGTTATATGTGTGATTATTGGGTTTCTATATTTATATTCTGTGTTATTAGATATTGATGACTATGAGAGCTTCAACTCTTCTTTTGTGGATAGTTTGAGAATTTTTTTCATTTAGATGTTCACTTTTTTCTACAATCAACTAATACATTTTGTTGTGCTATAGCACATGACACGAACGAAGGGCCGACATTCGTCGACAAGGTACAATGAAGAGAAGTCAAATTAGTACATAAATATAGTTTAAATATAGCCTAGAAACAACAGATATATAGAATTGAAAGGCTTATAATTAGTTAAAATATTTATTTTTTTAGTGTGCGTACATGAGCAAGAAACCATTTTGCGGTGAATTATTAGCATTATTTCTTTTAAAAAACTTGATTGCTTTATCTTACTAAACTTAAATTCAGAAGACATTCTTCAGATGTAATTGAAGGCAATGTTGTAGTCACTTGCTTAATAGTACTTTGGTTAGTTTGGTATGACAATCACTTTGTAGATATGACGTCTGTTTTGATTTCTCTTACTGATTGTTTTATATTATTTAGAAAATATAATGTTGGTATGATCGTGATGATCTAGCAAAAGATGTTATGCTCTTTTGATTGCAAAACTTGCAAGGTGTTTTTCTATTCCTTGTCATAAGCTCTAGAACCATTAAAGATGTGAAGGAAAGAGTAGTCATACTTCCAAAGATTTGTGACGATGTGATGTCTAATAAGTTCTTAATAATTCGTTACACAATATTGGTCAACATGGGATCTGAAACTTGATAATTTTTCAAGCTATAGTCTTAAATATGCAAAATGTAACATGCATATACAAGAATGACTGGACTTTAATGATAAGTACATTTGATCTAATAGAAATACTACAATTATATGAAATATTTACTGTTTAGTCTAAATTAGTGAGATTTTAGAATTATTTTATTTAAAGAAATTTGTCTCCTTTAGTCAACATTTTTGAGTATGTTTTACTCTATCATGTCGTTAATAGTTAGGTGCAGAGTGCAGTATTTTTTAAAATTAGAATGAAATTTCATAATTTGTAATGCCTCTTTATTTCTTCTTAATGAGTTATTGTTCAATTAAACATACTTGAACTGTTATTTATTTCAAATTTCACACCCAACTGTTAGCTGATTCCTTGAATGAATAGAAGTAGCATAGATGCAAGAATTAACTTAAAGTTGAGGAAAGAACGCCTGAAGAAATCGGACAGTTAATAAATTCTTTCAAAGAACAATATTGAAGGAACGACACAAAGAACTGACATGGCCCTTGGTCAGTGTCAGAAATAATTTGTGCTAGCTAAATAAGGCCCTTGGCCATACAACTCCACAATGACTATGTCAGCTGAATCATTCAAGGTGCAGAGTGACATAATTTCAAAGAATAGTACTCTGATTCCTGCTCGGTGTAGTGGAAGGAGAGGACGTCATTAGAAAGAATCTCGATTGAAAATTTCAATTTGCCTCTACTAAAAAGAAAATCGTGAAGTTGGTGAGTTTTTTCCTCATGACAAGCTGCAGTTATTTGCTTTACTTATCCTATATGCCTTGATTTCTTGTTCCTAAATGATAAATATTTTTTGTTATTTAGAATATTTGTTGCCTTATTTTATCATGTGTTTATTTTTTTTGTGTTTGTTATATTTTGCATGCGAATTATTTATTTACTTTCTCAGAAACTATCAGATTGTTGACAAATAATAAAACCCACTTGTCCATGGTTAGTATCCTCCACAAGTTAATGCATCACATATGTATTAGTGATGTGAGTTTCTAACTAACTTGGATACAACTATTCGTTTTAAATATGTTAACTTGTCTGAAATGACTACAGATTTTGTAATGAAAAACTAAAGTGAAAAAATGGCACCAAATGAATTACTGTGGACAGATATACAAAGGTTAGAAACTTCGAATTAATTTCAAGCATGATCTGTTAACTTCCTTTTCTAATTGTCTTGTCATTCTAAGATTCTTAAAGGTGTTTTGCACTATTTATGCTTTAAAAGTAGAGATAATACATCGAAACCCCCTCAAACTTGTCGCCAAAACTTACTTTAGACCTTAAACTAATCGGACAATTATTACCCTTCTTAACAACTTTCAAGTGAATTAATTTCCACCCAAATTGCTGACGTGGCAAATTAAAAAAAAAAACAGCGATTGAATGGCCTAAAAAACGTGAAAAAAATATGGAATCCACCTTTTAAATTTTACAAATTCTCTTTATTTATATATATATATATATATATATATATATATATATATATATATATATATAAACATCTTCATCACTTTTTCAACTCCTCCCCCCCCCCCCCAAAACATTGTTATGGTCGAGAATTTCTAACTAAAGGAGTTAGTCTTCTTCACTTCTTCATCTTCTTCAACCCCTTCCCCCTCGTCCCCCCCCTCCCCCTAAACACATTGTTATGGTCGAGACTTTCTAACTGAAGGAGTTAGAATTGAAGGTTGAAATAATATTTTAATGGAGGAAAAGTCTTAAATTGATGTCTTTATGGTTGTTAATTCTTTGGTGGTGTTAATGTAGAAAATGAAAAAAAAAATGAAGGGAGAGGCATTTTCGTGGCATGGGTGGGGTTGGAAGGGGAGAAATAATGATGTTAATGGGGAATTTGGGACCAAAAGTACATTTGTTGAGAAGTGCAAGGAGAAGAAGAGTGATGAAGAGCTTAATAATGATTGCCATTGGGGAAAATATTTTTTTGGTGATGATGTAGAACTAAAATGCTGCCTCTTCCGTAAATGAAGAGTAATTTAAAGAGAAATGTACTTGTATTTGTGAAAATGCAGGGGGTGGTGTAGTAATTTGTGAAATGGAAGGTGGTCCTATTCTCGGGCGACAATGGTGATGGTAGAAGAAAGTGTTGTGAATTGAGATGTTTTGAGAATTTGGGGATGTTGAAGTATTTGCTGAAATGGAGATTGGACTATCCTCCTCAGTGGCAGCGTCAATGGCGGTGACGGCGTTGATGGTAGTGGTGATCGGAGAAGATGAAGAAGATGGACTATGGATGGGGAGGGTGAACTGGCATGGGGTGGGGGTTATTTTCCTTTTTTTTTTGTACTAAATTATTAAATAATATTTTTTAAAAAAATTATGATGTGGCGATAACATGGAGTTAATATGGCGCTGATGTGGGCGCGAGTGCAATGTACTCTCTCTTGTGAGACTGATAGTATAATTATAGGGTGGAAATTAATTCACTTGAAAGTTATTAAGGGGGGTAAATAATTGTCTGATTAGTTTAAGGTCTAAAATAAGTTTTGGCGACAAGTTTGAGGGTGTTTTGATGTATTATCTCTTAAAAGTAATCAAAGTTGCTCTTTTCTCTCTTCTGGGTATCCATGATATTGAGCTAGACATTGTTGTCCTTTTGATAATTCCGCATTTGTGGATTAAGCTTTATCACATGATGCGTTTTCATAATATGGTGAAATAAATTCTCCCATTCATGAATGAAAGTAGACAAAAGCAAATTAATTTAATTAATTATATGGAGACTAATAGGAGGGCTCCACATCATTAATGAAATACTTTTTGGGATTTAATATGGGGATTATTAAAAAGAAAGGCAATGCATAGGTCAAAGATGGATGTAGGGGTATAAAGGAGTTTTAATAACGAAGGAAGCTTAATTACTTACAAAGCTAAGAATGTAAAAACACAAGTATGGGATAAAATATTAACAATAGAAGAAATTTATAATTATGAACTAACATCAAAAGATATACTTTTAGGAATGCTATTTCTAGATAAATTATACCCACATATAATAACTAGAACAAATTGGTGGTTTACAACACCATGTAAACAGAAAGTAAGAGCAAAAAGAGTTAATAATAAAATAAGAAAGAAAACTGATTGGATAAAAGGAAGTGAAAAAATTACACAAAAGTTAGAAAATATAAAAAATACTGAAGATACAATAGAACTAGTCGTATTTTCGATAAATAAAACAGAAATAACTATATTTTCGGATATAAAAATGCACCAGGTAGATATCAACATTTTATGGATAGTTATTTTAAACAACTACCTAATTGTATAGTATATATAGACGATATATTATTATATACAAAGACCAAAGAAGAACATTTAAAATTATTGGAACAATTTACGGATATAATAGAAAAATCGGGAATAAGTTTAAGTAAAAAGAAAGCTGAAATTATGAAAAATCAGATAGAATTTTTAGGAATACAAATAGATAAAAGTGGAGTAAAAATGCAACAACATATAGTACAAAAAATAATAAAATCGAAAGAAGAATTAGATACGAAAAAGAAATTACAATCATTTTTAGGATTAGTAAACCAAGTAAGAGAATATATTCCAAAATTAGCAGAAAACTTAAAACCACTACAGAAAAAATTAAAAAAGGACATAGAATATAACTATAATGAAGAAGATAAAAAACAAGTTCAAAAAATAAAATTACTTTGTAAAGAATTACCAAAATTACAATTTCTAGATAAAAATAGAAATTCATATATATAGTAGAAGCAGATGCTAGTGAATATAGTTACGGAGGAGTACTTAAATACAGATATGAAGTAGAAAAAATAGAACACCATTGTAGATACTACTCAGATACGTTCAACGAGACAGAAATAAAATGAGAAATAAATAGGAAAGAATTATGTTCATTATATAAATGTTTGTTAGCGTTGGAGCCATATATTGTATATAACAAATTTATTGTGCGAACAGATAATACACAGGTACGCTGGTGGCTAACAAAGAAAATACAGATTTTCAGTTAGAAAAGGAAGATACAAGTAATAATTTATTTAATACGTACGAGAAATTATTTAATACAGATGAAAAATTAGTTATACATGAACAACAAATACTAATTAGTCAAATAAAAAATATAAATCTACGCATTGAATATAGCAAAGTTAGAATGAAATACTATACAGAAATTGCTAAAATTTCAATAGGATAAAATAATAAACTAAACAAATTAATGAATACATCTTACGAAAAGAATAAATCATTAAAAGAAATAGAAACCCAACTATATAATTTATACCTAGAATACAAAAGGTTACATATTACTAACGAGGATCCTAAAACACTAGATAATTTGATTACGATGATATCTAATCTAGAATATCATCGTAAATAATAAATGATAGAATAAGTACAACAAAAAGAACAACTTATGATAAACCGGAATCATCAAGCTCATAAAAAAGAATAAGTTATGAAACAAGTTCAATGGATAATTCAAACCAATATTACCCTGATTTGCAATCAAATTTACTAAAATAATTATATCCTTGTATTTGTCTTATTTTTAATATCTTATTTGGTATTGGGTAATTATAAGTTATTGTTTTTGCATTTAAATTTCTATAATCAATAACCATTCTACTTTTTCCTCTTTTTTTGTTCATTATGTTTATTTACTATAAATACTGAGCTATTATGTTTACTATTACTTTTTTGTATATATTGTTTTTCTAATAATTCATCTATATGCATTTTAAATTCTTTTAAATCATCAAAATTATATGTTAATGGTTTCTGGGTTATTATGCTATTTTTATCTATTAATTCAATTTTTATAGTAGTTTTATGTTTTTCCCATCCTTTTAATGGATCTTCACTATATAATTGTTCTAATTTTCTTTTAATTATTTCTATCTTATTTATTGAAAAATAAATAAATATCAGAAATAAAAATAGAAAATATAGAATATATGCAGATAGATTACATAGATTACGAATTAGAAAGTGAAGACAGTATATATGAAATTTCAGAGAATGAAACAGATAACGAAATAGATAGTGAATTAGAAGAATTAAATGACTGAAGAAGATATAAAAATATTAACAAAAGAAGAATATTTAAATGACGAAGGAACAGATCAAAAAATAATATTTGATAACAATGTATTTGATGAAATAAAAGGAAAAGAGTTAGACTTAAGTGTAGAAAAAATATTTAAAATACCAACAATAAAAAATATATTTACTAGAAAAAAGGAAGAATGTTATGTAGTAAGTCAAAAAGAGCATGTAATAGACTGTAGATATGCAAAAGGTAAAGCTAGTATACCACTAGTAACAAAAAGAATAATTAATTTTGATTTTTTGTATTTCTTATATTTCTTATGTCTTTTTATTTTTTTATAATATCTATCTTCGCATCCAAATTGAGGTGTTATTTTATCTTTGCAATATGCTAAATTTCTTATTAATGTTTTTTCCATTTTTATTTCTTCTCTGTATTTTTCACATAGGTTTCTATACCATTGTTGTAAAAATTTTATTCTTGCTCCTAGAGTATCTACTGTTTTTGTTTCATCCCAACTTTTTATTATTTTTGAACTAAATGGTTCAGGTAATTTATTAAAATATAATTTTCTTATTTCTTTACTTTCTTCTATATTATATGTTCCTTTATAATAATATTCTTTAAATGCGCAAGTATATTCATCTATATAGCACATATTACATATTGCTAATTTTAACATTAAATTCCTATTTATATCTTTCTCTTCATTTTGTTCTTCTTCTTTTGTTGTCATGCTACTAAATTCGTCTTTTATAGCTGTTTCATATTTTTTAATAATTCTATGGGTGTTAATTTTGTTGATGATGTTCCTTCTGTGGGTTTGTCGGTTCTTAATATTCTTTTACTATTTTCAGTTAGATTTAACAACTTGTATAGGTGATTTAACTTCATCATACAATATCTCTGCTGGTGCCGTATAAAATTTTATAAAAAATAGGTTACCTTTGGTTATTCTTTTAAAAATGTTAAATGAATCATATATTTCTGGTATAGTGGATATTTCATTTCCGTCTTGGGTATATATGGTGCTAAGTAGTCCATATTCGTAACAGGTTTTAACTAGACCTGGTTTGGTTTTGGGCAAAACAATTAGCTTATTGTATCCGGTTAACTTCTGGGTTATGTAATTTGTATGTGGTTCTTGGATGTTTATAGCTTTGGGATTGGTATTTAAGAAGGTTTGTATTTTGTAAATATTTTCTATGTATGTTCGGGCTGTATGGTTGTAGGTCTTTTTATCTTGGTTTAGACTTTCTCGGTATGTGGTGATTTGTGGGGGTATAAACATAGGATCTTTTGGTGTATTTGGAATAAATGGTTTATCAAATAGCTTGTTTAGGTTCATATTTGTATTTCTCCTAACTCCTAACTTCAACATCTATTCGGAGACTAGTTTTAAATATATTAAATTTCACATTTATAATAGAAGTGATCAGTACTAACAAAAATGTTATTGCAGATTACATATCAAGACAAAGCTACACAGACTGATATAATAGAAGAAAACACTCTAGAAAAAATACTCAACACCCTAACTACGCTTTCAATGAAAGTGGACAGTATGTGTAATGAGATAGAAAAGCTAAAGACTAATGAAGATAAACTGAAAAGGAGCTAATAGGTGGATGAGAAGTAATTTTGTACCATTTTCAATAGGTGAGGGGGAGTTTAGGCCTTTTTCAGATAAATAAAAAATAGTGAGAGTTTGTTTGACTTGTAAAAAATTACTTTCTACTTTGTTTTTGCAAAAATTAAATTACAACAAATATTTGATACTTATTATTAATTTTAAAATTATACTTTTTAGATGTTTGCATATTTCTAACAGTAATTTTATTAATTGGAGAAGAATACACAAGTTTTCAAGAAAAATATTCATTTAATGTGACATATAAAACAGTTCATGTAATTTATACAAATTATAAACATACAAGTCATATTTTTTTTTACATGTTTGTGATGGCAATAATAAAACACAAGGTTAAAGAACTTTTTTGTTGGATTATCTTGACCATATATATTTTCTTGTATGACCATATTGTTAAAATTTGAAGACGGATATTAATGCCGAAAAAAAAAAGTCATGATCCAATTAGAACAACCGAAACTTATGAAAGAAATGCACACCAAGAATATCATATACAAGGAAGAATTGGAAGAGGTGCGCTTCACTACATATTCGTACCACATAAAATCAAAATAACTTAAAGAGCTTCACATATACGTACTTAAATTTAATTATTAATATTCTTCGTTGTTTTAGACGATATCGAATCATCATGACCTCCACACACAAGTCACGATACGATGATCCACATTAATCATTTGTCGAAAACATGTAGTTTAACATTTTGTTTATAATTAAAACTCAAAGTTCAATTTTAATAATATCTATATTATTCTACAAAATTATATATTACATGAACGATACGATATACACGTGCAACACACGTGCCGAGAAACTAGTATAAAAAGAAAAGGAAAAATTTCATAAATAGCAAATTTAAGCAACAATTGTTTCATAATTACCTAAATAGCAACTTGTATTTTATAAAAGTGTTGCTACTAAAATACATATACAATAAGATTGATTATCCTTCTTTTACTCAAATCAGCTGAGTTAAATAAGGAATAATTATGTCATTTATTTAAAGCAGTCATAAATTGTTCTTGTTTAAAGCAGTAGATTCCTTTCCCATAAATTAATCTTATTTAAATTAGTATATATTTTTTTCAAATCAAACTCAAATCTGATCATTATCTTCATGATCTTCAAAAAATAAATTTCTTGTTAATTTCTTTTCATCTTTTTATTTAATTGCTTTATTTTTTTGTTTTTCATTTTACTTTATTTTTTCTCTTCTATTTCTCTTCTTTCTTTTTTTCCTTTATTTTTTTATTTTTCGTTTCCTAATTTTTTTTCCTTTCTCATATTTTTTTCTTTTCCTATTTTCGTTTTTTTCTTCTTTGTTTCTATTTTTATTTTTTAAATTTTTTTTGCTTTTATGTTTACACTTTTATTTCTATCTTCTATTTCTCTCTTTTTTTTCCTTTTCATTTCTTTTTTTTTTGGATTTTTCTTTTTCGTTTTTTCTTTTTTTACTTTTGTATCTCTATCTTTTATTTTTAAAAGACGAATATCTATATCACATATACATATTCAAAAATATTTACAAAATAAATAGACATACAAATTTGCATGTGTATTTGTAGACACCTAATTTTGTCCTTCCCCAATCACTTTTACTCATTTTACGTTATCCTACCGTGCACCCTCAACCATGTAATTATCCCTCCATAAATGACAAAAAATTAAAACCAACTCTAAACAAATCTTATCCCAAAAATTCTCACATAATCCCAATTGATAACAAATTAACAACCTTCCCCATTAAAAGTGGACAACACATCACTATCCTACCTCACCCTATACCCCTTCCCTACCTAACCTCACCCGACTCACATTTTTTCCCTCACAATATACATACCCACCTACGGATACGGTGAAAGGGGAGCAAAAAGGGGAACAACAAAATAAGCCATATATACAATTCACATACGTATACTCCCAATTCCATTCAAGAGAATTCACTGGAAAAGAAACTATGTAAGAACCTTCACACTAAACCCATGAGATAATCATTTTTTCCATGGAATAAGGGAGAGATCACAAGAATTCGCACAACCTACCGGAGAAGAAATAGAACACGCACACACAGTGGGATCGAGAGACGAGAGAGAGAGAACAGATTCCATTTTTTGGGCTTGTTTCTCCTTCCTCTTCGAAAATGTACACATACACACACTAATCCGCGCACACAGTGAGAAGAATGAGTTTGACGGAGGTCATGTGACGAAAATTCAGCGAGAAACAGTCAGGCCAATTTTCGAACAGATTTGGACGGGAAACAACGCGTTCACCGGAATCCAACTTCTTCCCGTCAACCTCGTGACCAATGTTAGCTCCCCGAAGTTCGTATCGTATGGGTTTTTAGTTTTCTATTAGATTTTTGGGGTTATCTATTGTGGGATTCATTGTCGAGGTCGTGTTTTGGGGTTCTGACGTGACCAAGTCATGTCAAGATTTGAAATTCGATTCTCATATCGAGGTTTACTCTTGTTTGAAATCTGTCTGGTTGAGAATCCCGAGTAACCGAGAAGGTTGGTCGTCGTTGAGGTTCCCGTTTGAGGATTTTGGTCTTCGTATTTCTCTTTATTATCGACAAAGACATTTTATCGAGGTCCATTCTCTTAAACCACTCTTTTTTCTTTATCTCGATTTATTGAATTATAGTGATTATGTGTGATGTGATCATGGTTGGTGGATTTTTGTTGACGTTATGATGTCATGATTATGTGCTTCACAGTGTGTTTTTGATGATATGTGAAACGGAGAGGAGTAGTTTTTTGTGCGATTGATGAAAAATGAAAGCTAGCTGGGGGTTGGAATTGAAATTGATAAAAAACAATCATTAATTTATTTTGATTCATTGAATATCGTTGTTGTTAAGTTCGATAGTATCATGTCTTAGGCCGTGAATCGTTAGGCAAACTTAGGGATTGTGAAATTGGTGAAATGTTTAAATGTGCGTGATTAAATGGTTTTTTACTTTATTGCTTTGGGTCACTTGTATCATTTGGCCGGGGAATGCCCCGAAGTACTTGTATTATTTTATTCGGGGAATGCCCCGAAGTATTATGTACTTGAAGACGTTCGTGATGAAGGCCCGAGGAATGGGGTGAGGCATTGGAGCTTAGTCTAGGATTAGCTTAGAATAGGATTTACATTTTCCTATTTTGGGGGACTGTACAACTTGGACTGGACACTATTTTGATTCGTTCTATTTTGTTTGTTGGTTTGATTGTTCTACGTGTTTTGTATGGTTTGTAAATTTGTAGTGTCAAATTAGACGATATGCTCCACCAAGCGACCGTAGTCGAACCACGGGATCGAGGGTTGCCTAACACCTTTTCCTCGATCAACAGAATTCCTTAGTCGGAATCTCTGTTCGCAAACCAGTCTTAAAGAGTTAAATTATTTTGAAAAGAATTTTTCAAAGGTGACTTGGCACACCGGATTATGCCAAGTGACGACTCTGAATAAAAAAATATAAATAGTCCTTTTTCGAAACAAACCTTCATTTTTGTCACTTTAACAATAAAAGCCCTTTCGAACAATAAAACTAATTCTTTTCAAAGTGAAAAAGGGGTGTGACAGCTCTGGTGACTCTGCTGGGGAATATTTCAGAATTCGAGCTTATTTTGGAGTTGTATCAGCTTAGTTTGGTACTATAGGTGTATGGACATTTTGTTTGTGTTGTTTTGTGTTATTGTATTATCACTGTTGAGTGCCTACGTGCTCTTTGTTTACAGTTTTTATCTTATGTATTACCGCTTTATATTTGGCATCATGTGCATAACCCGAGTCATTCTTTCTGCAACAAGTCCATAGTACATGTGTTGTACACGACCTCTAGTTGAGTCACCCTTATTTTAGGGGGGGAGCCATTGGTGTTATGGAGTAGGTAAAAAGCAAAGCAGCCACTATCGATGATCATACGCTCCCCCGAATAGCCTTGTTAGTGAACCCCAATGTAGGTCAGCCTTTAGGTCATGCTTATGTGCATCATATTGAAGACCTAGCGGGGCCCACTTGGTCCTTTGTAGAAGACTCGCCTCTAAAGCATCCCTACGTGCTAAATATTGCATCTCTGAGGGTAACGTGGTCATTTAACGGAATGATGTGGGGGGAAACATGTGTTAGAAGTAAAGTGTGTGGGCATGAAAAAGTCAAAAAAAAAAGGAAAAAAGAAAAAAGAGTCAAAAAAAAAGTTTTGTAGCTTTTAGAGTTCTTTATGACTTTTGTTTTTCACAATTCAAAAATTTCAAAAAAAAGTTTTTTTTTTTTTACAATAGAAGGTTTTTATAAAGGAAAATGCAAAAAAAAAAATGGTAGAAGTTTTGTACATTTCATAAAGTAAAAATGCCAAAAAGATTTTTCTTCATAATTGTTGGTGTCAGTTTTAGTTGAAGTGTCTAGTTGAAAACTCCAAAAAAGATTTTATTGACATTTTTCATCGTTAGTCTTTGGTCGTGTCTCTCAAGTTTGGTGTGGTTTGTTAATTAATCTTTAATTGTTCAATCTGGACGAACTACGCACCCCTGATTCTCCTCTCTCGGGAGTGAGATACGTAGGCAGCCTATTGTTGGTTCGGGGATCTTATTTAAAAAATCATCAAAAAAGATTTTCTTCTCCTCATTTATAGTAATTGTTTCATATATGCCTTGAAAGGAAAAATACAAAAATATTTTTCTTAATAATCGTAGGTTTTATTTTGGTGGATCTTATTTAAAAAAAAATAATTTTTTTTTCTTCACTCTTCATTTAGAGTAGGTGTCATATACATATTTAAAATAAAACTACAAAAAAGATTTTCCTTTAATAGTTGTAAGTTTCATTTTCATATGAAATTCAAAATTGAAAATCCCAAAAGATTTTTCTTTGGCAATAATAGGTTTCATTTTGTATAGGAATCTGAAAAATTCAAAAAGATTTTCTGCACTCTTTACTTAGAGTAGATGTCATATGCATCCCTAAAAGAAAACTACAAAAAAGATTTTCCTTTAAAAGAAAAATACAAAAAGATTTTCCATTAATAGGTTCAAGTTTAATTTTCGTATGAAATTCAAAATTGAAAACTCAAAAAGATATTCTTTGGTAATCATAGATTTCATTTTTGTATAGGGATGTTAAAGATGGAAATGCAAAAATATTTTTGTCAATTCTTTTGACAATTTACTATTTTCTTTTCTTTTTAAAGTTTCAACAAAGAGAAAAATGGAAAAAAAGTTTGATTGACCATTTTGGCAAGACTTCACGAACTACGCACACTTGATTCTCCTATCTCGAGAGTGAGATACGTAGGCTCCATTCTTGGGTTCGGTGATCTTTTCAAAAAAAAAAGTTTTTGAAAGAGTGTTGCATTCTAATGTCTTTGTTATCTCTTGTTCAGTTAGTTTAAGGTAGTTGGTTTGTGGCATTCTGGATGGTCCTCTACATCATACCAAATCCAAAGAAGAGTTAGTTGTGTCCAACCAGGATATAGAGAGTAACCTCATAAATCAAACAAAGAGTCTAGAAAATAAGAGTTTAAAGCAAGAATTTTGAGACTAAGACAACAAATGACAGAAATGCATCGATCTTGGGCCAGTGGGTTGCCTCCTCCTCCATTCAATACCGTTGACCCCGCAAATACCCTGAGTTTTCCATCATAATTGCAAGCTCCAAGTCCTAATGTTGTTGATGCACCACAACATGCCTCAGAATTCATTTCAAGCCAAAAGAATCTCAATACGTTCGCCACTATTTCTCTAGCACTTCAGCATATGCCAACTACATTCACAACACCACATGTCGTCTATGATTTTTTTGCTTAATCCTCTCCTGAGACATCTATATTGGCTAGCCTCCCAACAGTTGTGCTTCCCTATGCTGTTAGTAGACCCATGCTCGATACTTTTGGTGATCATTGTTATACTCTGGAGCCTACTTTTAAGTTAACTGGACCACCAAAATTTCTTAACAAGAAGTCCAGTATGCCAGAAGAAACAGAGAAAATGGTTGGAAAAATAAAGAGTGCAGAAAATGTTATAGGACCTGTGGGGTAAAGAAGTTGTTTCATACAAAGACTGGGGCATGTCTTCAAGTGTTAACCCTCCTCCAAGCCTTGAGATGTCAAAATTTGGGAAGCGAGATGGACAGGAGGAATCCATGAAATATTTGGGATAATATTGCAATCAATTAAAGGAAATTGGAGGGAAGAAGAATGAGAAAGACGACACTGTTATTGTAGTTGGAGAATGGGTACATCCAAGAAGACGACATCGTCATTTCCGTCAGTCTCAAGCCCAAGTTCTCTATAATCACTCCCAAAATCCATTATACTCTGTTTCCCCACCTCTATATCTAGTATATTGCGCACAACCATATGTTCAACTCCCTCCTTACCCACAATGGCGCGCACCAACTCCTCAAAGTCATTCTCTAATTCCACAAATATACCAAAGCCCTTATAGGACCGATGTTCGATCCAAGTTAAACAATGAAATAAGGAAGAAATTGAGGGTTAGTTTTGCACCAATTGGAGAGTCGTATGCTAGTTTATTTCAGAGATTGGCACAACAAGACATGATCACTCCTCTCCTTAGGTATACTTCTGACCCACATTCAAGAAGTTTTGATCCTAAGGTATGATGTGCAAATCATTCTGATGCTCAGGGTCACAGTATTGAAGATTGTCGTGCTTTGAAAAGAGAAATTGAAAAGATGATTCAAGACAAATTGATTATGGTGCAGAACATTGACAATGAGAAAAACTCTAGTCATACTGATATGCAAATCAGTGGCTAAGATGTCAGGCTGAGCAATTGAGAAGTCATCCCTCTTCCTACTTGGAAGAGGTCTGGTAATTTATTTTGTTTATTTTCTGTTATCCGAATTATTTCAGGGTTGTAGTTCGGGATCTATCTTGTTTTTTCATTTGTCGTTATGTTCAAAACCTTCTATCTTTTATTTTAATTGAATGAAGTGTCCATTTTTCCTTTGTGTTTTAAATATGTTTTTTTTTATTTTCTTTATACAGTATATTTTAGGTTAATTCTAGTGTTATGACATGCTAACGGAATTTTCAGTCAGATCTTAAAATCCAATTTAAGCATGAACATTGAATCAGAGGGTTAAAGTTAGAAAAAGAAAGCATCTAAGAAAATAGGTAGAGTGCTGAGACATTTGGTGACAAGTTCAAGACTTCTTTGAAAATTAAGACAATTATTTAGAGAATTACAAGAATAACTTGGTCATCAATTGAAAAACATAGCTCAATTAGGTCAAATAGTGGATATGTGATCCCGAGGAACAGAACGAAAATCAACTCCACTAAAGCATGAGTCATTCAATATGAGGGATGTACAACAAAGATGGAGTTGTATGTTCGGAAAGTGTAGAAGAAGAGGTGGTACATATGTTCGGGGCAAGTTAGTGTTGTAAAACACATTATAAGTGATATTGATCGTGCACTTTTATATTGCATGATATGTACTTGCATTTTCAAGTATTGATATGACGAAGGCATTTTATTCTGCTATCCAAACATCGTGTCATCTTTTGTTTACCCCATTTGAGCTTTAGTCCTATTTTCTTTCATACCCTTCTTTTGGAATTAAAATAGAGTCAAAAAAAAATATATGTCCAAAAAGAAAAAAAAAGTGCCAAGACAAATAGAGTCAGAAAAATCTAAAGAGAAAAGAGTGTCAATAAAAGAAAAAGAATCAAAAGTCTAAATCATGCAAAGAAAGCTGCCAGAACTACGCATGACCTGATTTTCCTCTCTCGGGGGTGAGATACGTAGGCTACCCTACTAAGGGCTCGGTCCAACCAAATAAACAATTTAGAGTCACCCAGCCAAAAGAAATTGGGGCATGAGTTAATCCTCATTGTTTGAGTCAATTCCAAAAGTTCTAAGTCCCACCCAACTTCAAGTGTCGTTTGGGCCTCAAATCATTATTTTTTTCTAACCTTATCCAAAAGTCAAGTTACAACCAAAGAAAGACCTTCAGATCAATCTTTGAGAATGTTAAGGCTAAGCATGCAATGGATAGAATGATGCATTTTGGGAACTACTTGTCTTCCTCAGCATAAGGAATCAGGAGAGAAATAAAAATGAAAGAGTCTTATCGGTGAAAACCCTCACGGGCACTGTAAGACGACTGTGAGTTGAGAGAAATAAAAATGAGAGTCTTATCAGTGAAAATCCTCACGGGCACCATCAGACGATGTTGAACTGGGAGAAAGAGAATGAGAGAGGCTTGTTGGCGAAAACTCTCCAGGGCGCCACTAGTTGAATGAGGTCTCCGAATGCAATTGGCCCAAGGAAACAACTCTAGTTCAGGGTCATTAACTCAATAACAATTTGTGAGAGTTTTGGATGGAAAGATCAGGCAGTTTAATCCGATATGCATGTCATAATCATTAGAGTTGACTTTCATTTTCAGATAAACTTTTATTTCATCTTTTTTCAATAGGGACATTCATTGTCGTTTGTTTTTTCTCTATAGTTATATTTTTATCTTCTTGAGTCAGTTATCCAAATAAAATAAAAATTGTTGTCATTTTTCTCTTGTCTTTGAGTCAAAAGTCCATGTCAAAACAAGTGAGAAAAGATTTCAAAACTAGCTACCAGCTTCTTCAATTACACTAAGCAAGACAAAAGGCCAGTGCATGAAAGAGACATGATTGTAACACAAAAAAGGGCATGCAGAAAACTTTGTCAATAGGCAAATCTGGGAACTCATGAAAATACCAAGGTTTAATGGGTTTATCTAAGAAGCATGGCAAAGCAGAGATACTGTGTTTATTCCAGAGTCACTCTTAATAATCTGAGTTTGGGTCAATGACGCGACAAAGCAGGGGCAAGTGCCAGCAATCAAAAATAAAATGAAGGGAATGAACATTGGAGCAGGGGTCGGGACAGCCAAGTGTTGCAAACCACCACTAAGTTTTTACTGACAATTTTTTTTTGTTGAAACAGGGGCAAATTTGCTTCACTTAGTTCAGCTACCCTTGGAAAAGCACATCCATGGAAATTTACTTTCTGGTCAGGACCCTCCTGGAAAATGGGAATTTACTTTCTGTTCAGGACCCTCCTGGAAAATGGAAATTTATTTTATGTTCAGGACTCTCCTAAAAAATGCGAATTTACTTTATGTTCAAGACTCTCCTGAAAAATGGAAATTTACTTTATGTTCAGGACCCTCCTGAAAAATGGGATATTATTTTTAGAAAAATGAAGTCTTTCTTTATCATAGTCCTTGTTTGGATAATTCAAGCAACATTGGTAAGGAGACACACTTCCTTGGTTTGGTAATTCAGGCGACATGGATAAGGAGACACACTTTTTTTGGGGTAATTCAAGCAACATTTGTAAGGAAACGCACTTCCTTGTTTGGGTAATTCAAGCAACATTTGTAAGGAGACACGCTTCCTTGTTTTGGTAATTCAAGCAACATTTGTGAGGAGACACATTTCCTTGTTTGGGCAATTCAAGCAACATTTGTGAGGAGACACACTTCCTTGTTTGGGCAATTCAAGAAACATTGGTAAGGAAACACACTTCCTTATTTTGGTAATTCAAGTTGCATTGGTAAGAGTACGCACTTCCTTGTTTTGGTAATTCAAGCGGCATTGGTAAGGAGATGCACTTCCTTGTTTGGTAATTCAAGCAGCAATGGTAGGGAGACACACTTTCTTGTTTGGTAATTCAAGCGATATTGGTAAGGAGATGCACTTCCTTGTTTGGTAATTCAAGCAGCATTGGTAAGGAGACACACTTCCTTGTTTGGAAATTAAGGTGACATTGGTAAGGAGACGCACTTCCTTGTTTTGGTAATTCAAGCGGTATTGGTAAGGAGATGCACTTCCTTGTTTGGTAATTCAAGAAGCATTGGTAAGGAGACACTTTCTCGTTTGGTAATTCAAGAGATATTGGTAAGGAGATGCACTTCCTTGTTTGGTAATTCAAGCAGCATTGGTAAAGAGACACACTTCCTTGTTTGGTAATTAAGGCGGCATTGGTAATGAGATGCACTTTCTTGTTTGGTAATTCAAGCGACATTTATAAGAAGACACACTTTCTAGTCGAAATTCCTAACTTTAATTCTTAGGAGATACACTTCCTAGTCTTGGTCATTCAATTTTACTCTCAAGAGATGCATTTCTTGGTCAGAGTCTTAATTCATCATTGCAACATGCAAGTAGGAGTCCGCCTGAAGAACAGGGCGAATAAATGGGAAATCAAGCAACAAAGTGAAGAAGCTAAAAGTCAAGCAACAAAGTGAAGAAGTTGAAAGTCAAGAAACAAGGTGAAGAAAATGAAAGTCAATAGATCGAAAAATAGCAAGTCAGGAGCCCGCCTGGAGAACAGGGTGATGAAATTAAAAATCAAGCAACAAGTTAAAGAAATTGCAAGTCAGGAACCCGCCTGAAAAACAGGGTGATGAAACTCAAGTCAAGAATCCAAAAGAAGTGGCATATATAGGATTTTGTAATTTCATTTATGTTCTAACTTTTAATTTTTATTTTTGATGTAATGACAGAGCCGCGGACCAGAACCTTGACGGGACCTTACTCGACTCTCCAACTCGGTATAGTCCTTATCCTTCCAATCCTTTGAGATACCTGTAACTTGATTACCTCATAAATTGGGTAGGTAGGATTTCCTAAGTCAAGACCCGGTTGCTTTTTTTCCATCTGTTTCTCTGAATAATAGTCGGGACAAAATTTTGTTTCGTTGTCTACTTCTTTGTCTGAAAACACTTCATGTTTACATTCAAAAGAGGCATGATGTAGACACCAAATTTTTTCCCTCCCCAATCACTTTTACTTATTTTACCTTATCCTACCGTGTACCCTCAACCATGTAATTATCCCTCCACAAATGACAAAAAATCAAAACCAACTCTAAACAAATCTTATCCCAAAAATTCCCACATAATCCCAATTGATAACAAATTAACAACCTTCCCCATTAAAAGTGGACAACACATCACTATCCTACCTCACCCTATACCCCTACCCTACCTAACCTCACCCTACTCACATTTTTTTCCTCACAATATACATACCCACCTACGGATACAGTGAAACAGGAGCAAAAAGGGGAACAACAATACAAGCCATATATACAATTCACATACGCATACTCCCAATTCCATTCAAGAGAATTCACTGGAAAAGAAACTATGTAAGAACCTTCACACTACACCCATGATATAATCATTTTTTCCATAGAATAAGGGAGAGATCACCAAAATTTCCATAGCCTACCGGAGAAGAAACAGAACACGCACACACAGTGGGATCGAGAGACGAGAGAGAGGACAAATTTAATTTTTTGGGATTGTTTCTCCTTCCTCTTCAAAAATGTACACATACACACACTAATCCGCGCACACAGTGAGAAAAATGAGTTTGATGGATTAGTTTTCGTATCATATGGGTTTTTAGTTTTCTATTAGATTTTTGGGGTTATCTATTGTGGGATTCATTGTCGAGGTCGTGTTTTGAGGTTCTGACGTGACCAAGTCGTGTCAAGATTTGAAATTCAATTCTCATATTGAGGTTTACTCCTGTTTGAAATCTGTCTGGTTAAGAATCCCGGGTTACCTAGAAGGTTGGTCGTTGTTGAGGTTCCCGTTCGAGGATTTTGGTCTGCGAATTTCTCTTTATTATCGACAAAGACATTTTATCGAGGTCCATTCTCTTAAACCACTCTTTTTTCTTTATCTCGATTTATTGAATTGTCGTGATTATGAGTGATGTGATCATGGTTGGTGGATTTTTGTTGACGTTATGATGTCATGATTATGTGCTTCACGATGTGTTTTTAATGATATGTGAAACAAAGATGAGTAATTGTTTGTGCAATTGATGAAAAATGAAAGCTAGCTGGGCGTTGGAATTGAAATTCATAAAAAACAATCATTAATTTATTTTGATTCATTGAATATCATTGTTGTTAAGTTCAATAGTATCATGTCTCAGGCCGTGAATCATTAGGCAAACTTAGGGATTGTGAAATTGGTGAAATGTTTAAATGTGTGTGATTGAATGGTTTTTTACTTTATCGCTTTGGGTCACTTGTATCATTTGAACGGGGAATGCCCCAAATTACTTGTATTATTTTATTCGGGGAATGCCCCGAAGTATTATGTACTTGGAGAAGTTCGTGATGAAGGCCCGAGGCATCGGGTGGGGCATGGGAGCTTAGTCTAGGATTAGCTTAGAATAGGATTTACATTTTCCTATTTTTGGGGACTGTACAACTTAGACTGGACACTATTTTGATTCGTTCTGTTTTGTTTGTTGGTTTGATTGTTTTTCGTGTTTTGTGTGGTTTGTACATTTGTAGTGTCAAATTAGCCGATATGCTCCACCAAGCGACCGTAGTCGAACCACGGGATCGAGGGGTGCCTAACACCTTCCCCTCGGTCAACAGAATTCCTTAGCCGGAATCTCTATTCGTAAACCAGTCTTAAAGAGTCAAATTGTTTTGAAAAGAATTTTTCAAAGGTAACTTGGCACACTGAATTATGATAAGTGGCGGCTCTGAATAAAAAATATAAATAGTCCTTTTTTGAAACAAGCCTTCACTTTTGTCACTTTAACAATAAAAACCCTTTCAAACCTTAAAATCTAATTCTTTTCGAAGTGAAAAAGGGGTGTGACAGTATTTACAGTACAAAACATATATATATATATATATATATATATATATTATATATATATCTGCATATGTATTTACAGAAATACATATCTGACTCATATGTATATATAAACATATAAGACACAAAATCTCTATAACAAAAAAAGCAACTATATACATATACATATAAGTAATCAAAAAATATATGATACATATCTTAAACAGTAAAAAATACAAATAAGCACATATGTTACCCTCTAAAATGACATAGAACAGTTCAAAAACATATCCAACATCGTACAAAAATACATATGAATATTCATTTGTATACACAAAATACAAATGCATGCACATGCCCCCCAAAAAATTATAATACATCTGTCTAATTGCACTTGAACTACATATTTCTTCTTCTTCTTCTTGTAGACACCACAAATATACTTATGACAAAATTCTTGTACTACTCCTTTGATAACATTGCCTTAATACGTTCTTCAATATCATTGACTGTGTGACATCCTATATGTGGTGCAAACCTTGAAAGTACTCTTGCCATGAATATATGATCACGCGGCATCCATAGAACAAAATAATGACATAAATCTATATTACATGTACTTTTAAAAAAATATGAGATACATAGCATGCATATATCTTTTACATAATACATATTACATTACAAAAAATATATATAGCTCTGCATATGTATTTACAGAATATATGTCTGATCCATATGTATATTATCATATAAAAAATATAAATATGACTCTGATATGTATTTACGAAATACATGTCAAATTCATATCAAACATTAACGAACATAACTATAACATATATCCTCATATGTATTAGCAAAATACAAATGTGACTCATATAAAATAACAAATACAAATGCACATCTTAAATAGTAACAACTATAACTATATACATTTACATATAACTAAATCAAAAAATATATAACACATATCATGAACATTAAAAAATACTAAAAAAATATATATATTACTCTCTAAAAAAATATATCAACATAATCATATGAGTATAAAAAATACATATAATTCACATGACCTATAAGCTAATACAAATACAAATACAAATATCTTCAAAATTTTAAAATAAAACATCATTAGTATTTTTCTCTCTCCATAACTGTGATTGAATTTCAATATTAAGCATCCGAAAAAAGAAGTGAAAAGGGGGGGAAAAGAAGAAAGAGAAATAAAAGTGTACAAATAAAAGCAAAAAAAAAAAAGAAATAAAAATAAAAAATAGAAAAAAAAAAGAAAACGAAAATAGGAAAATAAAAAAAATATGAGAAAGGAAAAAAATAAGAAAACGAAAAAAATTAAAATAAATAAATAAGAGAAATAGAAGAGAGAAAATAAAGTGGAATGAAAAAAAGAAAAAGAAAAAGAAATCAAAATAAAAATAAAAGATGAAAAAAAAAAAACAAGAAAAAAATTTAGAAATATAAGAGAGAGAAAAACAATAATGATGCTTTATTTTGAAATTTTGAAGATTATGAAGATAATAATCTTCAGATTTGAATTTGATTTGAAAAAAGGAATTTACTAATTTAAATAAGAGTAATTTATGAAAAATGAATCTACTAATTTAGAAATCTACTAATCTGTGTGATAAAAAAGAAGATGATTTTTGTGAAGTTTGTTTTCTAGGTATATTGGAGAGAGGTACAATAATGGAGTGAAAATATGAAAGAAAGAGTGAAGCATGCATGTGTAGAGTTAATGGACAAAAAACAAATACTACTTTTGCTATAAAATGTAATTTTGAAAAAGTATTGCTATTTTTTGTAATTATGGTCTTAAGTTTGTCACTTTCTGTAATTTTTCCAAAAGAGAATATATGGAGACATCAGGTCACCTGTGGGTTTGGGCTGTAAGTGACAAAAGAGTTTTAAAATGAGGTGTAGGTGACACAAGTCTTAATTATTGAGTGGAGGTGACAATTACTTTTATTATGGATTAAGAAAGTTGGGTAAGTTTGGGAATAGCCCAGAAGTTTTTAAATTTATACTTTGATCCAAATGTTTAGCTAATATAACGGGAAACAGAGGGAAACAATGTGTCTTTCTCTCTCTTCTCATCCATTGTTGTTTTCTCTCTCTTAGCAATTTTTGTTGTTCATTGTTGCTCCTGCTTTATTCGTTATCTTCTGCTTCATTATCATCATCTTCTACTTCATTATCATCTTCATCTTCTTCTTGTTGACCATTATCGTTGTTGTTGTTGTTGTTGTGGTTACCGCTACTGTTGCTATTTGACCAATTTCTTAGGTCAAATTTTATTTCGTACATCACTTTCCACTTTGACATTACTTCATAGGAGACTTTGGTAAGTCAAATTATGATTTTTAGTTGAATTTGTCATCTGAGTAACTGTTATTGTGTTGTTTTTCCAACAATGGATAGAACCCGATCATGAATCCAACATAAGAGCCATCTGTTTAAACAAATAAATCATATGTTGCGATAGATGAGACATCTATTTCAACGGAAGACTGATATTTTGGTTCATGTGTCCGTAATATGAATCGAACAGATGGGTCATCTGTTGCAACAGATGATTTATCTGTTTAAATAGATTAATTATCTGGTTCAACATGATAAATATATGTTGCAACAAATTATTAGCCTTTTGCAATAGAACCTGAACTCGATTCCAATAGACGTGTTGTCTGTTGCAACAGGGTAAATATTTATTGCAACATATTAGTAACCTGTTGCGATAGAACCTGACCTCGATTCCAACAGATCATCTTCTGTTGCAACAGGTAAGTCATCTTTCGCAATAGGTTAATTATCTATTGTAATATGTCACTCATCTGTTGGAATCAGCTTAAAAGGTGCCTCAACACTGTAACATTAATCCCAACAGATATATAGTCTATTGCAACATATGATTCATCTATTACAACAGATGACTCTTCTGTTGAAATCAACTTCAGGAACGTAACATGAATCCCAACAGGTAAGTAATCTGTTGCGACTGATTACACATCTGTTGGGGTTCATTTATGGCACTATTAAATCACTATTAACTTTTTTTAACAAATGACTTTATTTAGGTACCACTAATAGAGGGATCAATAACAATAGAGGTGGATTGTCATAGTCAATGGATCGAGAAGAGCAATCGATATGTATGGCGTTGGAACGAGGGTGAAATGCTAGAGACGATAGTTATGACAGTCCAAAGTGATATTTCGTATGATGATTTTATGAACTTAATCATCAGTTATTATGGACTGAATTGTCAATCGGAAGAACTCGTCATCAACTACATGCACAGCTCCTTTGAAATCAGAGGGTACTGCCTTTCAAGATAACCGATCAGGTTCGGTTGCGTGCTTATCTTTGTAATTCATCAAGGCCGGTGTTAAGGGTGTACGTGGTTAAAAAAACAAGAGAGAATGAGAACCAGAACGTAGAAGAAGAACAACAACAAAACATCTTTCATGATAGGTTGGATGATCTAGACATGAATATTTCAGATGATGATCAAACACCTACGCCCGTTGATGCGACCAATTCGATGGGTAGTTCTTCTCAATCGACACAGTCTGGAAATCTTCAAGACGTTGGGACCGACTTTTTTATTGGAATGTCATTCAAGGACAAGAATGAACTAACTACCACTTTGTTTATTTCTTTCTTGAAAAAAAAATTTAGATTAAAAAAGGTGATTAATTCGAGCAATGTATTTTGCTTCAAATGTGCTAATCTGAACTGCAAGTGGTGGTTGAGAGCGGTGAAGTACACAAGTTCTGAAAGATTCGTCATTCATAAACATGAAAAGCATCACACATGTGGTTCGAAGCACATCTCAGGCCAAAATCCTCACGCCACGGCAAAGGTCCTCGATAAATATTTCAGTAGTAGTTTCCCCGAAGGCAAATGACCTTTAACAAAAGTTATGGCCAATCAACTCCTTACGGAATTGGGTGTCCTGGTCAGTTACTGGAAGATATATACGACCATGGGGATTGCCAAGGACTTAGTTAGGGAGACACACAAGCATGGGTATGCAGTCCTGGAGGCCTACCGTTACATGATTGAGTCCACAAATCCCGAAAGTAAGACGACATTGCATGTTGATGAAAACGAAAGGTTCAAGTATTTTTTTGTATCCTATGGTGCTTGGATTCAAGGTTTTCAAAATTTGAGAAAAGGCATAGCCATCAACGGTACCATCTTGAGGAGCAAGTATAATGGAGTTCTGCTAGCGGCGGTGGAATAGGATGCGGAGAATCACGTCTTTCCTGTCACTTTTTGTGTAGCCGACAAGGAATGTGATGCCTCTTATAATTTTTTTGAACAACTGCAAAGCTGCGTCGAAGATACCGAAGAGTTGTGTTTTATTTCATATAGGCATCCAAGTATTCCAAAGATGGGTTCAATTTTCTTCACTTCAGCTTACTTTGGTTGTTGCATCAGGCATCTTGGAGAGAACATTCAGACCAACTATCACAACGAAAGGATCGTGGCCCTTTTTTATAGAGCAGCTAAAGCATATAGTAGAGAGGAGTTTTTAGACCATTTAATTTAAATAACGGATGTGAATCCCAAGGTAGTAGAATTCTCTGATCTCCAGGTATTCATCTTTGGTTTTCGACTTTCAACTTTTTCATCTCTTCGGTCAGATATCCCAACTTTTCACAACCATTGATTGCAAGCTTTACAGATTGTGCACATTCCAGATAGTTCTTCCCGTTTAGTCGATGAGAAGTTAGCTGGAAGGGCATGTGAGAAACATTGCCTCCTTGAGTCATCATATTTTCTGTCGGAACTTCTTGAGAAGACATTTTGTCTTCTTTTGATGTTCCAGAAAGATATTCTCAGTGAAAGGCTGTTTTAACCATATGATATTAGGGAAAACAATCCCGCTCTGATACCATGAAAGTTTGGATACTACAAAAGTATGTCTTTATTCATTAGAGTTGTACAATATTTATAGGTGAACAAGAAGATCAAATAATCTAATCAATCCCTAATTCCTAGGGGATACATGAATCAAGAGATTCTCTCTAATTTATTTTCCTAGAATAACAATATATGATGTCCATATTTACAGCAATAGATTGCAATCATATTGATAATTTATGGAGCAGATTGTAATCGCATATGCCAGCTCATCAGTGGAGCAGATTATGTCTTAATCTACCAACTCATTCGACACTCTTAACTACCAGCTGAGGTCTTGTTCTATAGATCATCATTACATGCTTGCCAGATATGGTAAATTAGAGTTGCTATCACTGCCCACTACATATCTTGCTAATCTCCTCCATATATATTGCAGCTCCTTGTGTTGTAGGGAAATTACCAACCAAACTAAAATTTTGTTAAAGCATATCTGAGAAAAAGGACACTCAAAGAACAAATGTTCAGTGGTTTCAATTGCAGTATCGTACATCAGGCAAGTGTCCTCTTGGCAAACACCCCATCGAGCTAACCTTTCTCTGGTTTGCACTCTCTTGTGCATATACAAGAAACATTAATAGTAAGTAATTCGAGATTTCTGGTTTAACGCCATGTTTAAAATGGCAAAGTAGAGGAAACATGTAAAATTATGTATCTAATTAACTCTAGATGAAAGATTATGCAGTCGATTTATCGAGGTGTATATTAACTTCTCTCTTGTTTTTGTTTTTTCTTGTTTCGTTTCCTAGGGGTTAATTAGCATGCGGGATGTTAAATTTGTTTCTCTTTATCTTCTTCAATTTTAATGAAAGACTTTTAAAAATCTCAACTGTAAAATTTACGTACTATTTATAATTGGTTTACAAGCAGAGATGGTTCTAGGATTGGAAGACAATTGAGCAGAGGCGGACCCAAGTGGCGCCTCCGATAATTTTTTTAAAAAATTGTATATATACGTATATATAACCTACTAAAGTGTTAATATATTTAATTGTGCATCCTCAGTAATAAAATTTGTGTGGGTTGTACTGGTTTAGAACTCAAATGCTGGCGCCCTTGTGGCTTGATGTCGCATGTTCAATTCCTGATGGAGTCTCTCGATTTTTTTATTTTACTTCTCCTTTGTATACATTTAAATGCCACCAGCTAGGAAGCCGAAAGGAGCAATTTTCCATTTGATGCTAATAGGTACACATTTCTTCCTTTCATTTTTTTATTTTTTTACTCAAGTTTGGGTAATGTTAATTGTTTTTAATATTTACTTGTTGCTTGAAAGAAGGAACCGATGGATTCGAGCAACTGCGGCCAAGACCTTTACCTTCTAAATCTGTTACAACTCCTCTCCGAATCCAATGCCTACGAGAAACTTTAATCCTCCGGACAGTCTTATCGATGATACTTTTTATTGCCCACCAAGGCATAAAAAAAGGCCCAATAGTACAGAGCTTCACCTAAAGAGTCGTCACATTTAAATTAATATAAACTCATTTTTTCAAATTCTCATTTAAATTAATATAAACTCAATTTTTCAAATAAAATGAAAAATCAGTCCCCAAAAAAGTGAATCAGCTGTTATTACTTTTGGTCCTTGTGTTCATGGGTTTGTTTGTCACCCAAAAATTTCGTATTGGGAATATATTGTTTCCTTAATTACTAAATTACCGTTGAACCAAATTTCGTTTCTCTTTATTCTTTGATTATTAAAACTTAAGTTGTTGCTTTAATTTCTTATTTCTTTGTAGAATGCGTGATGCTCTTGTGCTGACGATGAGAATCTTCCAAAACAAGGTATTGTTTCCTTTTATAATTTGAAACTGCTATTTCTGGGTTTACTAATCATTTTGCACATCAATAGTCTGCTCCCCAGCTAAGAACCAACTGAAATAGGCATAACATGATGGTACGTAGGTGTGATTCTATTTGGATTTATAGTCATGCTAAACGTGTTGCTTCTGTGCTCTGTGATTTGCGTAAAGAGTCAGCGACTGCATGTTTCTATGGTTAGAAGAAAGCATCTCTTTCCTCTTGCTCGGCTTTTTTAGACGAGTCATTTACAAAATTAATATTCATTAGGCATTCCTGTTATTAAAGATGATATTGCATACTCAATTTTTTCATTCTCTCAATTCTATACTATGTCTATTATTTCTTAAAAAAACTTAATAATAGAATAAAATATCTATCTGTTCGTTTTTTTCCTCTATTGTATGCTAGACAATCTATGCAGATGAGAGAGAACCAAACTGTTTCATCAAATGACTCAATTGGTGAACTCTGAAGAAAAAAATTATCAAACGTTTCATTCCTATTCTTTTGTTTCCATATAGAAACTGCTTATTAAAATGCTAACACTTACACAATTTTATGCAACAGGTTTCAGTTATGTGGTGAGATGTACGCAGTCCATACCACTACTTCAGGATAAGTAGAAAGGCTGTTTCCGATAGACCCCCGGCTCAAGACAAGGAATAATAAACAAATAGTTAATAAAGCATGGAACAAGATATTAAGACATAAATACGCCACCCACAAGGAATAATAAACAAAGAATAGTAAACAAATTCGTAATAAAGCATGCAACAGAGTGTCCTAGCAAGAATAATACATCTACCAAGTAATGCCCTACCCCAACGACTCAAACTGGCACTAGCCTTCTATCCTAATCCGCATCCTCTAGATCTTCCTATCTAGGGTCATGTCCTCAGTGAGCTGTAGCTGCTCCATGTCCCACCTGATCACCTCTCTCCAGTATTTCTTCAGCCTGCCCTTACCCCGCCTGAAACCATCCAAAGCAAGCTTCTCACACCTACGAACCGGGGAATCCGTGCCCCTACTCATCGCATGCCCAAACCATCTCAATTGGACTTCCCGCATCTTGCCATCCACCTAAGCCACTCCAACCTTTTCCTGAATAGTCTCATTTCGAACTCTATCACCCCTATTAAGCCCACACATCCAATGCAACATCCGCATTTCTGCCACCTTCAATTTTTAAATGTCAGAGTTCTTGACTGGCCAACATTCCGCTCTATACAACATGGTCGGCCGGACTGCCACCCTATAGAATTTGCCTTTAAGCTTGGGCGGTACCTTCCTATCACACAACACCCCTGAGGCGAGCTTCCACTTCTTCCACCCTGCCCCAATACGGTGGGAGACATCCTTGTCAATCTCACCATTCCCCTGAATCATGGATCCAAGATACTTGAAACTATCCCTCTTACACACCTTCTGGGAATCCAATCTTACTACCACCTCATCTTCCTGCCTCACGTCATTAAACTTGCATTTCAAATATTCTGTCTTGCTCCTGCTCAACCTGAACCCTTTAGACTCAAGGTTCTGTCTCCACACCTCTAATTTATTATTCACACCATCCCGTGTCTTATCAATCAAAACTACATCATCTGCAAAAAGCACACTCCAAGGCACCTCTCCTTGAATATGTCGTGTCAACATATCCATCACCAAAGCAAACAAAAACAGGCTAAGAGTGGAACCCTGGTGCAACCCCGTCAAGACAGGAAAATGCTCTGAGTCTCCTCCTACCGTCCTCACCTGAGTCTTAGCTCCATTATACATGTCCTTGATTGCTCTAATATACGCCACCGGTACCCCACTCACCTCCAAAAATTTCACAGTAGAAACAAAGCAGCAAAGAGATAATTTTTGGTCAAATCTTAACCAAAACCCAGTAAAACAAACATCAACCTGAACGTAATGATAAAGCAAACTATAGGATCACCCAAAACACTATTCCAACCAACAACAAACAACTTTCAAAGAAACAATATGAGGAACAAACAAAGAGGAAAAAGTATCATTTCTTATAGATTTAATGTTCAGGGAAGTAACAACGAAAACCCCCATGGTTTCAGTATCGCAGTAGAGGTGGTGACATCACTTTAACGGCAAATCGTTGGAGTAACACCAAAATTGTATAGATTTAGTCAGATCTTCCCTTTTCTGGTGTTACAAGAACAAAGTGGGGAAGAGAGGGAAAAGGAAGGGGACTGGCGCTATAGCGGTGATCGGAGGCAGCTCGTCGGTCATCACTTTCGGTGAGATACGATGGAAAAGAGTAGAGGAAGAGAGGGAGGGTGACATCATGGAGAAGTGGTGGCAGGAAGGAAGAGGTTTTGGTGTTAGAGAAACGCACTGGAGCTTCGATGGTGGTGGGAAGGCAGTAGTGGGGGACAGAGAAAGAAAGAAAGGAGAGAGAAAGTAATGGAGAGAGTGAAAATCTGATAATGTGTGTGTTGTGTGTGTATGTGTATTTGTTGAGTATTTAAAAAAGAAAAAAAAATACGGAGAATTCATATTTACTTTTTCCCAACAAGTCCCTTATATTAGGGATAGTAGGTGAAATAAAGTCAAAAAGTTAAAAAGTGAGGAGATTTGATTTGACTGATTTATTGCTTTGTGTATAAAAATAATTAAATCGACTCACTTTTGCAGGTCGTATTAAATAACGTACAAAATAATGAATGCCGATGTATAATTACAGAAAAATATAAACAACAAATAAAAAATATAATTATCATACAAAAATATATTATGCTATAAATAATTAAAATTATACTGTGTAATAAAAAATTACAGTGCTGTGTTGTGTACGCATGCAAATGACTGTGGAAAAATATTAAAATAATAATAAATTGATATAAATTCTAAAATTTATGAAATTAAAGATAATTATCAATAAATTATGTAAAATTAAAATATGAAAATTAATGAGTAAAAATCCTAAAATAATGATGATTATCAATAATTTATTAACAATTGTAAAAAATATGTGAAAAATTACATATTGTGTCATTTAACGACCAGGGAGCCTAAATGCGTTAATTTTAAGCATGGAGAGCCAAAATTGGGTGTCAACAAGCAAGACATCTGGAATAAAGTTTTTGAAAGGGACCGAATCCACACCTTACCTCGAGCTAAAAAGCTCAACTCATGAAGATAGAGGTATACAATTGAATCCATACACTTTAATGCACTTCTATCAAGTCCTTGTGACATTTCACAACCCTTTGATGACTCAATCAAAAAGGATTGCATCGTTAGGAATTTAAGTTTTTGCAGTTATATCGCCTCGATAATAAGTCATAGACCACAATAGTAGAGCAAGGATAGAATTTGGATAACTTTCACATGATCTAGAGTATAAAAGAATAAGAAACATTTCCTAAATGCCTTGTAGCATCTCCCTTATAAGTATGACATGCTTCACACTTATAAAGGGGACTCTACTCGACACAACTTTGTGGACACCTAGCACCCTGAATCAGGCTCTGATACTAAGCTTTTCATGATCCAAACTTGGGCCTGGCCGTGAAGGGTATCTCAAGTTCACCATAGGCTAGAGACAACCCCCCTTAGCCTTACCTCAAGAGCATAATTAAATTAAACAGTGGAAGCCAACCACATTGTAATAATAAATATAGATAAATCAAAGATAATTCTAAGAGTCAAATCAATCGACCAACCCAATACTTGTCCACAGAGGCCTCTAAACCGAGAATACAAAACTAAGTTAGGACAATGCCCCCAACTATGAATAAAGGAATTCAAAAGTACTAAGACTATAAAGAAACTAATAAAATGACCGATCCTTCCAGAAGATGGAGGCTCACCACTCCACATCAGATCTATAGGAGTACCCAACCACCTAACGTTGCATAGTATCAACAACAAAGCCCTCGAGCCCTACATCATGAAATAATGTAGCATCCAGGGATGGTAGTGGGGCGAGCACTAGCATGTAACTCAAAGAAAAAGGATAAATTATTACATTTATCAAAACCAGTCAAAACCACATTCACAAAAATTATATATACATATATAACATGTCGGGATAGGGACAAAGGGTCATGAACATGATAGTTTAAAATACTAGCCTGAACTATGTATCTCACTCATCCTAAAGGCACCCATGGGTTATATGGGTCCGGCTCTCCCTGCCGGAAGGGCTCCAGTATATGTTAGTCACACATACCGAGGAAAGTCTAAGACTCCAAGGCAATAGCCATCCAAAATATAATGTGTGCATCAAATACACATCCATATAGACCCCCAATGCCGGCAAACGTGATTTTCAATATTCTCCCCCTCCCCGGGACCATACCTTCACGGTGAGCTATACAATTCCTTTTAAGCCTAAATTAAAATAGTTTGCACATAACCCAACCATTAACCAAGGAGTATTTATTATTAGGCATTATCACTTAGTATTGTCATACTAATATTCTTGCAAGATAATTCAATTATGTCAATCCAGTTCATTTAATCATTAGACTCCCCAGTTTCAATTAAAATTCAAAATCATGGCCACCATGGGCATTCCCAATCTTTTTATCCCTGCATTCATTAATGCAATGCAATGCAATGTTCTCATAGGGATAAGTTAAATCATGCAAATATTGATGTTCAAATCAAGTTTTCAAAGTGGGTTAAGGTTAATGCCAATACCAAGATAGAAATTCATAAAATTGGGGAAACCCATGTCCCCCATTCCAGACATTACCACAATGCACCCATTCAGTCCTAAAAACCATTAATTAAATCATGAATAATCCATTTAAAGTATGAGAAAAGCAATTCAAGTAATAACAATAAAAAAAACCTCAACCCATTTTCAAACCCTCATTCAAAACACAAGAATATTGAGTAAATAACACCACAATGTAAAAAAATACAAGTTAGAGATTAGCAACATGCCTTTTGCATGAATCAAATTTGTGACACCTTGAATCTTAGCCTTGGAAGTAAGAATTTTGGGGAAGAAACCCTAACTTTTCTCTCTTAAGATTGGAGAGAAAAATGAGCGATGAGAAACTAATATATAATGAGTAAATAATATTTAATGTGTGATTTAAGTTGTGGGGGTAGGTTTGAGGCAAGAAAAAGACTAAAATACCCCTAAAGAAACCAAAAAAAATTGCAGGAATTCTTCAGTTGACTAGGTTGACAACTCGTCAGTTTGGTGACAACTCGTTACCCTAGTCGTCAATCTCTAGCTGGATTTTTCCATTTACTGGTTAAGGTTGATGACTTGAGTTGTCAGCTCGTCAACTTAGTCATCACCTAGTTGACAACTCGTCAACTCTTTCACCACCTTCTGACAGACAGACACCCCAAAGTGAAATGAGCATAACTTTCTACTCCTATATCAAATTAACGTGAAATAAGATGCGTTGAAAAGAACAATGGAAGATATTTCATTCGGTATATAGTATATCACCTAAATGATTATATTTTAGTAGTAATAATCATTGAAATTTACCCAAGTAGGTTCATCTACTAAAACTCAATCGATAGAAAATCTCTCAACTCATCTTTGAATTAGGAGATTTTTATCATCTCAAACCATCCAAAGATGTTTCCATACTATAGAATTGATCATCACGCTTATATTGGAATAGTGCCTATTTGGATTGACTTTTGCCTTTTGACTTATAAGCAATAAGCCATAAGCTAGAAATTCTAACTGATAGCTTTTGGCTTGTTTTTAGCATATTAAGCCCAAAGTCATAAGTTAAGATTTCTAACTTATGACTTTTAGCTTATTTTTAGCATTTTGACTTAAAATTAAGTGCTTATAAACAATTTTTAAATATACCCAAACACTTTAAAAGTGCTTAAAAGCACTTAAAATAAGCCAATCCAAATGGGCTCATAGAATCATTGGGTTCGGGTCTATATATGTCGGAACGACAGCTCAAATTCTAGCCTGAAAATATGAGGTGTTATAGTTTATCACTTATTATTACTATTGATATCATTATATGTGATCTTTTTTGGTGTCTGCCCATTCGCCCATTACCCATTATTCCGGGCTATGGCTTAGCTTGCCTACTGGTGGTATAAGGTAGGTATCATCATGACATAAGAAATTGGGTCATAACACAAGGTTCCAAGCAAATCCTAAGAAATACCATCTTAAGTTTGTAAAGAGGATTTTGAGATATCTCAAAGGGACTACTAACCTAGGTCTTTGGTATCATAAAGGAAACAATTTCAAGTTGGTGGGCTATGATGATAATGACTATGCAGGTTATCTAGTGGACAGACAAAGCACTATGTGTATGGCACACATTCTTGGATCATGTTTGATCTCCTGGTCCACTAAAAATCAAAACTCTACAGCCTATTCTATTATTGAGCCTGAGTATGTTGATGTTGGATCATGTTGTGCTCAATTGTTATGGATTAAGTAACAACTTAAGTATTTTGGTATGGTTGTGTTCTAATTTTTTATGACAATACTAGTGTCGTCAATATTGCAAAAAACTTTGTGCAACATAAAAGAACTAAGCATATTGACAAAAGACATCATTTTCTTAGAGACAATGGACCTGTTTGGATTGGCTTTTAATAAGTAGCTTATAAGCCAAAATCCATAAGTTGGTACTACCCTACTTTTGGTTTTTGGCTTATAAACACTTATTTTGACTTAAAAATAAGTGCTTAAAAGCACTTTTTTACTTTGCTAAACACCATCAAAATTGAAAAAGTGCTTAAAAGCTAAAAACAACTAAAATTAAGCCAATCCAAACACCCACAATGTTGAAAAAGGTCTTATTTCACTTATATTTTGTTCTACTGAAAATCAAATTGCAGATATTTTTACTAAGACACTAAGTAGAAAATATTTTTAAAAGAATAGGTTAGACTTGGGGATAATTAATTCATGAACCCCCTCCAATGACTAACTATATTATCGTGTTCTTGCTTATATCTTTCACTAAATTTGTTGATTAATTCAGCCTTGCACATTGAGTTGTGTGTCCTAATTCCAAAATTTTTGACTAAATTAATTAAACTGTGTATTAATTTATGCAGAGATACTAGATCATACAAGTAATCATGTTCATACATTTTAGTCTATAGGTATGATTTTACATTAACTACTTTTTGAATCTATGTGTTGAAACATCTGAGCACATCTGGTCCAAGTATTAAATGTCTTAATACTAAATGTAACCGCTAAAATGATAGGAGTCCAACCTTTTTCAAAAATCTGCCACCATTTTTTCATCATTATTCTGCTACTCTTTCACATCAATTCCTTCTCTGAACACTTTAATCCAACTCTTTTACGTTTCATCTTCCAAAATTCTTCTTTATAAGCAATTCATCATCAGGTCTTTTTCCACATATCTCACCATCTCTCAAATTCTCTTTTATCTTCAACTAAAAATATGGCTTCCGCCTCATCCATGAAAATCCCTAAGTCTTTTGCTTTCACTTTGAATACCTCCTCCCAATTAGTGGTCCATACAAGAGCCAACACAGATTTCCAAATTCTATCCACTATTCCAATGAAGTTATCTGACTTTTCTTCTTGGACCAAATTTAAGAACAAATTCACTTAATTCTCTGTTGCCCCTCATTTTCCCTCCACTCTATCCTATGTTGTCAGTGATGTCACTTCTCTTCAAATCATAAATACTGATAACATTCCCATAGCAGATCTAAAGGGTAGATCTCAATTAAAGAAGAAGTCATCTATTTCAATCCTTTGTTATGAGAACGATCCCTATGTTGAACCACACCCTTCTTCTGCTTCGTTTAGAACTCCTCATACTCATAAAAAATGTCAAAAGAAGGCCTCAATGACTGAATCTCTTAGGTCTAGTAAAAAAATGCCCCTGATCACATGATACTTCTCCTAATCCTTTCACTAATGACTTACTACTTTGCATTGTACGTAGAAGTAAGACTACCAAAGCACCATTCCAAAACTATCTTCTATTTGTCCATCGCGTCATACATATACTCCAAGGACCAGTTCCAAGTATAAACCCTCTACTTCTTCAAAGTCCCCTAATCCCAAATCTATCTCCCGCTCTAAGAAACAGGTTAGAAAATATATTCAATCTAATGATTCTCATTCTAAGCCTACTATGAATGCCTCACCTGAGCAAGTTGAGGATATTAAGAACATTAACACCCCTAAAGTTCTTGATTCTCAGCTATCCTTCCTTCTCCATTTTAAAAGAGAAAATTTTTGTTTGTGGTCTTGTTATTACTGGGTTTTGTGGTCCTCAGATGGCTCCCCTGTTATCCAAATTAGAAAACCAAGGGTTGTCTCACCGATTCCTGCAAGGTGACTCCTAAAGAAAGATTTTAAAATTTGAGGCGTATAAGTACTATACTAATGGGTATGAGAATGTGGAGCTATTCTTCAGCACTGTGAGAGGTGTGTCCATTCACCTAGTTGCATGGGACATTGCTAAAATCCTTGATGTACCAACGGAAGGATGGGGACATTATGTGAAATTTGAATAGACCCCATTGGATAATTTGGCCTTACCAGAAATTTCTAGGAAATTTTTTGGTGACCCATATCTCCTCCACTATCATAGAGTTCTTAAGCGAAAAATGTCTCCTCTCCATCAGCTATACTTCAATGTGGTCCACAAGATGCTCATTCCTCCAAAGTAGCATCGCACTAATTCTAACTTTCTTGACCTGACCCTCATACAACTTTTTAATACTTAGGTAAAGATTGACTTGCCTAGACTCATAATCAAACATATGCATTAAGTCTTGCTCAAAGATGATAAAGGTAATGCTCTTCCTTATGCTTTTTGGATTTACCCTGTATTTGAAGAATTCTCAATCCTTGTTCAAGTTTAATCTCTATAGACCACCAAGGATATGATCGGTATTGTGAACCATGTTGCCTTACCTGTTTCTATAAGGCGTGCTGATAACCCTTACAACGACTGAGAAATGCTCTTATTGAGAAAAATATTGAATCGAAAGTTGTGTGTGTTGCCCATGAGGCTGAGAATTAATACTCCTTGCTCGAATAGATGCCTTTCAGGCTGAACTTGCTCGAGAATATTCTGAGAATGTTGAGACTGTGAGCAGGCTTACCCAACTACTCCCATCTGCTCCTCATTCATCTTTCAACTCTAAGTGCCTTAGGATTTTTTTATGCTTCAACTATGTCATCTTTACGATTTTAGTACTGGTCTAATGTTAATCATATTTTGGGAATTTAATGAAATGTTACTTTTTTCTATATTATGTTTTTTTCTAATTTTATTAGTGATAGCTCCAGTGGCCATGGATTATTAAGCACTTGTTCTTAGCATTAGGTTTTCTTAAAACGACTTTTCGATGATGTCAAAAAGGGAAAAAAGTGGTTGTATATTGTCTATGACCCATTGACTAACTTACTTCATTCTAGAGTTTCTTGCTAAGTATCTATATAAGAAGGTGGGGGGATGCACAAAGACAGTGGCTTGTCATCATCAAAAGGGAGAATTTGTTGGATTCTATGAAGTTTTGATGATTGTCAAGTGAATAAAACATGTTACTCAAGTTGATTCACTGATGTAAAGAAGCAAGGATGCAAGCTTAGAAAAAAGTCCACTGATCTAAGAAAACAGGGTTGCCCAACTGAAGGAATGGATGAGTCAATCCAGTTGATAAACTCAAAGTAACCATCATGTGTGAAATTGAAGAATTTGAGTTTGAATATAGCACATGAAGACAAGAGAGGTTGAGTTGAAGAAGAGGTTTTACTTGAAGTAAAACTCTAAAGAGACAAGAGTTTCAATGTAGCAAGAAGTCTGATTGATGAAGAACTCTTTGAGAGTTATGTTTAAATAGCGGGAGTGACTAGTACAATCTTACACACTTACAAAGCAAAAAGGCAATTGACAAATTGACTTAATAGTTTGCAGCTTGAAGATTGAGGGAACATGTTTTTGGACCTGGTTCTGATACTTTGAAAGTTAAGGAGTCTTAGTTTCTATGTATTAGGGTTGGTTCTTGAGTTGTAACTTTGATGTAATTCTAGATTCAGTGAAGTATAAATTGAATTAGGATTATTGTTTTCAAGTTAGGAAACTCGAAGACTTGGTATCACTTACCTTGAGAGGTTTGTGAGATTTGTTTGACAAGGAGTTGGGTTTATAATTCCTCGATTACATAATTCTTGTAATTTGTTGTTAATGAGGCTCAAAATTGTTTAGTGAAGTTCGGGTGAAATTTGGTAAAGGTACAGGTCGTGTTGTTTTACACCATTTTAAGCTGAGTGTTTTTCACGTGAAAAATATTATCCCATTTACTTATACTATTCACTACATAGTTGAAACACATTAGGCAATCTATTTCACTCGTAGGTTACTCTTAAGTGAATATAAGTAAAATCGGTAGGCCGCGTACTCTATCACTATTTTATTTGGATTATAATTTCTCGAATATGAAAATCTAAATCTAAATCAAAGTTTCATAATTCTACCCGAATGGTGGAATGGCTCTCACATAAATAAAAATGTAACTGAAGCTCCACTTTGAATGACATGAGTATTAGTCCAACTATTGAGTCCAGGATATGATCAAATGATAAATGTTTGAGATATTGAATTCAAATCTCAAGAACAGTGTCCTCTTTGATAAGGAAGTTACTAAAATTTCTTTGGCGAAATGGTGTAATGGACCCTTGCACTTATCCGAGTTTATAAAGTGAACACCTCTACTTAGCTTTTTTTCATCTGAACCCTTCGACTCAATAAAATTCAACATTTTAAACCATATTTTTGGTGTGTGTAATACAACTGACTCCACATCAATATTCACGTCATTTTTAAATGTTTCTATAAATTTCATTTCATTTTTAAATGCCACATAAGAAGTTAAATATTAAAATAAAGTTAATTTAATAAATAACTTTTACAAATTATAGAAAAAATTCAATAACCATGTTCTTGATGTTTGCTCACAAATTGAGCATCAAATTCATTCCAAATAGTTGAAATTTCTCTCCAATTAATTTAAAATTTTAACTATAAATTCAAATACTCAAACACTATAAATCATTGTTCAAGCTTATCCATGGAGTTCATTAATTTTTCAATATCCACTAACACTCACTTTCAATTCAAGTTCGAATTTTAATCCTAAAAAATATGAAAAGTTTGACTTGAGAAAGTGATATGCAAAAAAATTTAAAAAGTGAATCTCGAACGAAGGTAATTTTGAAGAAGGAAGATAGATTATGTTTTCTTTTAGGTGCGATAGGGGCGGGGGCTGAAGAAAAGAATAGTGCTGCAGACGGGGCAGGGAAAACGGGATGGGGTCTACCAAAGAAGAAGAAAGAAAAAAATTGGAGGGGGTGAGAGAGACAGGGTGGGGAAAAGGGGGTAGGGGTTGTATGGGTTTAAAAAATTTAGAAGAAAGAAATAGGTTTTGGGGAGGGGGGGAGGGGGAATAAAAATGAACGTCCACTTGCTTCCACATGCGTGTAGTCACATGTTGTGTCCAACTCAGCCACCCTAATGCCACATAGCTTGGTCAACGGTCAGAGAGATTTAAAATCTCTTGTTTTAATGAGTTGAGGAGTTCATATGACAAAAAAAACTACGTAGAAGTGTTCAGTTTACAAACTCTGACAAGTACAAGAGTCCAGTACACCATTTCACCAATTTCTTTTATTAGATTTCATATAAATGCAGATTAGCTATGTCCAAAACTGTCAAAAGTAAGTTTGGCTCTTAAGGTCATTCCAATTCAATTCCACCTTAGGAAAGGGTTCGTGTTAAAAAATTTAAAGATCATTTAAAATTAAGGCTTATAAGGCTAGCATAAGTCAATCCACTGATTCTTGAGGCTAGGCCCAGGTCGACCCATGGACCAAAAAATCACAACAACAACAACAATAAACCCAATGGATTCCCACATTGTGGGGTCTGGGAAGGGTAGAGTGTACGCAGACCATACCACTACCTCTAACGAAGTAGAGAGGCTGTTTCCGATAGACCCCCGGCTCAAGACAAAGGAAAGTATATAAAAACATCAAAAGCATAGAACATGATAAAAAAACATAGATACGCCATCCACAAAAATGTGCAACACTGCCAAAATAACGACACCCAAGCCCTCCTACCTACTGACTACGACTCATCCACCCACCTTAACCCTCTATATTAATGTTTTTCTTCCATACCTTCCTATCCAGGGTCATGTCCTCAGTCAACTGTAACTGCTCCATGTCATGTCTAATCACTTTTCTCCAGTATTTCTTAGGTCTACCCCTACCCCGCTTGAAACCATCCAAGGCCAACCTCTCAGACCTACAAACCGGGGCATCTGTGACCCTCCTCATCACATGGACAAACCATCTCAACCTTATTTCCCGTATTTTATCCTCCACCGACACCACTCCCACCTTCTCCCGAATAATTTTATTCATAATCTTGTCAGCCCTAGTAAAACCACACATCCAATGCAACATTCTCATTTCATCCACCTTCAATTTTTAGATATGAGAATTCTTAACCGACCTACACTCAGGTCCATATAACATAGCTGGCCTGACTGCAACTCTATAGAATTTTCCCTTCAGCTTGGAGGGCACCTTCTTATTGCATAAAATTCCCAAAGCGAGCCTCCATTTCATCCAACCTGTCCCAATACAGTGAGAGACATCCTCATCTATCTCTCCATTCCCTTAAATCGTCGACCCAAGATACGTAAAACTATCCCTCTTACAAACCGTCTGGGAATCCAACTTCACTACCACCTTATCCTCTTACCTCGAGTCACTAAACTTGCACTCCAAGTACTCTGTCTTGGTCCTACTCAACCGGAAACCTTTAGATTCCAGGGTTTGTCTCCAAACCTCTAGCTTATCAGTAACACCTTGTCGGGACTCATCAATCAAAACCACATCATCCACAAAAAGCATACACCAAGGAACCTTGCTTTGTATACTCCGCGTCAACACAACCATCACCAAAGAGAATAAAAAGGGGATAAGAGTTGATCCCTGGTGTAACCCTGTCAAGACTGGGAAATGCTCGGAATCTCCTTCCACCGTCCTCACCCTAGTCTTCGTCCCCTCATACATGTCCTTAACCGCTCAAATGTACGCCATAGGGACCCCCTACCTGCATCCAAGCATCTCCAATGAACCTCCCTAGAGACCTTGTCATATGCCTTTTCCAAGTCAATAAACACCATGTGCAGATCCTTCTTCCTTTCTCTATACTGCTCTACCAGTCTCCGCACTAGGTGAATTGCCTCAGTCATGGAGCGACTAGGCATAAACCTAAATTAATTCTCAAAAATATACATAATCTTCCTCATCCTTCGCTCCACCACCCTCTCCCAAATTGTAACGCCATGATTTTCTGAACCAGAATGCTACACGGTGCTTATTACCCCGAGGGACCACAAGCTAACCCATGACTGATATCTGTACCTGTATAATGCAATTCATGACATAATAATGCGAAAAACATGTACAATAAGCCATAAGGTTCAACTGAAATAATATAACATCCATATGGGGGAAAAATACACAAAACAACTGAAAACTGAATCTGAAAGCTAAATCTGAGCATAAATTCGAAAGCCTCTAAGTACGGTATAAAATAAGGAGTTGAAGGAACATGTTTCCAACTAACTCCGTAAAACTGAACTGAAGAAATAAATGAATAAATCAAATAATGTTGTCCTCGAATGAAGAGGACTCACTGTAACTCTGTATGCTAAATGCGACTGCTACTGCTGGTCTGGGACTCGTGCCTCTGAACCTATGGTGTAACATGAAAAGAAAGCACCATAGCGCAAATGCGTCAGTACAATTGGAGTACTGAGTATACGAGTGAGGTAGGCTAATGCAAAGGGTTTACATGCATGAATAATACTACTGACTGATTGATAGGAATGTAAGAGTACAAACATACACACATAGTAACTAAGATCGTGAGTACATGATGGATAAATCTGTACGCTAATACATAGCTGGAACCGTAGTTCTGATAACATGGATGACTGTATCTTACAACCCTGAATCTGGTTGAACTCTCTAAGTTTCGTGCTATAACTGAATTTGACCGTATCTAACAGTCCTGGTATACTGATATCTGAAGAACTACCTGAGTTCTTTTACTAAGACTGATACTGAAACTGTGGGAGGTAGTTGTTTAACGACATGCCCCATATGTGCCATTATAGCTAAGATGAGGTCCAATCTCTGCCCTGAATGGAAGGGTGTCAATACCGCGCCACTGGTAAGGACAACATGTGAGAAACCCTTATATAACAGGTAACTCTAGTGAGAATGGTGGGAACCCTCATATAACAGGTTAAGCCACCTCATCTACCCTCATATAATAGACTGCGATGTCTCAACCTATGCTGGCTTCATAGTTCTAGAATGCAAGGATGACTGCTAAGTGAGTTCTCATATACAAGTGAGTTCCCATCCTTGGGTTCACTCGGTGCTAACTCCTACTCCCATCTGAAGAGACTGGACATGATTTAACTGACTGTACGTAAGTGGAACTTAGTAAATTCCGTTGATTGACGGAATACTACTGATATCTGATAACTGACTGAGACCATGAGGTTTCCTGAGTCACATGACTGACTGAATTCTACTAAATCATGGCTTGATTTTGTATATCATGAAACATGACATGGCTCAAGAAACACAACTATAGTTTTCGAGTACGAATACCCCCAGGACTCGATGGAAGGAAACTGACACAACATGACTAACTTGATCATAAGATTGGAGTCCACAATTCACATTATCATAAATAGAGGATATTATACATCATGTATTTAATCAATACCTCAAACATGGTAGGGAAAGCATGGATATAATTCGCACATAAAATTCATATTTCCATCATCATACATGCTTCATACCATCACCATAAGAATACATAAATATCATGGGCATTCATATTGAAGTGTATCGCTAACATGGACTTGTCATTATATATCATGAAATCATGTAAATATGAACTTCTAACATCCTAGGCATTTTATCAAACACCTTACATGCATTCTTTAAGGCATAGGTGGATTTCATACTTGCATTAGTTCAACCCACCCAAAGTTCATGATTTTCAACCAACAATCACATATATTCCATGAAAAACATCCTTAGATATCATCTTGAAACTTGAACAACAATCATCAACGTGTACATGCTTGTATCACCACAAAAGTTTACAAAATAACATTTGAAAGCATGATTCTTGAACTCTACGAACGAATTGAATCCATAGATGAATACTACGCATACCTTAAAGTTTGATCTTGAAAGAGATCTAATGTTTCTGAAGGTTCCTGAAGAAATCCTTAAGCTTGCCCTTGATTTTTCTTGACTAGTGTTTAACCCCTTTGGGAAAGAATGTTCTTGTTCCTGAGGAGATGATCATGAGAGAAAACCCTAATCTTGTGGTTGAGAGTGTAAGAAAGGGTTTTTAAGATGCTTAACTGAAGAAAATTGGGAAAAATTATGCCTCTTTAGGGTTATAAGCCGTGGAAGGTGAAGGAAATGACCAAAATACCCTTATGAAATAAATTCCCAGTTGCTGAAAATCAAGTCTGATGACATTTGTGACACGGCATCACAAATGTGGTAATCCGTCAAAAATGTCGTCACACAGGAGCTGGAATTGATGGTTTCTGCCTAAGTCTGACGACCTTCGTGGTAGGGCATCACAAATGTGGTAAGCTACCACGAATGTCATCACACAGGAGCTGGATTCTGCCTAAGGTTGACGACCTTCGTGGTAGGGAGTCACAAATGTGATAAGATACCACGAATGTCATCACTTAGGAGCTGGTTTCTGCCTAAGGATGACGACCTCCGTGGTGGGCGTCACAAATGTGGTAAGCTACCATGAATGTCGTCACACTGTTTCCAGCCTGGCATGCTGGAGTAAAATAGTAATAACTTTTTGCTCCGATATTGGATTTAGGAAAAATTGGTATCTTTGGAAAGATAATTCAATTATATATCTGTTGATAGGTTATGAGCTCAAAAATTCCAAGTATATTAAGAGATATGCTCATTTGAATCTGACTATGGCAATATCTTTCTAAAGAATTCGATCGGTGAGGAATGTTTTGATTCGTCTGATAGCTGGGAGTTATTTGAAGCCTTAATATACATCTAACTTAATCATTAAACTATAAAATAACCATGATGTACTATGCATGAGCTTGGTACATGTATCTAATATTGGTTTGGATTTTTCGGGGTATTACAATATCTTCCCCTTGGAAACTTTCATCCTCGAATGATGTCTGCTTGAGAGGGGAGAAAAGATAAAATAATGCATACACTGATCATGCTAAATTGGCACATGATTTTAGGACTGAATTGAATTCTAAACTGAATATAGCCCAACTGAACATGCATATCTGATGCATGACTGATAAGCTGAACTCATGAATACATGATAAGCTATGCACTGATACTTGATACCAATTTTATACTAGAATTTTGTACATGTAACTGAATACGCTTAAGGAAAATGGTTACCTCAAGCTAAGTCTGAATTATCAAAGAAAAGATGAGGGTACTTGGTTCGCATGTCTACTTCTGCTTCCCAAGTAGCTCCCTCCATGAACTGATTCCGCCAAAGAACCTTGACTAGAGAGACTTCTTTGTTCCTCAGGCTACGAGTCTGATAGTCAAGGATTTCGACTGGAATCTCTTCATAAGAGAGGCTATTCTAAATTTCAATGCTCTGAATAGGGACTACAACTATTGGGTCACCTATGCACTTCTTGAGCAAAGAGACATGGAAAAATGGATAAACTGAGGCTAAATCTGAAGGCAATTTGAGCTCATAGGCTACCTTGCCGAAGCGACTGAGAATCCTGAAGGGACCGACATATCGGGGACTGAGCTTTCCCTTCTTGCCAAATCTCTTCACTCCCTTTATGGTAGAGATCTTGAGATAGACATAGTCATCGACCTCGAATTCGAGATCCTTTCTACGAACATTCGCATAAGACTTCTGTCGGCTCTGATCAGCCCGGAGTCTTTCTCTGATCAACTGAACTTTCTCTAAGGCATCGAATAATAATTCAGGTCCTATGACTGCAGTCTCACTAACTTCGAACCAACCGATCGGAGACCTACATCTCCTACCATAGAGAGCTTCGAATGTAGCCATCTGAATACTGGAGTGATAGATGTTGTTGTATGCAAACTCAATCAAAGGCAAGTGGTCATCCCATCTTCCCTTGAAATCAATTGTACACGCCCTTAGCATGTCTTCTAGATTTTGAATGGTCTATTCTGCTTGACCATTTGTCTGAGGATAAAACGTTGTACTGAGATGAACTTGGGTACCAAGACCCTTTTGGAATGCTTTCCAGAAGTGAGAGGTGAACTGAGTACCTCTGTCTGAGATGATAGATAGTGGAACACCATGTAATCTGACCAACTCCCTAATATAGAGTTTGGCATAATCCTTGACTGAGTAAGAGGTACGAACTAGAAGAAAATGAGCTGACTTGGTCATTCTGTCTATAATGAACCAAACTGAATCATGTTGATGACGTGTTCTAGGCAAACCCGTCACCCATGTTCACTTCTTCCCACTTCCAAGTAGGAATAGTGAACTCCTGCATGGAACCACTAGGTTTCTGATGCTCTATCTTAACCTGCTGACATATAGAGCACATAGCCACAAACTCTGCAATGTCCCTCTTCATACCACTCCACCAATAGATCTCCCGTAAGTCGGTGTACATCTTAGTGGCCCCTGGATGAATAGAGTATCACGCACCTTGCGCTTCTGCAATAATTTTCTACCTCAAGTCATCTACACCGGGAACACACAGACGACCCTGGCAACGAAGAACAACATCTCCCCCTTGGGAGAAAACCTCTACTTCCTGACTCTGAACTGACTCTTTTATCTTGACAAGGCTAAGATCCCTGTCTTGCTTCTCTTTCACCTTGGAAACTAGAGATGACTCTGAACATATACACCACCCTCTGAAGAGTCGACTAAGCGAACGCCTAGTCTGGCAAGCTGATGAATCTCCTGAGCTAATTTTTTCTTACTATCCTCAACATGGGAAACACTACCCATGGACAGTCTACTGAGTGCGTCGGCCACTACATTGGCCTTGCCCGGATGATAAAGGATACTTATTTTATAATCCTTCAAGAGCTCTAACCACCTTCTCTGATGAAGATTGAGATCTTTCTAGAAAAAGACATACTGAAGGCTCTTATGATCTGTGAAGATGTCTACATGAACACCATATAGATAATGCCTCTAAATCTTTAAGGCAAAGACAACTGCTGCTAACTCAAGGTCATGAGTAGGATAATTCTTCTCATGGGGCTTTAACTGTCTGGAGGCGTAGGCTATGACTCTACCATGCTGCATGAGGACACAACCTAAACCTACTCTAGATGCATCACAATATACTACGAATCCATCAGAACCATCGAGAAGTGTTAAAACTGGAGTTGAGGTGAGTCGAGTCTTCAACTCCTAAAAACTCTTCTCGCAAGATTCTGACCACTAAAACTTGACCTTCTTCTGAGTCAATCTGGACATAGGAGATGCAATAGAAGAAAAACCCTCGATAAACCATCGGTAATAGCCATCCAAACCCAAGAAACTCCTGATATCTGATGGAGAGACAGGGCGAGGCCAGTTTCTTACCGCTTTGGTTTTCTGAGGATCTACTCTAATGCCATCACCGGAAACAATGTGGCCAAGGAATGCTACTGATCTTAGCCAAAATTCGCACTTACTGAACTTGACGAACAACTAGTGATCCTGAGAGTCTGAAGAACAATTATGAGATGGTCTGAATGATCACGCTCTGTGCGAGAATGGACCATAATATCATCTATGAAGACTATGACGAATGTGTCCAAATACTACTTGAACACCCGGTTCATCAAGTCCATGAAAGATGTAGGGGCATTGGTAAGACCAAAGGACATGACTAGAAATTCAAAGTGACCATACCGAATACGAAAAGCTGTCTTCGGAATGTCACATTCTCTAACTCTGAGCTGATGATAGCCTGATCTTCGGTATATCTTGGAGAAATAACTGGCACCCTGAAGTTGGTCAAACAAGTCATCTATCCTAGGAAGCGGATACCTGTTCTTGACCGTGACTTTGTTGAGCTGACGATAATCAATACACATTCTGAAAGAACCGTCTTTCTTGTGCACGAATAAAACTGGCGCACCCCATGGGGATACACTGGGCCTGATGAATCCCTTGTCTAAGAGATCCTTCAACTGATCTTTCAGTTCCTTGCGTTCTGCTGGTTCCATTCTGTATGGCGGAATAGAAATAGGTTGAGTATTTAGGAGAAGGTCTATGCCGAAGTCTATTTCCCTTTCGGGAGAAATGCCTGGAAGATCTTCAGGAAAGATGTCTTAATATTCATTAACCACTAGGACTAATTCGAGACTGGGAGATTCGGAATTAGAATCCTTAACATGCACGAGATGATACCACACACCCCTTAGAAATCATTTTTCTTGCCCAAAGGTAGGAAATAAGCTGACCCCTGAAAGACGAAGTGCTACCCTTCCACTCTAGGACGGGCTCATTCAGGAACTGAAACTGAACTATCCTATTTCTACAGTCGACTATGGCATAGAAGGAATGAAGCCAATCCATGCCGAGAATGACATCAAAATTAGTCATCTCTAACTTGACTAAATCTGCTGATATGGATTTCTGAAATATCATAACCGGGAAGCTCATGTATACCCACTGAGCTATGATGGTTTTACCCACTGGGGTAGAGACTGAAAAGGGCTCTGCTAAAATTTCGAGGCTAATTCCAAAATTTCCTGCTATGTATGTAGTGACAAAAGACAAGGATGCACCTGGGTCTAGCAAACCATAAACATGAACATGGAAAGTCTGTAACGTACCAGTAATGACATCAGGAGAATTTTCTTGATCCTATCGGGTCTGAAGAGCATAGAGTCTATTTGGGCGTTGCCCACTAGTATCACTGGAAGTGGCACCCTGCTGGTTCGGGCGATCAGACTGGGCTGTGGAACGATTCTGCTGACCCTGAAGGCCTGGCTGAGGAAACTCCCTAATCCTATGGCCTGGCTTACCACAACCAAAACAGACATCACTACCGGCTCTGCAAATACCCTTGTGGTTCTTACCACAAGTCTGACAAAGGGGGTTTGTTCGGGCACTGCTAATACTGCCCTGAGATTTAGAGCCTGGTGCTGTCTCTTTTGTCGTCCCTAAAATTCAGCACTGGGGAACTAGAGGAGGAAGGGTATGGAACTGCAGACTTAGGATGAAACTGCGAACGATTTCCTCCCTCTGATTTAGGCTGAGCAAAACTAAAACTGCCTAATTTTGCTCTCTTGTTCTGCCTCTCTCTAGTCCTAAACTTTTGCTTATCTGCTGATCATGGGTAATGAGTCTAGCTAAGGTCATATCACTGTTCAGCATCGCAGATCTACACTCATTCACCACGCTATCATTCATCCCTGACACGAACTTGATCATCTTAGCCCTATTTTCTGCAACCACAAGAGGGGCATATCTGGATAGCTGAGTAAATCTAAGAGAATACTCTCTAACTGTCATATTTCCCTGCCTGAGATTGATGAACTCAAGAACTTTGGCCTGTCTCAGCTCTTGGGGAAAGAATCTGTCTAAGAAAGCTGTGACAAATTCTTCCCACTCAACAGGACCTGCATCCTCTAACCTTCCTGCTAACCACTGTTTGTACCAAGTATGAGCGACATCCTGCAATTGGTATGTGGCCAACTCGGCACTCTGAGAAGAAGTGACTCCCATGATATCAATGACCTTCTGGACTTGGTCAACAAATTCCTGAGGATCCTGGTCTGGCTTAGACCTAAAGAAAGATGGAGGGTTTATTCGGGTGAAGTCCCGAATCCTAGCTGTTGCTGAATTGACCACTGGGTTGGCCGGAACGACTGCTGGTCATTCATTCTGGGCAGCTACAGACTAAGCAAGAGCAGTAAATGCGGTCCTGAACTCTGTATGAGAAACATGTTCGCCCAAAGGATCTTCGGGCTGAGGAGCGGGATGATTTCTTCTCTTTGGAGGTATGTTTGTGAAATAAGAGAAGAGCGGATTAGACTGAGAGACTGACTTGAAATTATGTTTACTAGCACGACATGAATACTGAAGAAAGGGAACTGTTCCTAAAACATCTCATAGCCTCCTGTACATAAATGTGGTGCGCAACACACCCATGTACAAGACTCTACTAGATACGGCTTTCAGACTTCCTAGGACTCTATTGAACCTTAGGCTATGATACCAAGTTTGTAACACCCCGATTTTCTGAACCGGAATGCTACACAGTGTTTATGACCCCGAGGGACCACAAGCTAACCCATGACTAATATTTGTACCTGTATACTGCAATTCATGACATAATAATACGGAAAACATGCACAATAGGCCATAAGGTTCAAATGAAATAATATAACATCCATATGGGCGAAAAATACCCAAAATAATTGAAAACTGAATCTGAAAGCTAAATCTAAGCGTAAATATGAAAGCCTCTAAGTATGGTCTGAAATAAGGAGTTGAAGGAACATGTCTCCAACTAACTTCGTAAAATTGAACTGAAGAAATAAATAATTAAATCAAATAATGTCATCCTCGAATGAAGAGGACTCACTGCAACTCTGTATGCTGAATGTGACTGCTACTGCTGGTCTGGGAATCGTGCCTCTGAACCTATGGTGTAACATGAAAAGAAAGTACCATAGCGAAAATGCGTCAGTACAACTAGAGTACTGAGTATACAAGTGAGGTAGGCTAATGCAAAGGGTTTACATGCATGAATAATACTATTGACTGACTGATATGAACGTAAGAGTACAAACATACATACATAGTAACTAAGACAGTGAGTACGTGATGGCTAAATTTGTACGCTAATACATGGCTGGAACCGTAGTTCTGATAACATGGATGACTATATCTGACAGCCCTGAATCTGGTTGAACTCTCTGAGTTCCGTGCTATAACTGAATTTGACCGTATCTAACAGTCCTGGTATACTGATAGCTGAAGAACTATCTGAGTTCATTTACTGAGACTGATACTGAAACTGTGGGAGGTAGTTGTTTAACCGACATGCCCCATATGTGCCATTATAGCTAAGATGGGGTCCAATCTCTGCCCTGACTGGAAGGGTATCAATATCGCGCCACTGGTAAGGACAACATATGAGAAACCCTCATATAACAAGTAACTCTAGTGAGAACGGTGGGAACCCTCATATAACAGGTTAAGCCACCTCATCTACCCTCATATAACAGGTTGCGATGTCTCAACCTATGCTGACTATATAGTTCTGTAATGCAAGGATGACTGCTAAGAATCACACCCTCATATACAGGTGATTTCCCATCCTTGGGTTCACTCGGTGCTAACTCCTACTCCCATCTGAAGAGACTGAACATGATTTAACTGACTGTATGTAAGTGGAACTTACTGAATTTCGTTGACTGACGGAATACTACTGATATCTGATAACTGACTGAGACCATGAGATTTCCTGATTCACATGATTGATTGAATTCTACTGAATCATGGCTTGATTTTGTATATCATGAAACATGACATGACTCTAGGCACACAGCTATAGTGTTTTTGGGTATGAATACCCTCGGGACTCGATGGAAGAAAATTGACACAACATGAATGACTTGATCATAAGATTGGAGTCCACAATTCACATTATCATACATAGAGGATATTATACATCATGTATTTAATCAACATGTAACACCCCGCATTTCGGGCTAGAATAAAAAAATATGACTCTGATGCGTTGATAATCCCAGAGCCTTAAATCCTATACCAATTTGGCATGTTAATCAATTTTGTAGTATGTGAATCCATTTGAGCATGAATTTAGACCATAGAAGTCCTTCAACTCAAGGACGAGTTAAAACCATTTCGATCGATTAAGTTTTAGTGGACGTTGTAATTTGTGTCAAATTCTATTGACCATAACTCATTGTATATGATGAACTGGGTGGCCTACTATATACCAAATTGTATATAATTGAATAAGCTTTCCAACGATACCAAATTCGCCTAAAACGGACACCCGGTGAAGAAGTTATGGCCTTTCAAAGTTGAATGTGTCGCCTATGCACATATAGGCGATGCATAGGGCGGCGCCTATGCAAATATAGGCGATGCATAGGGCGGCGCCTATGTAAATTTAGGCAATGCAAAGGGCGGCGCATAGTTATGGTTTCAGGTGACGAAAACACTCCGTTTTGAGTTACTTTAAGTGCAAGTTAGTCCTTACAAAACCCAAAATCGTCCTTACCCACTCCTAAACGGATTTGGGCCTATTAACAACATTGAAGCCTCCTATAAAATCCCAAAATCTAATCCTTCAAGAACTTAAGAGAAGGAGCAACTAGGGTTTGAGAAAATAAGCTTGAAGGACCGATCATTTCGAAACTTCTTCGTGAAACAAATTACAGATTCGGAATCCTCTCGACGTAGGCTTCGATAGACACCAAAAATTCGTGGAGAATAAGGTACGCGGGGTTTTCCTAAAATCTCATGGGCATAGAAATCATGTTTTAAGAATTGGGTTTTCGAATTCATGTACATACTCATGTTTCAAAAGCTTTAATGATATTGTTTTGGCCTTTTGGCTTTCCCCCAAAGTGATTTGAAAGTTATATGTATATATATATATGCGTTTGTCCTGAAATATGAATTTAGAGCATGATTTTCATGAAACCTCTCTCTTAATGTAAATTTTTCCATGTTTCACGTAATATACAATGTTTTGAACACGAAAGAGAGGGTTGTGAATATTGAATATGCATGTAATGAAAGAATGCATGGTTTTGCCAAAAATGCACATGACCACCATATGTTTGATGAAAGTTTTGCATGGATTTGACTTGAGTTTCGGAACATGACATCTTTAATGCAAATTACATGTTTTGGTGGTCTAAACTATGTTTTGAATGAAAGCTCTTGCTTAATACATTATGGCTCAGAAATAGGACTTGCAAGTCTTGGTATGACGATACCAACTCAGACAAATGCCATAACAGACACAGACTAGTTCAGAAATCAAATTTTTATCAGACTCTCATGATTTAGAAATTTCAGAATGATACATGTTCATAAAAGGCTAAAATAGGGCATAAAGAGAGCTTAGGTGGTTCCCTGAAGAAGGCGGGAGTTTCAGACAACTCTTTGCCTAAAACCGTGGTTTTCCGACCCGGGTATATTATTATGCGCTGACTTAAATGTCCTGTGGCGTATCAGACTCAGACACTCCAACCCTTGCGGCACACTTGGGTTGGGGGCTTCCCCGCCGAGTCAATGACGGATTCCATACAGCCCGTGGAAAATTCAGACTTGTAGGGGAATACCACCTAACTCAGAAGTAAAACACAGATCATGATTTGAAATGAACAGACAGGTTGCATGTTTTCAGAAAGTGCCCATGTGTTTTTCAGAAACAGTTTTATACATGATGTCTTGATGAAAAATTGCTTTCCCTTAATATATGTATATATATGTATGTTCCATTATACTACTTTTGGATTGCTTCGCGTGCCAGTACTTTTGTGCTGACCCCCCCTCCTTCCAGGTTCTGAGGCACAGTCTAGGGGTCCAGCTACTCAGTAGACATTCTTGGGTTTGCAGACTTGATCTCACAGTGGTGAGCCTTCTATTATTCAGAAGGCCTAATTATGTCAGACACTATCTTATTTATTATGTTTTTGGTTTACTGGGGGCCTTGTCCCAGCTTCTTTTCAGACAAAGGTTTATGTTCTTAGTAGAGATTTCGCAGACTGATGTCAGATAGTATTATTCAGAAATATTGCAGGACTTGACCATGTTTTCCGTACTCAATTTTAATTCCGCATTTTATTATGATTATGAATGTTGTGCATGATAACCAGATAGAGAATGGGTGTTCCGGGCCTTCATGGTTTGGGATGCTCATCACGGCTAGGGCCTAGGCTCGGGTCATGATAAACTTGGCATCAGAGCACGGTTCATGGTCCCAGGGTGTCTGCGAAATCGCGTTGGGTAGAGTCTTTTTTATGGGTGTGTAGCGTGCCACACTTATAAGCAGGAGGCTACTAGGCGTTTAGGAATGTCTCTTTTTCTTCACGTTCTAGTTCGTACAATAGAGTCAGAATGTTCCTCTTTTATACTCTAATTCGTGCTATGGTGTCGCCCATACAAAAGTAAAAAGTCATCCCACATTCTTTCCTTACTCTAATGTCCTCAGATATGTCTCATTATTAAGGTGATTCAAGTACAGAAGTTTAGAATCTAAATGGTACGGTACTTTCTGATTGAACCATATAAGAGTTAAAATTTGTGCAAGGACTAAGAATCTGTTAGTGCTTCAATATGTATTGATTCCGATGTAAACATTGATCCTGATGGAATCATGCTTTTCAGCTTGAGGTATTAATTGCGTTTAGTCCCCTTCAAATTTATGTTACAAATGTCTTGCTTAAGGGGGGATGATGTGTAGTAGAATGTTGGAACTGTATTTCCACCCAAATAGTAGTATGAGTCAAAGTTTTGTTTTCATGACCTATTGGTAATGAAATTAGACCAAGAAGTTGGTGATGTAAAGTCACAAAGTTAGAAGTGAGAGTGAGGGTGATTTACCCCTTATGGTGATAGACTAATGTGGTAGCTAGCAGCATGTGTGGATTGTATGGTAGTCTGTGAGGGAAGCGTTTAACTCAGATTTTTATTCTTACGGAGTAAGATGTGTATCCTTAGATTATGGAATGTTGTGTGACAAGCTTCTATCTCTTGAAAATATTTTATCATCGTGTTGGTGAAACTAAAAAGTCTAGTGAAGCCGTGTGGGGCTCTTTCGATTCACTAACAATTTGTCACTCAACGTGTGGTTCTTGTGTTGGTTGAATATATGTATAGACTCATGGTTGTTGTGGATTTTGAAGGTAGTGTAAATGTACGCTTGGGTAAGTAATTGTGATGTGAGAAAGAAGTATAAGTAGATACGATTGTACGGGGTTATAATTAAGGATAAGGTTGACCATGTATATTATGAGGCTTTAACCCCCTTGACCCTCTTTTCATTGGTAGTTGTAAACTAGTGCTACTTGTGAGAAGGTATGTAGTAGATTTTTGAGATATTTGGGTAGAATATCCCAATATGATGGATTAGTATATTTATATTATGTTGCATTCTCCATTGGTGGTAAATGATTGATACTAAACTATAGGCTTGAATTGAAATGGTGTGGTGGTAAATAGTGGCACGAGTTTGATGATGCATGTTTTGTGGGATTAAATTAGTAGGCTTGATGTGCTGGAATAGTACATGCTGATGGATTATGATAAGGAAAACCGTTAGGTCATGATCGATTATTGTGGATATGAAGTTCTAGTACACTAGTGTTTCGTGATGTTTATTTCATAGTTTCCAAGTGAAAATTTCGTGTAAGGTTGGGTTGTAAATCATGCATAGCACTATATTAAGTTTGAACAGTTGATGGCCATGAAGGTGAAAGTGAAGGTTTCTTGACTAATGATACTAGTTATTGGGAAGTGATCTATAGGCTTGAAACAGTCTATCCGAGTGCCTAAGTTTATTTGATTTCATAATGAAGTATGACAGTGTATGTATGATGTAGAAGTATGCCCAGGGTGGTTTAAAACGGCGGTATTTATTCTAATGCTACTACATATTGTGTGTGACTAGTGGTACCGTTGAGTTGATGTGTGGCGAGTGCCTTGAAAGTTGTGCTAATAGAAATAAGAGTAGAGGTACTAGAGGGTGTGCGCTTCAACTTTGGGGATGCTCATGAAGATTCGAAGTTAGTAAGTGTTCGAGTAATAGATGATGACTATTGGGGTGACAGAATGATAGAGTTTGTCTCAGAAGGCGGTATTTGTAGTAGGTTTTTCCACTTCCAGATGTAGTCATTAGGGTCAATTTATATTGATTACGTGTATTGTCGTTTTTCATACCCCAGAGTGCAGTTAAGTTTAAAGTCTAATACAGTATCTCCCACAACTTAAGATGATGGTTTGAAGCTAAGGGGGAGATGATAGAATGAATAACCAAGTCAGGTTCTCAGATTCTAGTAGTGATGTCATCACGACAGAGAACGTCAGAAAGTGAGAGTGAGACTCAACCCATTCCTATCTTAGTATTTTTTAGTGATCCCAATGCCTACTCAAGCTTTACGTTTTAGTTCCGTGATCATAGTTCGTGATTCCTGTATATGATAGAGAGTCACGTACTCTTCCAGTTCCAAGATAATGAGTTCTACTTCATTCAAGTAGTCGGAATTACATTCCTTATGTTAGGAACTCTAGTTGAGGTCATGCAACTCATGACGCATGTACTCACTCTTTATAGTGTGTTTTGTCCCATATAAAAATCTTCTCATGCTTCAGGGTCTTATGTTTTAACCTTTTAGTGACCTCCCTATGCAATGATAGTGGTGATGATGTAAATGTTCTTGTTGATGGAAGATCATAGTACGTTTTTTTAGATAAGGCCATAAGTATGAAGTGAGATTTTGGGCCAATCTTTGATACATGTGATATTTAGTGGAAAAGTTTGTGTGTGTATGTTTTTAGGATAGCGCGTGGGAGTTATATTGATAATAATTTAGAAACTATGTGAAGTATGTATTTATGGGTGTTTGCCTTGAAATTAACATGCGGTTATAAATTAGGCTTGAATGACGTTTTGGGATTGTAGTGGAAGATCGCAATATGCATTAGCGACTTCATATTAAGAGTTCAGAGTAGTCATTGAAGTGGTAAGACATGTTATGCTTAGGATGCGATCTTTAAAAGAGATATAGAAGGTGGCGTCATATGGTTTAGAATAATAGCGTAGTGTAGCATGTTGTATTTTTGTGACTTAGAGTTAGGCTTGATCGCGGTGTAAGGATGAAGCTATTTTAGACATTAGTAGAAAAAATTTGTCAATGCTCATATGAGAATTTTAAGATGAATTGAATGAATATGATATTTATAGGGAATAGTATAGTTAAGGGATACTCGAGAAGTGTGCTAAGCTTGAAAGTAAGAAGTCGCATTGACTAAGGCCTGAAAATTCTACCCTAGTTTATGAGATATATGCCTATGTTCCATACTATAGAACAGTGTCAATGTTGGGATCCTATAGTCGGATGTCTAGTGTGACTCATGCCCAAATATTTTGCTATCTAATGCTACCAGGACTTCGTAAGGAAGAGTGTTGATAAGATACTCCATATTGAGTATAAGCCTCTAGTGTTGTTCAGTCTATGTGGCCAGCAAATCAGTTTAGCCGTCAGATTCGCATGACTTGTTTTCTCGTCTTTTCATTCAATCATGCTACCCAAAATCTCCGATATGTTACTATTCCAAGATAGAGTATACTAGTATTTGCGAGTATAGGTTAATTCATGCATCATGTGCTCGTTTTAGATTCCAGATGTTCAGATATGATTAAATTTGTAGGTGCCTAGTGCATTGCCTCAGTTTTCTGAGCATCTTCGTAAATTGAGCATTCATAGAGGGACATAGGGTCCCAAGGGGTAGATACCCCATTCAGTTGCATGCATAGATTTTTATTACAAGCTCCACACCAGTTATCATTGTGTATTCGGTCATACGTTCACACGTCAGTTCAGTCAGATATGCATTAGAAATGCATGTCCCATAGAAAAAGCTCAGCTTATCTGTGTATTCAGTTCTGCGTTCATGAGAACAACTCAATAACAAATCCATACATAAGGTATGAATGTTCATTATGAGAACTCAGCTTATGAGTAGCTCCAGTCGTGTATTCCATGCATCAGATATGCATGTCCGATATAAGAATTCAGAATATCAGTAGTTCCATCCATATGGTCATGTTTCAGATCAGTGTATTCTTTATTAGAAGACATGTCATGCCTGCGTTATTCCATACCTTTAAGGCTTCAACAAGTTCCTACCCATCACTCGAGGACGAATGATCCCAAGGGGGAGATAATGTAACACCCCGCATTTCGGGCTAGAATAAAAAAATATGACTCTGATGCGTTGATAATCCCAGAGCCTTAAATCCTATACCAATTTGGCATGTTAATCAATTTTGTAGTATGTGAATCCATTTGAGCATGAATTTAGACCATAGAAGTCCTTCAACTCAAGGACGAGTTAAAACCATTTCGATCGATTAAGTTTTAGTGGACGTTGTAATTTGTGTCAAATTCTATTGACCATAACTCATTGTATATGATGAACTGGGTGGCCTACTATATACCAAATTGTAGATAATTGAATAAGCTTTCCAACGATACCAAATTCGCCTAAAACGGACACCCGGTGAAGAAGTTATGGTCTTTCAAAGTTGAATGTGTCGCCTATGCACATATAGGCGATGCATAGGGCGGCGCCTATGCAAATATAGGCGATGCATAGGGCGGCGCCTATGTAAATTTAGGCAATGCAAAGGGAGGTGCATAGTTATGGTTTCAGGTGACGAAAACACTCCGTTTTGAGTTACTTTAAGTGCAAGTTAGTCCTTACAAAACCCAAAATCGTCCTTACCCACTCCTAAACGGATTTGGGCCTATTAACAACATTGAAGCCTCCTATAAAATCCCAAAATCTAATCCTTCAAGAACTTAAGAGAAGGAGCAACTAGGGTTTGAGAAAATAAGCTTGAAGGACCGATCATTCCGAAACTTCTTCGTGAAACAAATTACAGATTCGGAATCCTCTCGACGTAGGCTTCGATAGACACCAAAAATTCGTGGAGAATAAGGTACGCGGGGTTTTCCTAAAATCTCATGGGCATAGAAATCATGTTTTAAGAATTGGGTTTTCGAATTCATGTACATACTCATGTTTCAAAAGCTTTAATGATATTGTTTTGGCCTTTTGGCTTTCCCCCAAAGTGATTTGAAAGTTATATGTATATATATATATGCGTTTGTCCTGAAATATGAATTTAGAGCATGATTTTCATGAAACCTCTCTCTTAATGTAATTTTTTCCATATTTCACGTAATATACAATGTTTTGAACACGAAAGAGAGGGTTGTGAATGTTGAATATGCATGTAATGAAAGAATGCATGGTTTTGCCAAAAATGCACATGACCACCATATGTTTGATGAAAGTTTTGCATGGATTTGACTTGAGTTTCGGAACATGACATCTTTAATGCAAATTACATGTTTTGGTGGTCTAAACTATGTTTTGAATGAAAGCTCTTGCTTAATACATTATGGCTCAGAAATAGGACTTGCAAGTCTTGGTATGACGATACCAACTCAGACAAATGCCATAACAGACACAGACTAGTTCAGAAATCAAATTTTTATCAGACTCTCATGATTTAGAAATTTCAGAATGATACATGTTCAGAAAAGGCTAAAATAGGGCATAAAGAGAGCTTAGGTGGTTCCCTGAAGAAGGCGGGAGTTTCAGACAACTCTTTGCCTAAAACCGTGGTTTGCCGACCCGGGTATATTATTATGCGCTGACTTAAATGTCCTGTGGCGTATCAGACTCAGACACTCCAACCCTTGCGGCACACTTGGGTTGGAGGCTTCCCCGCCGAGTCAATGGCGGATTCCATACAGCCCGTGGAAAATTCAGACTTGTAGGGGAATACCACCTAACTCAGAAGTAAAACACAGATCATGATTTGAAATGAACAGACAGGTTGCATGTTTTCAGAAAGTGCCCAGTGTTTTTCAGAAACAGTTTTATACATGATGTCTTGATGAAAAATTGCTTTCCCTTAATATATATATATATATATATATATATATGTTCCATTATACTACTTTTGGATTGCTTCGCGTGCCAGTACTTTTGTGCTGACCCCCATCCTTCCAGGTTTTGAGGCACAGTCTAGGGGTCCAGCTACTCAGTAGACATTCTTGGGTTTGCAGACTTGATCTCACAGTGGTGAGCCTTCTATTATTCGGAAGGCCTAATTATGTCAGACACTATCTTATTTATTATGTTTTTGGTTTACTGGGGGCCTTGTCCCAGCTTCTTTTCAGACAAAGGTTTATGTTCTTAGTAGAGATTTCGCAGACTGATGTCAGATAGTATTATTCAGAAATATTGCAGGACTTGACCATGTTTTCCGTACTCAGTTTCAATTCCGCATTTTATTATGATTATGAATGTTGTGCATGATAACCAGATAGAGAATGGGTGTTTCGGGCCTTCATGGTTTGGGATGCTCGTCACGGCTAGGGCCTAGGCTCGGGTCGTGACACAACACCTCAAACATGGTAGAGAAAGCATGGATATGATTCGCACACAAAATTCATATTTCCATCATCATACATGTTTCATGCCATCACCATAAGAATACATAAATATCATGGGCATTCATATTGAAGTGTATCTCTAACATGGACTTGTCATTTAGATATCATGAAATCATGTAAACATGAACTTCTAACATCCTAAACATTTTATCAAACACCTTACATGCATTCTTTAAGGCATAGGTGGATTTCATACTTGCATTAGTTCAACCCACCCAAAGTTCATGATTTTCAACCAACAGTCACATATATTCCATGAAAAACATCCTTAGATATCATCTTGAAACTTGAACAACAATCATCAACGTGTACATGCTTATATCACCACAAAAGTTTACAAAATAACATTTAAAAGCATGATTCTTGAACTCCATGAACGAATTGAATCCATAGATGAATACTACGCATACCTTAAAGCTTGATCTTGAAAGATATCTAATGTTTCTGAAGGTTCCTGAAGAAATCCTTAGGCTTGCCCTTGATTTTTCTTGACTAGGGTTTAACCCCTTTGGGAAAGAATGTTCTTGTTCCTGAGGAGATGATCATGAGAGAAAACCCTAATCTTATGGTTGAGAGTGTAAGAGAGGGTTTTTAAGATGCTTAACTGAAAAAAAATTGGGAAAAATTACGCCTCTTTAGGGTTATAAGTCTTGGAAGGTAAAGGAAATAACCAAAATACCCTTATAAAATAAATTCCCAGTTGCTGAAAATCAAGTCTGATGACATTTGTGACAAGGCGTCACAAATGTGGTAAGCCATCAAAAATGTCATCACACAGGAGCTGGAATTGATGGTTTCTGCCTAAGTTTGACGACCTTCGTGGTAGGGCATCACAAATGTAGTAAGCTACCACGAATGTAGTCACACAGGAGCTGGATTCTGCCTAAGGCTGATGACCTTTGTGGTAGGGCGTCACAAATGTGGTAAGCTACCATGAATGTCATCACTTGGGAGCTGGTTTCTACCTAAGGCTGACGACCTTCGTGGTAGGGCGTCACAAATGTGGTAAGCTACCACGAATGTCGTCTCACTGTTTCCAGCCTGACATGCTGGAGTAAAATAGGAATAACTCTTTGCTCCGATATCGGATTTAGGCAAAATTTATATCGTTGGAAATATAATTCAATTATCTATCTGTTGATAGGTTATGAGATAAAAAATTCCAAGTATAATGAGAGATATGCTCGTTTGAATCTGACTATGGCAATATCTTTCTCAAGAATTCGATCGGTGAGGAATGTTTTGATTCGTCTGATAGCTGGGAGTTATTTGAAGCCTTCATATATATCTAACTTAATCATAAAACTATAAAAGAACCATGATGTACTATGCATGAGCTTGGTACATGGCTCTAATATTGGTTTGGATTTTTTGGAGTATTACACAATTCTTCATCGTGTGAGTCAATAACTTAATACCCCGATAGTTGTTGCAACTCTGAATGTCACCCTTGTTATTATATAAAGGAATCATCGTGCTCCATCTCCACGCCTCGGGCATCTTTGCGGACTTGAAAATGTTGTTGAACAAGTTGGTCAGCCACTTTAACCCTGCCCCGCCAGAAAACTTTCAAAAATCCACCGGGATCTCGTCGTGCCCCGTCGCCCTGCCCCTTCACATCTGGCGGATAGCCTCTCTTACCTCCCCAACCTTAAAACGCCGACAATAGCTAAAATCGCAATGCTCCTCAGAGTCCACCTCCATGGACCAAAAAATTATTCTAGTTAAATTAATTTTTTTAGAAAGACAAAAAAAGAAATAAAAACTATGAATAGTTGTTAATAAATAAACACTTTGATCATTTAGTGTTAAATCCTAATCTCCAAATATAAACTTGTTTTAATGATATTATATTTAATTAAATCTACTACATTTAATACGAAATGTAAATTCACTAAAATTCTAAATGGTAAGTACAAATTCTTAATTTGAAAAATATAATAAACTGGTTTGTGCCTCCATCCCAATGAGCACATGGCCATCTTGAAAACACGACACAAGGCCCCGTGTCAGCACAAGCCTAATATATTTTATTTTATTTGGCATGGATAAGATTTGAAATCAACTAAATTTATATATATCTCTATTATTTTAAAAGTGTGAAGGGCCTTATAAATCACGTTTGAACTTTTTGCCCTTCATTAAAAGTCTCTTCTTTAGACAAAATTATCTTTTTACTTATTTTCTTCAATTATTAATTAATTTTATTTATAATATTAACTCCTAAATTTATGGAAAGAATGATGATAAAATAAAATTAGGACTCCTAAAACATATGGTAAGTCTTTTTATCTTTTCTCTTATTTTATCCATTAATTTTCATTTAATTATTGTCTACCGTGAGATTAATTAAACACTTCTACTAATTCTCCTTGAACAGTTTCTCTTTTTCTGTGCGAGCAAATTGGATTTATTATGTCCTTTCAGTTCATGGAATTTTAATACGTAGCATATTAGAAATCAGTTTTCATCTCTTTTCTTCTTCTTATATTAGTCTCTTATTATGATTTAAATTACTACCAAATTTATTGAGATGTAAAAACTATGCAAAACTTCTGTATCCAACAAAAAAAAAATAAAAAAAAATTAGAATTTCACCTTATATAAGAAAGGGTTTTATGAAACTTTTTCAATGAACATATGACTTCTTTTACAAACACACACTTCTTCTCCATCAGTGCAAAGGTTCAAAAATTCATCACGTAAAATTTTCTCAAATTAATAGCTCCACTGTGATAGTATATTCTATTGAAAACTAAAATTTGTGAGTTTCAATGTGTTTTCAACATTTCTTTTTAATAACGATAATGGTGTGATGTTGTTTGGCTAGGCATACGCTATCGAATTTATCAAGTGATCTGCTATCAACCTATATAACCTACAAGCATAAATATCGAATAAGGCAGGGCCTTCCCTGTAGTCAATTTTCTATGCTAGACAGACCCTTTCAACTACCGAAAGACCAATCTCATAGTTATCCTGATTGATATTCATTAGCTAGAATCTGAATAAATTTTAGCAAATTAGTCTAAATTTATTATTTTTTGAGCTGAGGGTAACAACCTCTCTGTCCTGAAAAGATAAGGGTATGGTATGCTTGCTTACATCTTATTCTCCCCAAGCCCGACTTATGGCATTACACAATATTACAACATATCTTATTCTCCCCAAGCCTGACTTATGGGATTACACAATGTTACAACGACATAAGAATTGACCTTCAAAACAACTTAAGAGTGGCAGAATATTAGCACAAAACATTTTGTGCATGGATAGTGACCATAGGCCGTGAGTATGTTGTACCAAGTACTTCTGTGTTCAAGAGAATTATTGAAAGAAGAGTAAATGTTAGACCTAGGTTGGACTTAGTTATGTTAGTCATTTTTTACGCATGTTCTGAAAAGACATTTGAGAGGGAACTGCACATTATTCATAATTTAATTTGGCACCATCTATCTTATACTGTTTTAATTCATATATTTATGTTCGCTTCTCCTCTCCATAAGATTGATATGTGCTGCAGGTAGTTATTGGCAATGCGATATACATTTTTGAAGTAAATAGTGGGGAAGTTAAAAGAATAAGAGTGATTCTGTTGCTAAAGAATTTGATCTCGAGTTGGATGAGTGTGCATAATTATTAATTTATGAGGTAAATATTTTTATTACATACATATATTTAACTTAATAGATTATATATATCGCTAAAGTGACATTAAATTTGCAAGATTTTCTAATCCTCTTACAAGTTGTTACTTTTTTTTTATATTTTTTTATTTTTATTTTATAGCATAGAGAAAGTCGAATAATACTCTCTCCATTCATTTTTATTTGCACATTTGGGTTGTGTTTATAATCCTAAATACTTGCTCCTTTAATCTTTCAAGAATAGTTTGAACAAAATCTTTGGATTATGCCTTTGTTCAATAAATGCAACCATTATTGATTTAGAAAGAGGTATAAATTTTTGGGCAAAATTCAGAAATAGCATACTTATCCCCTTAATTATGAGTTTCATAGCAACAGTTTCATAATTACATAATATAACAAGTTGTATTTTGTATTTTTGTAAACTGTTGCTACAAAAATACAAATACATATGATTTTTACTGCCCTTATGATCGATATGCATTTTGTATTTTTGCAAACTGTTGCTATAAAAATACAAATATATACAAATACATATGCTACAAAATGTAATTTGATAAAAGTGTTGTTATTTTTTATAATTTAATACTTAAGTATGCTACTTTATATATTTTTTCCTAAATTTAATTAGTGGTATATTGGTTGAATTACTTTGAATTTTATAAGAGTAATGGGTTTTTATTAAAGGGTGTGCCCAACCCAAATGGAGCAACTAAAGGAATGGAGGAAATATATACATATATATACACACACCACTTTTTATACTTCAAAATTATTATTTACATAATCAATTTAAGTATATTAAATATTTAGGAATAAACGTGCAACACACGTTTTCATATATTAAAAGTGTGAAGGGCTTTAGAAATATTATTTAAACTTTTTATCCTTCATTAAAATATCCCGCAATAGATAAAATTATCGTTTCACATATTTTCTTCAATTATAAATTAATTATTAAAAAGTTAAACAATCCTAAAATATATTGGAGAAGAAATTCTTGGAGGCCGAATTAATTGAATTTAAAGTTTCATTGTATTAGGACTCTTGTGCTAACTAAGTAATGAGTTCTGTACGGCTATGGGATTATATTTTTCAAAAATAGTTATATTAATACCAAAAATAATGATTGTTATAATCTAAAAAAAAAAACTACACGAACATGTTCCGTCTATATTAAACGCTTCAATGTTGGTTCCTCTAATTTTGATTTTGAAATTCTTAAACTCTCCAGGTTCATACGATATATACTCATCATGGTTAGCCTATGAACAACTTGTCATAGGGTGGTAGTGTACGGGGTCGCGATTAGACGTGTGCTGGGTGCTGTAAGTACGAGAGGGGGTAAATTCACTTATTTTCTTGTGACAAGTAAAAATGAGTTATCTTGAAAAAAAAAAAATCATTTCCTGAAAAATATCGTTTGATGCTTATTCTTACACAATTTTCTTGTTATATTTGTTATGATTTGGACTTTTTAAGTAGAGAATTATATTTTTAGATTTCATATGAATAAAAGGTATTACTAAAGAAGGAAAATTATTTTCTACCTTTCTGGATATGAAATTGATCCACTAAATATAGTGAATCAAAATACATATAAGGTTTCATAACATATAAAGGCTTCTAAATCAACTAAGAAGAATTGAAAAATATATAAATAAACATGAAAGAGTTAGAATAAGAAAAAAATAACGAAAGTAACAATTTTCTAAAAGTTTTAAGTAATAAGTAATTATTATTTTTTTTAAAGTTTTAACTTTAACAATAAGAAAAAATTTAAAATATAAAAAAAAAAAATCGTACAACAAATGCAAAAGTGACGATTCATTAACCACTTAAAACTTATGGTAGTAAAAATATATATGTGGTTACAATAAAATATATGTTATGTTTAATTATATTAAAATGTGAAAAATCTTTGAAAAGTGATTTGAACTTTTTGCACTTCACTAAAAATCTTCACAATAAACAAAATCGTCTGATTTTAATAATCAAAAGTTACACGTGCAAGGCACGTGCGTTTAAACTAGTATATATTAAATGTGTGAAGGGCCTTAGAAATGTCGTTTGAACTTTTCGTCCTTCATTAAAAGTCTTTCTTTAGACAAAATTGTCTTTTCACTATTTTTTTCCTAATATTTAAAAATTAAAAATTAATTAAATATAGTTATGGTAAAATCTTTCTTTATTAGAAGTCATCGGAATGAATGACAATTAATACTTTTTTCATCAGTTTAAGAATTCTAAATCAACTAAATTTGATTTTAAGAAGATTTAAAAAATTAATTAAATATCTTATGGTAAAACCTTTCCTTATTAGAAGTCATCAGAATTAATGACAACTAATACTTTTTTCATTAGTTTAAAAATTTTAAATTAACTCAATTTGATTTTAGAAGATTTGAAAAATCTAGAAATAAATATAAAAGCGTTAGAATAAGAAAACTTTAAGAAGTGTCAAATTTTTAAAAGTTTTAAGTACGTAATAAGAATGTAATCAATGATTTTGTAAAGATTTGACTTTAAAAACAAGAAAATATTTTAAATATAGAAAAAAGAAAAAATAACCATACATCGACTTTCATAAGAAGGAAAGATTTTAAATATAAAAAAATAACCGTACCACAAATATGGTTTAAATTGATGTGTCTCTCTTAGCCTCTGATAGCAAGGGAAAGAGGTACTGAATGCCAAACGCAAAAGTGATTATCCATCAACCACATAAAACTTCTGGTGATAAATATATATATGTGCTTTCACTATTATATTAAAGTGTGAAGAATCTTTAAAAAGTAATTTTAACTTTTATACATTATTAAAAGTCTTCGCAATAGATAAAATTATTTAATTTTAAATCATCAAATGTTACACGTGCGAGGTACGTGCGGTTAATCGTGTGTGTGTGTGTGTGTATATATATATATATATATATATATATATATATATACACATACATTATGTTTCATAATATTCTTATTATGTATTTTTAATAATACATATTCCTTCTTCAGTCTCCATTTATATCACACAAATAATATTTCAAGAGTTGTCAATTCAGATGACACAAGTAAATTTTTCTATAAATTTTTATATATTTTGAATTGTCAATTAGTATAATTTAAAATGTTGTAACAATACTTGAGAAAATTTTTGATAAATAAATTAAAACAAACATACTTCTCATCATCCCTCATAACAAGTTTTCACGTTAAAAAGGATTGAAACTTAAGAGGCACAAATAGAGAAAAAAAATGGATCCACATATTTATGCTAAAGAAAATTTGAAGAAAGTGAAACTTACATAAATCCCTGAATGTTTAAGTGTTATTACATTTTATCCCAATTATTTGGGTAATTATATCATCCTGGTTTTTTAAAATTTTGATACATCTGTTATAACGTGATACATATAAAAAGTGATACATTTACAACTGACTAGATATTTATTTTAGGAAGTAACAGATTTTTTTTTATTATGCAGAGTAAATCATGCTCAATCAGTTACAATCTGGATTTTCTATATACCGAAAATCCGCAATTCCTCTCGACCAAATTTCAAATTTGAAGTATCACCCATCGCCAGAGATTCAAATTTGAAAATTTCTCCGGAATTGACACGAAAGGGTCATTTTGGTGCGCTATTGGTGACGCCGGTGGGGTAGTTTTTTTGGTAGGTTGTTATGGGCGGTGGTGAGTGGATCGTTTTTTAGTGGACCGGCGCTGGTTCACCGGAAAGTGAACTCCAGTGATGGGGATGACTGCTCCGTTCTCCTCCAGTGTGAACAAAATGTATCACCCATTAATAGTATATGAATCACCTAATAATTGAAATAATAAATGTATCTACCATATGAATCACCATAATACCATATGTATCACCCATTAATATCATATGCATCACCCATTAAAACCATAAAAACTGTATTTATCATATGAATCAACATAATACTCATATAATGATATTATATTTATCATTCATATGAATCATCATTAAAGAATAAACATGTATGAATAACTAAATAAATTTATATATGCATCAATCGATTTTTAGAAAAAAAATTGAGAGATATTTTAGGGGAGAAAATTGTGGAGAAAAAATAGTTGCATGCGTTAATGGAGGAGAGAAAATCAGGAAATAAGATGTTTAAATTGATTATAATTTGGGAGAGATTTAACGGAAGGTAATCTTTGAAAAAAAAATATCTTGCATGAGTTAATGGTGGAGTAAAAATAGGATGTGAGGGTTTTATTGATATGTATCAAGAGTAAAGTTGAAAAGCGGGATTTAATGTAAATTTTAAAAGGTAAGGGATATTGGGTAATATAGTCTCTTAAGTTTAGATTTTGTGTAATTTATCCTTGAAGAAACAACGCATAAAAAAATCAAAGAAACATGTAAAAAAGAAAGGAAACGTAAAGGAAAAATTATCTTCTATATAGTTATTAGGTAGTTTATTGCAACTTGTAACACTATTTTTAAGTAATTATTGAACTGTAATTTTAATTATAAGTTATAACAGATTTAATAAATTATTATTAATTTTCTTTTCTTTTTAATAGTATTAATTTGACATGATTTAATATTTATCTTATTTTTTTTGTGCTAATCTCTTCCAAATAACATAGATAAACGTGTAGTTTTTCCCCTTTTACCCACTTTTTTACTCTTTTCAGAGGAAGTAAACTCTTTTACTGTATCCAATTTCTTAATACACGCTTCTTTTCCATTAATTGCTCTCAACATTATAGACACTTGATTTTGAACTAAATTACTTTCGAAGTTGCAGCTTTGAATTTTGTTTCTATTGTAATCAATCTTATTTAGTTATGGTTTATGTTTAATTATCATATTTTTTTTATGTGATGTACAAAGGATATTTAATGAAGAAATTTGAAATTGTTTTTTTTTATTCAAATAACTTTTTACGCCTGTATCATTGTGTATGATCATTGGTGGACATTTATCACCAACTAACTATCTAATTTCAATTTGTACATAATTAGTGTCTATTTTCAGTTGAGTCACAATAATTTTTATCAACTCATTGTACTCTGTATGTGAATCATACATAATTTCATCGACACAAATATCTTTGGGTCTTCTTGTTGTAATGTTTGAGTAAGATCTGTCACAAGAATAAAAAAAATTAAACACAATAAATAATCATAATTTCAAACAAAAAAACTAATACAATCTTCTATTGAATTAAATTCAACATCACTAGTTTGAAAACATAGCTACAGATACGAATTTTTTTACGTGAAACACAGTAAAGTAAAGATTTTAATTTTTTGTTCTACAAAAATTACAACAATTATATTTTATTTTGTAAGATATTTTTTGCCTGATGCATCTCATCTTCCTCCATGTTGTATCATTATTGAATGTAAACAAGCATCATCCATACTGCCTTAATTTCTATCCTTTTTGTGTTTGTTTTTTTGAATTTGTGCATTCAATTTATTTCAACTAAAATACACAAATATGCATTTCAATTGAAATATTTTGATTTGAAAGAAAAGGAATTGAAAAAATTATGGGTTGCAAGTAGTTCTTTGTGTTGATGAATGAAGAAGATGATCGTTAGAAATTCTATATTTTCTCTGATTTTTTGTTGAAGAAGATGAGTATAGAAAAGGAAAAACAGAAGGACGTGACTCTTTTTGAAAAAAAGAAAAAAAAAATTAGAGAGAAAATGGGGGGGGGGGGTGTATGGTATCTAGTGGTTAATTGTTTTCTATTTTTAAGGATTTCAATATTTATATAAAAAAAAGAAAAAATATTTTTTAATATAGATTCTGCTATTATCTGCAATCTAACAAATATTGTTATAAGTTACAATAAACAATCTTAGTTTGTATATATAGCGTCCGAAATAACTACTTTGGCTCAGCCCAAAAGTAAAAGATGCAAACTATTGCCACCGGGTGGCCAAGCAATTTCAGTTTTCATTTTTTGGCCTTTCTTGTTACTTCTGCCGCTTATCTTTATTTTTGATTTTTTTAAAAATAAAAGGAAATTTGGTTACTCTTTGTTTTTAGTTTACTGCATCCTTTTAAATTTTTTATGTTTTTTGGTTGAAGCTCTCCCTTATTTTAAGGAAAAAAAAATCTATTTTCTTAATCATTTTATTTTTTTCTTAACAATCAAATATAAATTTGTATTATTATAATTACTATTATTTTTTATCAATTAAATATAAAATATGTGTATTTTTATTTACTGCATAAAATACTATATTTTATACAACAATGATACATATATATATTTCATACAATAATGAAATAGTTTCCATACATAGTGTGTGTGCATATATATATATATATATATATATATATATATATATATATATATATATATATTAAACATTTACATTTTTATACAATACCTACAATATACATTTTTATCAATGAATGTTTCATCTTCACTTTTTATAAAATATATATACACATCTTATACATATTCAATCATGATAGATATATTTTTACACAACAATGATACAATTTTTATACACATTCTATACGTATACATATTTTATATAATAATTATACAATTTCTTTAGAGGTCTTATATATATATATATTTTGATTCCGGTTACTGTTTGTTAAATTCTGTTAGGTTCTTTGTCAAATACTAACTGATTTGAATCCATATTCTTGGGGGGTCTAACTTTGGTTGTTCTTTCCTTCGAGCTAAGATAGGCCCTATTAAAAACTAGTTTCAGAAGCAGCTTCCATTCATCTCGACCTAGACTGATCTTTGTTTTGATGATGATAAACCATTAATCTGAAGTGTTGATGAAAGTTTATTGAAGATTCAACACATCACAAGGAACTTGTTTCGTTCAAGAAATACACTACATTGTCCCTCTCCAACCACTCAAGTAGTTGAACGCTCCTTTCCTTTCAGTCGAGTTACTTCGCTCCTCAGTCCTTGCATACTAAGATTATTCTTATCAGTGCTTTCTTTCGTGGAAGTCTCACCTATCAAGGAAGTATGATAAAGATATATATATATATATTACAACAACTATACAATTTTTATACACATTCTGTACAGTTTCTTGGGTTTTTTTTGTCAAAAGTGACAAGAGAGTTTTGAAATGAGGTGTAGGTGACTCAAGTTTTAAAAATTGAGTGTAGGGACAATTACTTTATTATGGATTAATAAAGTTGAAAAAGTTTGAGAATAGACCACAAGTTTTTTAAATTACACGTTGATCCAAGTAAAACCTAATATAATTAGAAACGGAGGAAAAAACATGTATTTCTTTCTCTTCTCATTTATTGTTGTTTTCTATCTCTTCACAATTTTTGTTCATTGTTACTACTGATTTATTCATCATCTTCTGCTTCATTATCATCATCTTCTTCTTCATTATAATCATCATCTTCTTCTTGTTGACCATTGTTGTTATTGTTACCGCTACTGCTACTTCTTGATCAATTTTTTAGGTCAAATTTTATTTAGTACATCACTTTGGAATTACTTCATAGCTGACTTTGGTAAGTAAAATTATGATTTTTAGTTGAATTTCTCATCTAGGTACACTACTACTGCTGTTTTTTCAACAATGGATAGAACCCAAACATGAATCCAACATAAGATTCATCTGTTGTGACAGATGAGTCATCTGTTGCAATAGAAGACTCATATATTGGATTCATGTTTATGGTTTCATAGTGCTGTAACATAAATCAAACAAATGGGTCATCTGTTGCGACAGGCGAGTTCTGTTGCAATAGAGGAGTCATCTTTTGAAACATATTACTCACTTGTTGCAATAGAACCTGAAGTTAATTCCAACAGATGACTCACATGTTGGTATTCATGTTGAAGAATATAGAACCTGAATCTGATTCCAACATATGCGTCATTTGTTTTAACAGATGATCAATCTATTGCAACATGTTAGTTATCTTTGCAGCAGGTGACTCATCTATTGGAATCAACTGTAAAGATTTTGTAGTACATCCCAACAGGTGAGTCATATTTTGCAATAGATGAGTCACCTGTTCCAACAAATGACTCATCTGTTGGAATCGGCTTCAGTTTATATAGTATCGTAACATAAATACCAATAGGTGAGTCGTCTGTTGCAATACATAACTCACTTGTTGTAACATATTATTCACACATTGCAACTGATTGATTACTCATTTATTGGGGTTCATGTTATAGTACTATGTAATCACTATTAATTCTATTATCATGTCATTATTAAAATTTTTTTAAACAAATGTCTTTATTTAGGTACCACTAATGGAGGGATCAATAACAATAGGGGTAGATTGTCATGGTGAATGGATCGAGAAGAGCAATCAATATGTTTGGCGTTGGAAGGAGCGTGAAATGCTAGAGACGATAGTTATGATAGTCTAAAGTGATTTTTCATATGCTGATTTTGTGAACTTAATCAACAGCTATTGTGGACTGAATTTTCAACTGAAAGTACACGTCATCATTTACATGCACAACTCTTTTGAAAATCAGAGGACACTACATTTCAAGATAATCGATCAGGTTCAGTTGCATGCTTATTTGAGTGATTCAGCTAGGCCGGTGTTAAGGGTGTACTCAGTTGAAAAAATGAGAGAGAGTGAGAACCAAAATATAGAAAAACAACAACAAGACATGTTTGATGATACATTGGATGATTTGGACATGAATATTCCAAATGATAATCAAACACCTATGCCCATTGTTGCGAGCAATACGGTGGGCAGTTCTTCTCAATCAACACAATCGGGCAATCGTCAAGATGACGAGGATGGTTTTTACAAGGGAATGTCATTCAAGGATAAGATAGAACTATCTACTTTTTTTGTTTATTACTTGCTTGAAAAAAGATTTTAGATTAAAGAATGTGATTAATTTAAGCGAAGTATTTTGTTTTAGATGTGCTTATCAGGGACTGCAAGTGTTGGTTGAGGGCTCTGAAATACTTAAGTTCAGATAGATTCATCATTAATGTTTATCAAAAGTATCACACATGTGATTCGGAGCATACTACGATCCAAAATCCTCATGCCACGGCAAAGGTCCTTGGTAGTTATTTTCAAAATAGATTCCCAAATGGCAAAAGTCTCTCTACAGTTGATATGGCCAATTAATTTTGTACAGAATTAGGTGTTATAGTCAGTTATTGGAAGATTTATATGGCTATAGGGATTTCCAAGGACTTGGTTAGGGGGACACATGAGCATGGGTATGCAGTCCTCGATGTATCCCATTACATGCTTGAGTCCACAAATCTCGGAAGTAAGACGGCACTGCATATTGATGAAAAAGGAAGGTTCAAGTACTCTTTTGTATCCTGTGGTACTTGGATTCTTGATTTTCACTAGTTGATAAAAGTCATAGCCATCGATGTGACTTTCTTGAGGAGTAATTATAATGGAGTTTTGATAGTGGCGGTGGCACAGGATGCCGAGATCACATCTTTTCCATCCCTTTTTGTGTAGTGAAAAAGAATGTGATGCTTCATATACATATTTTTTTGAACAAATGAGAAGTTGTGTTGATGATACCGAAGAGTTGTGTATAATTTTGGATAGGCATCCAAGTATTCGAAAAATGGGTTCAATTTTATTCACTTCAGCTCACTTTGGTTGTTGCATGAGGCATCTTGGAGAAAATATTCAAGACTACTTTCATAATAAAAGGGACGTGAGTATTTTTTATAAAGTAGCTAAAGCATATAATAGAGTTGAGTTTTTTGAATATTTCAATCAAATAAAGGATATGTATCCCAAGACAGCACAACATCTAGAACGTGTCAGTTTTGAGAGATAGAGTCGGGTATTTTGTCCTGCAAATAGGTACATTCTTATGAATTTAATGTCTTGTTTGAGTTACAACTTTGTAATACTTAGTGTATGATGGCGTACTAAGTAATTTTTTTATATAGATATAATATTATGACGTCAAACATAGTTGAATCATTAAATTTAATGCTTGGCATGAAAGAGAACTTCTCATTATGACGATGTTTAAGGAAATAAACAAGAGGTATGCCGAATTATTTCATGAAAGGCGTATTAAGTTCGCGGACACAAGAAACAGATTTGTTTTAGAAGAAGAAAAACAAATATCAACGAACATCAATTTGGGGAATAGGTTATTTTCTCACCAAATAGCAAATTAAAAGTTCAGTATCGACGGTCATGGTGATGTTTCCACGTTCGATCTTCAAACAAGATCTTGTACATGTAAATTTTTTTACTTGGACAAAATACCCAATCCACATGCTATGACAACACTACGAGCCCAATACGGTGCAAAATATGGAACTCAAACTTATGAGTACTCGTCTTCATATTATTCGTTGGAAAGATATATAATGGCATGCAGTGAGAATATTAATCTGATGCCTCCTGAAGAATCTTGGTTTGTTACTGTAGAGATTCTAGAGAGATTTATACCTCCTCCATATATTGACCAAAGCACTATCAAATCGAGAAAAAAGAGATATAAGAAGAGACGTGGAATCGGAGAGTCATTTTAATCAATAAAAAATAAGTGCTTCGTATTTTATAACACTGGACACAAAAGAAATACATGCCTGGATCGTAATGCACCATGATAGTTGTAATAGTAAAACTTGTGTTGTTGTTTGTTATGGACTTGATATTTTTAACTCATTATTGTGAATGTAAATATTTTTATTTATTACATGAAATATCTTTTTATTAAATTGTTCATCAATAAAAATAGGTAAAACCAGAACTAAATACAACAGACTACAAAACTATTTTCAGCAGATTACTCATCTGTTGCAACAGATGGACATTTGCTGGAAGAACACAATGTAGTTCATCAAAATGGAATGTGTTCCTCCAAGAGATGACCAATCTGTTGCAACAAATGGGTAATCTGTTGGAACAACACAATACAGTTCTTTCCACTAGTTTGTGTTCTTCCAACAGATTAACAATCTGTTTTAACAGATGGTCTGTCTGTTGAAAGAACTCAAAACTCTTGCTATTGCTATTGGATTCAAAATTGTGTCAAACACTCAATCCTTACCTCTAACCATCGATATATTGAGAAGAAGAAATAGATAGAATGAAAATTAAATAAGAATTCAAAAGTCAAAGTCAACCAAACATAAATTTTTTCATTAAACAAAAATAAAATATATTAGGTAGGTAGATCAGATATAAATTAAAAAATACATACGCTAAAATAAAAAATATAACCTAATTATTATTATTATTATTATTATTATTATTATTATTATTATTATTGTCCACCAGTCAATCGTTAACCGACAGCAGCAAGGTCCTCCTCAGCTTGCAAATCTCTCGGAGCATCTTTGCTCTCACGACGCCCAACTTCCACTGGAGATCATTAATCTTCCTCTAAAGTTTCCCCACGTGCCGCGCAGAATAGAAATGTCCCAAACAGGATCAATCATATCTAAAACACGGATGAATTGATAAAAAAACATAAACACAAAAGTAAAGAAAAGAGTCTGAATGTAATACAACATATGTTTTGCGGAAATTTTGACTTTTTAAGAGAGTCGCCACTTAATTTTAAAAAGGAATTAAGAAACCTTTATAAGATACTTTAAACGATCCAAAACAAAAAATCATTTAAGTTTTAAAGATTCTGAGTAAGCGATTCCTATTAGCGTTTTAGAAAGGTGTTAGGCACCTAAAACGTCCGCTAACTTGCGATTATCCGAACTGTTTGAAAACATCTTTTGATTAACTTCGAAAAGATTAATTTGTTGAAAAGTGATCGATTTTTAGCCAAGACTTGCATAAAATAGATTTAAGCAACATAGTAGGGATTTTAACTAAGTCTAAACAAAACTAATAAGAAAAATAAATACATAAAAGGGGAAAGAGAGGAGAAAGTAAAAGATTTAGGTCATTGGGTCCAAATCAACAAAACCTGTCTTTATCTAGATATTGGGCCCTTGGCCCATAACCTGTCCTAGTCTAATTTTCGAATCTTTAGCTCGAGTCTCGTTCTACCTATATTAAATTTATAACTTTGGCTTCGAGTCCCAAATAAATGAATAAATAAGTCACTGAATAAAAAAATAAAAATAAAAAAATAATGGCAACAACGGATAAATAAATAAATAAAGAAGAAATAACGAGACTTTCAAGTCCCCTTTGCCGCTTCAAAGATGGATTTTAACCCCTTTCTTCCTCATTCATCCTCCTCTTCTGTGCCCATATGTAAGGTGATTGTCTTTTTTGGGGGGCTTCGAAATTGATTCAAGAAGGATAGGCCTCAATGGCCCATACCGATAATGCAAAAAAGGGAAGAGTCCATTTAGGACTCAAATGTATTCACAGAAAAAGGGAATTAATATATGTGAAATGTAGATAAAGACTAAAACAAATTAAAGGAATTACCACTAATGTTACATTGTATAAGAAACAATATTAATGTTAAACAAACATTGATGCTAGGCAAAATGTAACAAAGTAAATGCACAAAAATTATTGTTGATGATAAACCAAATACAGAAATAAGTGCAGAAACACTACTATTAATGTTAAACAAGATACATGAGACGAATCAAGAAATCCAAAATAAGGAAGATTTGAATGAATAAATAAATAACAAAAGACGATTCACTTGTAGGCATGCATACTTTTTGAAATAAGATGATCTTACACCATTTGCTAACATATTGTAAGACAAATTTCTAGGCAAAGCTTTTGTTTAACAGATTGATCATTCTTCGCCACGCTTTAAGCAAATCTGTTGGACGGGATGACAGATTACTATTAAAAATAAGCTAGATGCTAAAGGCTCCAGGTGGGGAAATTTAGCAAGGAAAAGTTTGAACAGAAGTATCAAAAGCAAAACATTTAGACAACAACTCAAGGAAAGAAGCAACCATTCCAATAATTAAATAATTCACCTCCCGTGGAAAATTTATAGCCATAAGCAGATTAAAAGTCAAGAGTGATAACAGAGACTAAATCAACGTAATGTTGGAAAATCCCTTTGCACATTTTCCATTTAACTACAGAAATCTCAACACAAGAAAATGGATAGAAAGCAGAATCGCAGTATACTCTAGGGAACTATACTCAAATAAAAGAAAAAGCTAATTGATTCCATCTGACATAATGGCAAAAAAAAACTCTCTATATCATGAAGCAATTAAACAGATTCAATGATAATGACAAAAAAAAGAAACTTCCCAAACGAGCAAGTATTTTTAGCAAACGGAAAAGAGGTTCAAATAGGGATTCTTAGAATGGTATCAACATCAAGTCAAGTAGCAGATCACCGAAGCCTAACAGAAAACCAACAACTAAGCTACAACGAAGAACATTCAATGACGAGATTATGATTATCCAAAAAATATCAACATATTCATCACAGAATCCTATGGCTCATCAAAGCCTCTAACAGCAATCAATTCCCAGCAGAGCTAGACAGTAATAACAATTACTACATACTATCACTATCACGATGCCGAAGATAAAATAATAAAAAGGAATCGAATACTGACCGGCTTCTGGGCAGCAAAACGGGACCTAGAACTTCGTCGGGATCCGCCACCACTGGGAGCAACCCTTAAACCTTCGATTAAATGTAAAAGAAAGAAAAATCTATTGCGAAAAATTCGACCTTTTGCTCGAAGTTTTATTTACCCCTTCAAAAGAAATTTTTTCTCCCCCATAAAACTCCATAGTGAGCTTCTTTTTATAGCCGACCCTTGGGGGTCTTCCTTCAGATTTGGACGATGTGAGATAAAGGGAAATTAAAGGGTAAATTTGATATTTCAACCCTTTTTGATGGTAATCGAATTTCCCCTTCAAACTAGTACTGGTTTTGGATTTTTTTGAAGAATTTGAAATTTGATTTCGGTCAATAGAAATGGAAAAAATGGGAATTCTTTCAAAACCAATAAAATTTGCACATCTCGGTATGAACTCGTACAAATTCACCTAAGAATAACAAATCTTGAACGTTGAGAGGCCACCTTGGCACACTGGTTTGGGCCTGTTGATGGAGGAGATAATGTTATTGGGCCGGTGGGGTTGGTTTGGATTTAATAAGAAAAGAAATTGGGTTGGTTTTCTTTTTAAATGCAATGGGCTGCTGATTGTGTTTTAAGATTTGGGGTTATTTTAAAAAATAACCCCAAATAGTTTAAAAGTTGGTCAATTTATTTAATTTTCGACCAAATAAAAAACCAATTGGTCAATTGCATTGCAATTGTGGCCAATTTAATTTCAATTATGACCGAATTAAATAAATTGACTAAATTCCATTGAAATTCGATGCGAATTAAAACCTCGTTCAATCTCGAGCTTTTTGATTTAATAAAATCGAACACATACTTTATCCAAATAAAATATTTTGAGAGTAAATTACATTTAAATAAAGATTTTAATCATTTAAAAATTTACTTCAAGACAAACCTTGATTAAAATTTGATATTTTATAAAAGATAGGTATTTAAGTAACAAAATTATATAATTTCGTATAATTGAATACGATAATATATAATCGCTACTTAAAATGACAAGCTTACCCAGATAAATGCTTTTAATAAGTTTCTTTATTCGATAAAATAAATGTTGTAGAAAAAATTAGGTATCAACAAATGCCCCCTCCTTTGGGTAGGGTGGATGCAAGTAATCCTAGGCAAAGGGAGGTTGACGTTCCTAATTTTGTCCGACCACAAAATTTGAATCTGAAAGAGGTCGACTTTCACACTAGTTTCATAGAGTTATGATCGGACCTTGGTATCAGGTTTCCCATATATCTCAGGTTTCATGAGAATTCAGGCCACTTGTAGTTCATAATGCTTGATTTAAAGCATGATTTTTAAAAGTTCACGAGCTATCTCGGTTTTGGAGTTTTTGATAAAATTGAAATGCTGGAGAATAAAGAAATTTAGGGGGAGGTTGGTATGCAGTCGAGTTTTCTACATAGAGCCCAACCTACATATCTCCGAGACTCAGGGAATCAGACTGCATGTAGTCCGACTCAATCGGTAGAAAATATAGTCTTTTATTTCAGACGATCTTTGGCTTAGGATGAGTGACAAGTTGTTCGAGTTATGAAAAAGAGTCTTGTAACCTCTCAACCATGAATGTAAGATCCTTCACATCCATAGGCAAGAACTTACCCGAACATAATTTCCAAGAACCCTAGGCGTCCTATCACTCGAATTTGAAAGAAAGAGAAGTTTACCCTCGGCATGAGTTTAGAAATGTTCCGAAGGTGAAGATGAAACTAGAACATCTCAAAATACCCATATGCCTTCTAATATGGGTATGGTTGGATGGTGGTGGCGATCATCCTTTAGCTCACGTCCAAAGAGTTTGACGTCCCTCTTTAGACTATATCCTATTTTACTGCTAAGAAAGAGTTCCACGTTGTGCTGCATCCTATCTGGAGTTGTCCGCACCTGTGGTTTTGATTTGAGATTGTCACCCTCTCGGATGCTCTCGACAATGTTTCAAACAAAAGTGTTAGTGCTAAACACAATTCACGAAAGAGGTATATAGTCTTTACCATATCTCCACGTAAGTTGTCGCCTGAAAAGCAAAGTCATCCTTTTATGTACCTATTTGGAAGGAAATAACTTGCAACAACAGATGAAAAAACCTTATTGATTGTTTTATAATTATCTCATTTGTCGAGTGAATATGTCTTCAAAGTTGGGTGACCCCTTTTTTAGACAATGACAACACTTTATATAGAACGGTCCTTGCAACCGTGTAATCTTATGCCGATGTGGAAACCTCTTTGGTCACCTATAATGCTTGTTGTGTGATAACCTCTCCGGTTATTGCCAATGATTCTTTTCATATGATATCGGGTAAGTCTTGCACACCCTTTGTATTGATACGACTTATAAATTTCCTTTGAATTGTTAATCTTTGAATAATCTCGTGCATTATTTGATGTTGGATACGAGGCGAATTACAGATATCCTTTGAATTACTAGGATTTAGGTGATCCTTCACATTATCCATCATTGGATAAGAGATAACTTACAAATATCCCTCCAATCGTTAGCTCTCTAGTATTCCTACACATCATCCGACCTTGGATACAATATGACTTACAGATATGTCTCAAATTGCTAGTCTTTGTGTAATCCTGCACATAATCGATCTTGGATATGACGCAGCTTATAGAGAACCCTTGGGCATTATCAATTTGATAATCTTGCGTATTCTCCGGTAAGGATTTAGTTGTGACTTATGGATAACTTTCGAACTATCAATTTTTGGGTGACCTTGCACACTATCCGGTTAGGATGTTGTTGTGGCTTATGAATGACCTATGAGCTGTCAATTTATACGTAATCTTGCACACTATCATATTTCAAATAATATGACTTATATATGACCCTTAAATTGTTAATTTCTAGGAAATCTCATATATCACCCGTCTTTGGATAGCGACTTAAAGTCATCCCTTCAAATCGTGCGCTCTTGATGCATTCAGATGCTGATTCATAAAATAATGAGATATCCTAGACGTCAGTGTTTGTGTCTCACATGTCAACAGATATTGAATGCTGATATATCCTCGACGCCAGCGTTTATGTCTCACGTGTCAACAGATATTGAACGGGGATGATATCCATGATGCCAGCATTTATGTCTCACGTGTCAACAAATATTGAATGCTGATGATATCCTAGACGCTAGCGTTTATGTATCAGGTGTCAACAAATATTAAATTGCCCTCTTGGCGATGATATGAAATGGCCCTCTCAGCAATGATATGACATAACCCTCTCGGCAATGGCATGAATGGTCTTCTTGGAAATGATATGAAATGGTTTTTTTGGTGATTTGAAAACAGCTTCACCTGAATTCCTTTGTCTGCGTTTTGTTTTCTACATGTGTCTGTACTTAAGACAGACAGTTAGTAGACACAATGTCACTCTCACTGGCGACCAAAGTCAAGATTTATGATAGTTTAATGACAAATATTGAGTATCATAATTTAAATAACTTATTCTACTATTAATCTTCTCTTTTTGAATAAATGATTAAATATAAAATCCATCGGATGCAAGTACATAGAGCAAAACCCTTGTTTGGGGATTACTCAAATACCGTTGCTTCGTTTCAAGGAAAATTTTGAGGATGACTTTCTGCTCTTCCTCCTATTGAGTGCTCCTTTGATTGTTATATTTATTGTGCCAACTTCCTTGAATGTACCTGCGCTCAAGGTAAATATTTAGTAGACACAAAGTCATTTTTGCAAGCGACTAATTTTAGAAAACATCTAATTACAATATTCGTAAAGAGGATAAAACGCCTTTGTTTGTCCTTCATGATCTCAAGAAATGAGATAGATGAGATAGATAACTCAAAAGGTCCTCGATAAATGGGTATTAAACCCATTTTTGGGGCTACCCAAAAATACCGTTCTTGAGCATTAATGCCCTGGTGTGGCTCCTAACTTGCTTAGGGATTTTTGAAAGAGACTCTCATTTTGTGTATTGATCCTTGCATCCACAGAAAAATAATTAGTTTGAGTGAAACTACTCTGTGTTGACCTTCTTCGATCCTTGGTTTGCTCCTCGCTATCTTTCGGGTACTCTGTCATGTTGGTACCTCCACCCTAGATTCTTGCTTCAATAGACATCTAGGCAATCACTAAGTAAAAGATTTGTATAGATTTTTGCAAGTAGTCTTAATTTTAGAAAATAGTTTCGAAAGTTTCTAAGATGCTTTAGAAAATCTCTACCAGTCATGTCATGTACTAGCTCAACAAACATCTTCATCTTGGTTTTGATTATATCCAACAGAGGATTTCCAAAACTCATCCTCATTGTTGGAGGGTTCTTATCAAAAGTTCTGTCATAGCCAAAGATCTAGTCTACCTAGACTTTGTCGCAGCCAGTGACTTCTAAAGTTTGACTTTTCCCTCTGGTGCTGGAGCATTTGAAATATATTCCAATGTTTAGTGGAAATTTTAAGGCCTTCTTCAAAAAATTTGCCCTAGTTTAAAGTTGTTTGCGATGATATCAACTCAAGAAGATTCGAAGTCTTTGTTGGTCTTCATTTTCTTTGTTGGATGATGATCTTCCTTTTGTGAATTTTTGAGATTCCTTCTCAAAAATTTTGCCCCAGTTTCCATTTCCTGGGGTTAATATGACCGAACTTTTGGGGCGCCTACGTATCCCGTTGAAGAAGGAATTAGGTCAAACGTAGTTCAAGACTACACTAAGGATATATGAAAAAATCTAATGGGTTGACCGAAGCTAACATAGGCCGCCTACGTATCCCTCTTTTTAGGAATTCAGGTCATCACGTAGTTCATACATGAAAGGAAAGGATAAATTTTCCTAAGGGGTTGATCGAAGCCGAAATAGGCCGCCTACGTATCCCTTTCTCGGGAATTCAGGTCAAACGTAGTTCGTACATAAAAGGAAAGGGATTCTAGGAAATTATACATCGTAAATCAAATACCACCATAAAGGCGATTACAGATAAACTAAGGAAATGAAACTAAAACATCCTTTAACTATAGTATCTCTTCACCACATCAAAATTAATTAGTTTGGTCCACTCTTAACCATCCTTCTCAGATAGGATTGGAGCTCATCTAGGCTGGGAGTCTCTTGATTTTCAAATTCCTTTATATCTTTCACTAACTACTCCTCATCACCTTTTTTCGTTCATCATCATTCTCTTTGCTTTGTTCGTCTAACCCTTTTCATGACATGACATTTGCAAGTTTTTAAATTATTTCTACCAAAATAAACCATGTTAGATTATAACAAGATTTCAAAATAATTTTTGAAATAATGGAAGACCTTTTTGGAAAATAAATAAAAACTATGGCTCATGACCCGCGCAAATGCGGGCCCATGCTTTTTTGAAAATTGTAAAACACGAAATGTAAATATGAGACATAAAAGGGTGGATCACGAAGCCTCCTCCAGATCATTAGCGATTTTTAAAACTACTAGTAATTGCCCTTTCTACTATGATGGGCGATAGATTATGAGCGAAGTAGAGGCCTAGTTTTGTGAAGCCTCACCTGGTGCAACTTTCCTCACCCCATCAGACTTTGAGAAATCCTCTGGTATATCATTGCATATCCCATCCCCAAGACCATCATCTTTTGACATCTTACGCGTAAGACATGACTGGTACATGAGTGGCGACGATTTTGACAGACTCATCTTTGACTTATCTTTAATCTCATCTTCCTTTCTTGGCTGGTATCCTAACCCATACTTAGATTCTTTTTCTAGGACCATAATGGGCTCAATAATTCCTTCCAAATTCTCACCTAAGATACTTAAGGCAGCCACGACTTTCTCTATCTTTTCCACTCCTTCTATCTTTTTGGAATTTTGCAAATCTACCTTAGTAATAGTCTTTCTAGATACCCATTCTCCTGCTATTTTGATCATAATAATTATGTCTCCCCCATGATTAGGCAATGGATTACTGGCGACATTTGGGGTCGGTGCCTAAAGAGTGATGATCTTCTGATCAATCAAGTCTTGGATCCTGTGTTTCAGATTGATGCAATCTTTGGTATTATGCCCGGGTGCTCCTGAATGATATGCACAGACTTGATCGACCTACAAGAATTGAGAATTTACATTGGTTGGCTTCGGTGGAATAGGCTGTAAATAACCAATTTTCATCAATCTTCCAAAGAGCTGAGTACGACTTTCAGCCAATGAAGTGAATTTTCTTGGAGGTTTCTTTTTGAGGTTTAGACGTGGGGGGTTATATTGGTTTTGATTAGTGAGAGGAGGTATGTGATAATAGTTTGGAGGCGCTTGAACGTTTATTTGGTTATTTGGAAGAGTAGCTTAAACATGAGACTGAAAATTTGGCTACGAAACTTGGTACTGAGGTAAAATATTTGAAAGTGGAGTTTGGTATTGGGATTGGATATTTGGAAATAGAGCTTGGTACTGGGATTGAATATTAGGGAGTGGAACTTGGTATCAGGATTGGATATTTGGAAATGGAGCTTGGTACTGGGATTGGATATTTGGAAGTGGAGCTTGGTTTTGAGGACGAGAGGAAGTTGGGTGGTGGGTGGGGAGGAAATTGAGAAAATTTTGTAGAATTTGAGAGTATTTTGGTGGTATCTGAGAAGGATTTTGCAGATTTGGAAATGAATTTTATGGGTTTGGAGATAGATTTGGTGGATTTGGGGATGGATTTTATAGATTTGGGAGCGAATTTTATGGATTTGGAAGCAGGTTTTGTGGGTTTGAAAGCGGGTTCTAGGGATTTGGGAATGAATTTTGTGGATTTGAAGACGGATTTTGTGGATTGTAAGCATCTGGGTTATTTTCTCGATCGGTATTTTGGACAAGTGGAGGAGCGGAGACGGACGATATGCTATTTGACTGATCCTCGAGAATAAGCGTACTAAGAGAAAGGATCTAGAGTTTAGTCCCGTGTCCTCCTGGAGAGGGAGCATTGACAGTGATGGCCAAGTTAGCCAAATCTCGAGTACGATTTATCTCCCTTTGAAGCATTTCTAATTTTCTCGCGAGTTCAACAATCATCTCGCTCTGTTATGCTATTACATTATCTCTGATGGTCAACACATTTTCTTTGTTGTTTCCAGTCATTTTTGAATGATGGTCAGAGGATAGAATTTTATGCGCTTTTGACTAAGTGAAGTAAGGATGTTCTCCAGCTTATTTCAACAAGGAGTAGTTTTCTATTATTTGTAAAGCAAAATAACTGAAAGACCGATGTGTTAGTTTCCATATGTGATAAGTAATGCAAGATACTTGACAAGAAGTAACCATATAGAGTTGTTGGTGCCATAGACAAACTGATCCACGGGAGCGTAGCGGATAAATTTGTCTTCACCTCGAACAAACACACATAAAGCAGTTATATCACATAAATATTATAATAGCACGTATCCTAACTGGGGTGACCCCTTTTGAGCCAAGGGTTTGGGCCTAACAGATTTTGAAGAAAATCTATGCATTTTTAAAGCCAATCCATTATCCCCAAATTTCATAGATATACATAAATGCCTACAAACGTCGTACAAAAAGGATACAATCTTTAGGGAAAGGGAAATAACATGAGAAAAAGAATGATGTCCCACGCAGGGGATAGAAAATACTAATTCCTGAATGCTTCTTTTATCAGTCTTCCCCCTATTAGCTTTGTCCACTTCTCGTTATTGGCAACATCCATTAATGATCAAGCTATTACCGTATAATTGTACAATAGATGCCATGCAACTGTCCAAATCGATCAATTTCTTGCTTGGCTTGCTTCAATTCCTTCCTCAATCGATGAGGCATCCTTACACGAAAGTAAGTAAAACAAGCCTTCTCCCGACCCCCCAAAGGATAATAGATTGGATTAAACAAACATATATTTCTTCAACACATAAATATGATTCACCTGTAATTAACTCAGGGTCAATAGACGTACGACAAGTTTCTAATGGGCTCAATACCCCCCTCGGGTATTAGGTCATCCTAGGCTTATGCCTAAAATAAGATTTTGGTTTCGCTCTATCCTAGGTGTTTAGAGTGGGTTTGAACTAGGTTCCCAAGAAGACGACTTGAGTTTAGAAATATGAACAACCATCAGATGACTCATGTGCTAATAAACTATTGTATTTCCAACACACTATTTGAACTTGAACAACAGGGGTCGGGACATCCACGAAACCCAAAACAGTTTATCAATAAATGCAGAAATATAATATGATATGCAATAATAAAATACTGCAAAATCAAAATATATAAACACATAAACAGTTAATCAAAAGACGAAGTCAAACATTTGGTTAGAACCTAGTTAAATATTCCCAGCGGAGTCGCCATTTCTGATTTGCGAAAATTTTGACTTTTTTAGAAAGTCGCCACTTAATTTTGAAAAGGAATTAAAAAGCCTTTATAAGATACTTTAAACGATCCAAAATAGAAAATCGTTTAAGTTTTGAAGATTCTGATTAAACGATTCCTATTAACGTTTTAGGAAGGTGTTAGGCACCTAAAATGTCCGCTAACTTGCGGTTATCCGGATTGTTTGAAAACATCTTTTGATTAACTTCAAAAAAATTAATTTGTTGAAAAGTGATCGATTTTTAGCCAAGACTTGCGTAAAATAGATTTAGGTGACTTAGTAGGGATTTTAACTAAGTCTAAACAAAACTAATAAGCAAATAAACACATAAAAGGGGGAAAGGAAGAGAAAGTAAAAGATTTAGGCCATTGAGACCTAATCAACAAAACCTGTCATAATCTAGATATTGGGCCCTTGGTCCATAACCTGTGCTAGTCTAATTTTCGAACCTTTAGCTCGAGTATCGTTCCACCTGTATTAAATTTACAACTTTGGCTTCGAGGCCCAAATGAATGAATAAATAAGTCACTGAATAAACAAAAATATAAAAATATAAATAAATAAATAAATAAATAAATAATGGCAACAATGGATAAATAAATCAATAAAGAAGAAATAACGAGACTTTCAAGTCCCCTTTGCCGCTTCAAAGATGAATTTTAACCCCTTTCTTCCTCTTTCGTCCTCTTCTTCTGTGCCCATATGTAAGGTGATTGTCTTTTTTGGGGGGCTTCGAAATTGATTCAAGAAGGATGGGTCTCAGTGGCCCATACCAATAATGCAAAAAAGGGAAGAGTCCATTTAGGACTCAAATGTATTCACATGCAAAGCAAAGAAAAAGGGAAAATTAATATATGTGAAATGTAGATAAAGACTAAAACAAATTAAAGGAATTACCACTAATGTTACATTGTATAAGAAACAATATTAATGTTAAACAAACATTGATGCTATGCAAAATGTAACGAAGTAAATGCACAAAAATTATTGTTGATGCTAAACCAAATACAGAAATAAGTGCAGAAACACTACTACTAATGTTAAACAAGATACATGAGACAAATCAAGAAATCCAAAATAAGGAAGATTTGAATAAATCTATATCTATAATCTATAATATATTAAAAGTGTGAAGACTCTTAGAAAAGTGATTCGAACTTTTTGTCCTTCATTAAAACAGTCTGCAATAGACAAAATTATCTTTTCACCTTTTTCTTAAATTATTATTTAATTATATTTATAATATTTTAAAGTAAGAAGTCCTAATATATATGGTAAGTTTTACAAAGTAAGAAGTCCTAAAATATATAATAACAACTTACAACAAATATATGGTAAGAATTATTTGAAAAACTATTACTCCCTCCGTTTAAAAAAGAATGACTTACTTTTCTTTTTAGTCCGTTTAAAAAAGAATGACCCCTTTCCCTTTTTAGAAACTTTTAAATTTTAACTTTCCACATGGCATGTTTAAGACCACAAGATCGAAAGGCATTTTGGTACATTTGACATATCTTTAACTTAATACCACACGATTCAAAAGTCTTCTTTATTTTCTTAAACTACGTGCCAAGTCAAATTAGTTAGTTAAAAGCACACAAGAAAAATTTGGTTAGTTAAAAAGTGGGAGGATATTAGCAGTACATAAGTTTTTATAGATTTAGGATTAAGGACTTTCTTTTTAAATTTTTTTTACCAAAATTTATTTTTATGACCGATTTAGGATTATTATTTAAAAGAAATCAATACTATACATTATTTAGATTTTTAAAATTATTTAAGATCTTTATTTGAACAAGGTAAGAAATCATGAATTTAACACTTTTAAATTAGTTAAAATTTACCTTAAATAAAAAAATTCCGAAATTCTATTTAAGTAATATTTTGATCAAATTTGCCAAGAAACATTGGCTTCTTCTACTTTTATGTTTTCTTCTTATTCTTATTTTGTTATCGTTTCAATTAGTCATCTTCTTTCATTCACTATCATCATTTTTTCTGAATTTTTTTTAATTAATAGTTTTAATAATCAACAATTGACAATAGATTCTTTTATTTTAATAATTTTTCATGTTTTCTTTTTCAGTTCAAAATTTCAGATCAAAAAATTGGATGAAACAAGTATATTGTTGTGTTCGAATAAAGTAGCCCAAAAATCAAGGTAAAAATTCTATTCAAGTAATATTTTCGATTAAATTTGACAAGAACATCGACTTCTTCTACTTTTATGTTTTTTTTCTTATTTTGTTATCGTTCTAATTAGTCATCTTCTTGCATTCACTATCATCATCCTTTTTGACTTTTTTTTTTTTTCCTTTTAGTTAATAATTTTAATTTGAATTAAAGTAACAATTGACAATGGATTCTTCCTTTTTAAGAATTTTTCATGTTTCAGTTGAAAATTTCAGATAAAAAAATTGAATGAAACAAGCATATTGTTTTTGACGAATAAAGTAGACAAAAAAATCAAGGCTTATCTCATTCCTTTTTTTATTTAATAATAAAATTTGCTTAAAGTGAAGGGGGAGAAGAGAGGGGGCGACAATAATAATAATAATAATAATAATAATAATAATAATAATAATAATAATATATTATTTATTCTCTAATCTTTGAATGAATATCTAAGATTTGCATAATCTAATTAAACTTGAAACAATAATTTCTTCCGCGTAGTTGATTTCTTTCTTTAAGCAAAGGCCCCGAAAAAGTAACTAATGACATACTATGTTTAGAAGCTTATTTTGAAATCTTATTAATGGAGCTTTTGTCTCAGCTTAATAGTTGTGTTCTACTATGAAAAGGAAAGTGGGAAAATAGAATCTAAGAGTGGTAAGAACGAAAACTAGTGAGATTACATAGTTCGTGATTTGCTTTCTAAAGAAACAAAGGGTTTGATGATAAATGTTATGGCGTGTTTTTATCTCACTGTTTTTTTTTTCAAGATGTCTTTTTTAGAATACTTTTAATACAAATTAATAATTTTTCTATAGTTAATTTTAAAGAGTTCCATCATGTAACTTAGGTAACTTGAAATCAATTTTAAGTAATGATTTTTTTTTTTTAGCTTTTCGATTTATACATGAAATTTGAGTCATTATTTTATTACTTTATATTGGCTAATAATGGTTAAGAGATTTTGTGCTTTGTGCATGATCAAAGTCTCATTTAAATAGATATAACATTTATCATAAAGTCAAAATCATTTTTAAAAATTTTTAATAATTTTTTGTGTATTATTTTATTAATTATCACAAGACACATGTGCAAAACACGTATATTAAACTAGTAAATAAAAAAAGATGATTCGCTTGTAGACATGCTTACTTTCTGAAATAAGGTGATCTTACACCATTTCCTAACATATTGTAAGACAAATTTCTAGGTGAAGCTTTCGTTTAACAGATTGATCATTCTTCGCCACGCTTTAAGCGAATCCGTTGGACGGGATGACAGATTACTATTAACATTTAAACTAGATGCTAAAGGGTTCAAGTGGGAAAATTTAGCAAGGAAAAGTTTGAACAGAAGTATCAAATGTAAAACATTTAGACAACCGCTCAAGGAAAGAAGCAACCATTCCAATAATTGAATAATTCACCTCCCGTGGAAAATTTATAGCCATAAGTAGATTAAAAGTCAAGAGTGATAACGGATACTAAATCAACGTAATGTTGGAAAATCTCATTTCACATTTTCCATTTAACTACAGAAATCTCAACACAAGAAAATGGACAGAAAGCAGAATTGCAGTATACTCTAGGGAACTATACTCAAATAAAAGAAAAAGCTAATTGATGCCATCTGGCATAATGGCAAAAAAAAAAAAAAACTCTCTATATCATGAAGACAATTAAATAGATTCAATTATAACGAAAAAAAAGAAACTTCCCAAACGAGCAAGTATTTTCCAAAGCTCAATCCATCCAGTGATACAATCGAAATCACAAATGGGTTCAAGCCATAATTTCCTGGGGTTATTAAGAGTCAGGGCTATTATTATATTGACTTTAACGCGTCATAATCTTCTGTCAATTCCAGATTCAGTATGAACTTGTTTGAATGCCAAACACAATCGGTTCTAAACTAGAGTATTTAGCTACTTATTCCGAAGAACGTTCATGGACACAAAAATTGCAACAGAACACATTATTCATCTCAAACAGAGAAAAAAAACTGATACAATCTGGATAAGATCACAGGTTTTAGCAAACGAAAAAGAGGTTCAAATAGGGATTCTTAGAATGGTAACAACATCAAGTCAAGTAGCAGATCACCGAAGCCTAACAGAAAACCAACAACTAAGTTGCAACGTAGAACATTCAACGACGAGATTATGATTATCCAAAAAACATCAACATATTCATCACAGAATCCTATGGCTCATTAAAGCCTCTAGCAACAATCAATTCCCAGCAGAGCTAGACAATAATCACAATTACTACATACTATCACTATCACAACGCCGACGATAAAATAATAAAAAGGAATCTAATACTGACCGGCTTTTGGGCAGCAAAACGGGACCTCGAACTCGGGATCCGCCACCACTGGGAGAAACCCTTAAACCTTCGATTAAATGAAAAAGAAAGAAAAATTGACTGTGAAAAATTCAACCTTTTGCTCTAAGGTTTTTTTACCCCTTCAAAAGAAATGTTTTCTTCCCCCTACCCTCCCTAGGATGGGCGTTCGATCGGTTTGGTCTGATTATTTAATATCGGTTCGGTTTATCGATTTTCGAATTGACAAAAATGACATCCATAATCAAATCGAAATAAATTCTATTTGGTTCGGTTTTTACAAATTCGGTTCGGTTATTTCGAATTTTTATTTCGGTTTGAAAGTCGTTAGCCTCTCTTTTTTATAACTGAGCATTTAAAATTGATGGGTCTTTTTAGAAAAACTATTTTTTTCAAACCTTTTTTTCATTTCTAAATATAAATAACTATAAATAACTCAATATGGATGAAATGAAATGAAATAATCATAAGCTTAACATAATACATAACGTCATTAATCATTACATATAATATAACCTTGCATAAATAGTCCATAAAACAGTCCAAAATCACCAAAATAGTCCATAAAATATTCGAGTCACTAAAACAATCCATAAACAGCATGCGGCGTATGCGAATTTGCTGTTAAATATTAATTGTGAATGTGAATTACTAAATATTATATATATATATATATATATATATATATATATATATATACATATATATATATATATATATTACTATATATAATAAGTGTCAATAAGCATGTACAGAACATGCCTGCTTGTGTTGCTTGCTTCAGCTGCTTCAATCGTAATTTTACTATATTATCCCTAATTAATTACTATAAGTTATTTAAGTATTTAAAAATTTATAATATTAAATAAAAATATAAAATAATCGACATGCCTACTTGTGTTGCCTGCTTCAGCTGCTTCAATCGTAATTTAATTATATTTCCCCAAATTAATTACTATAGGTTATTTAAATATTAAAAAATTATAATATTTAATAAAAAATATAAAATTGACAAAAAATAATAAAATAATTTTTGATTTTTAAAATTAACTTGATGTCTTATATGATGCCTATTTATGCTTTTTTCACAAGTATTTTTTAAAGTAATTTTATTATATCACTTCTAATTAGTTATTATAAGTCATTTGAGACACGAGTTCTTTGCTGCTTCAATCGTGATTTTATTATATCACCCCTAATTAATTATTACGATCACATTAGAAAATTAATAATATTTCATAACATAGACACAAAATGATATGTCAACATAAAATATTTGATTGACTACCGAAATTATATTACTACCATATAATTTAACTTTTGAAATTATATCAGTGTCACTTAAATTGAAATATAAGAAATAGTATTATAAATCACAATAATTAAAAATTAAAATTATTTTAATAATTAATTATCTAAATTATATTTTTGTCACATAAATTGAGATTAAAAAAATAACACAATGTCTAGTGTGTGTGTGTGTGTGTATATATATATATATATATATATATATATATATATATATATATATATATATTATTTGTTTATAAAACTTTGGTTTTTCGATTTAACCAATTTTTTTTAAACCGAAAATCGAATCGAAAAACCAAAATTTTAAAACTACAAACCAAATTTGATATAAGAAATCGAAAAGCTGAAACCAAAATTAAATTTTGATTTTCTTTTTCGGTATTTTTAATTTAAACCAAAATATGCCCATCCCTAACCCTCCCTCCCAAAACTCCACAGTGAGCTTCTTTTTATAGCCGACCCTTGAGGGTCTTCCTTCAGATTTGGACGATGTGGGATAAAGAGAAATTAAAGGGTAAATTTGGTATATGATAGATTTGGGTTGAGAAAGAGGGGAATCGGGTTGATTTGGATGAGTTTCGGGTGGAGAGGTGTTGTCGTTTGCTGATGTTGTGATTTTTGCATGTTGGGTTGAGAATTATTGAGGTTGTTGCGTTATTGTTGTTGGTTTGAAAGAGAAGAGTAAATAAATGGTGGGCCGGGCCAGCTAATGTATTGGGCTGGGGCGGTCTCTGGTTTCGGCCTATTGATGGAGGAGATAATGTTATTGGGCCGGTGGGGTTGGTTTGGATTTAATAAGAAAAGAAATTGAGTTGGTTTGCTTTTTAAATGCAATGGCCTGCTGATTGTGTTTTAAGATTTGGGGTTATTTTAAAAAATAATCCCGATTAGTTTAAAAGTTGGTCATTTTGTTTAATTATCGACCAAATTAAAAATTAATTGGTCGATTGCATTGCAATTGTGGCCAATTTATTTTCAAGTATGATTGAATTAAATAAATTGACTAATTCCATTGAAATTCGATACGAATTAAAACCTTGTTCAATCTCGAGCTTTTTGATTTAATAAAATCGAACACATACTTTATCCAAATAAAATATTTTGAGAGTAAATTACATTTAAATCAAGATTTTAATCATTTAAAAATTTACTTCAAGACAAACCTTGATTAAAATTCGATATTTTATAAAAGATAGGTATTTAAGTAGCAAAATTATATAATTTCGTATAATTGAATACGATAATATATAATCGCTACTTAAAATGACAAACTTATCTGGATAAATGCTTTTAAAAAGTTTCTTTATTCAATAAAAGAAATGTTGTAATTTTATTAAAAAATCGAAAAAACTCAGAATTGAAATTAGTTCTGGAGGGCAAAAAATTATGTGTCGACAACGTATACTACCAATAGGTAGATTTACACACACACAAAAAATCTTACCTCAACGGAAAAAATCTGCTCTTTGAAGCTAAGTGGTTGAAGATGTAATATGAAAGACAAGATGCAAGAAATAAATAAAGTGGAGTAGAATGAACGAGTAAGGGGTACCTATTTATAGATGATTGAATTTGAATGTGTTACGCAAAAAGTTACGATTTTTCACCTTCATTTTATTAATTACATTCAAACTGGTGACTTTTTTATTACTGTGAATAAACATGACTTAATTAAATCAAACTGGTGACTTTTTGATTATTGTGAAAACTCATGACTTTTCAGCTTCTTAATATTAATTATTTCTTAAAATTAAATAACTGATTTTCTCAATTAAATAATCAAATACTTCTCAGCTTTTCAATATCCGTTTCTTTTAATAATAACTGTTTTTATTGATTTGTTGCAATAGATGATCCATCTGTTGCGACAGATGGGCTATCTGTTGGAAGAGCTGTTTTAATTTCTTTCAACAGTTGATTCATCAGTTGCAACAGATGAGAAATTTAATTCATCAACAGTTTTGAATGTGTTAGATAAAAATTCACAACTGTTCACCTCTTTTTTAATAATCATATCCCATAATTAATTCAAACTGGTGACTTCTTGATTATTTAAATCAACATAATAGATTTAAAAACAAAAAAAGGTGAAAAGTCACAACTTTTTGCCTATTTATATTAACATCAGTTATTAAAATTAAATAATTATTTTTACGATTTTAAATTGTGTTTATTATTTATTTCCTTAGTATTTATTTTCGAGTCATTTTTCTTTATTAAATAATCGAAAAGTCATGACTTTTCACCTTTTCAATAACCCTTTTTTATTAATGTAACGCCCCAAGAGTATACCCTGGGCGTCACATGGTGCTTACAGTCCCGAGAGACCACAAGCTAACCCATGAGCTGGTACTTGCTGTGAGCACTGAATAATAATATAATATACGCGGAAGAACAACTGATAAGCCATAAGGTTTAACAACTGAAACAAATACTGAATTATCAATCTAAAGAAAACAACTATCTGAATTTGATAAAAATACTAATAAATTGAGTAACAAACTGACAAATCCGAAAGCCTCTAAACTAACTAAATATGAGTTGATGGGACAGGACCCAACTAACTCCAACTAACTATGAAAATCTAAAACATAACGCAAAGTAGTTTGTCCCCAAAATATGAGGACTCACCACTGCTACTGCTGAGGATCGGAGAAGTCTATGCGCGATCCGGGAACTGGACGTCCGAACCTATGATATAATACATCATAGTGTAAAATAAAAGGCATGCGATCAGTACTTCGAATGTACTGGTGTGCTAAACGAGGTACACTAATATGTATGGTTTCATGAACATGGATAAGTAATCGTCTGAGTAAGTAGGCATAACATAAGGTACTGAATAGAGTGTATAAAATCTGTGGATACTAAGAATACATGGAGTCTATAATTACTAAGAATGCATAAATACTGTAAATACTGAAGATACGTAAAATCTGTAGATACTGGGGATACATGACCAAGCATATAACATGAACTGAATAAAATTTGTAAACTAAAATACTGAAATAACTGATATCTATATGCTTTGGTCAAACAACACTAAGATTAAGTGTTTGAACTGATTACTGGTGATACAAGACAAACAAGGGAAAGCACAAAACATACCCTAAACAGTCCACAAATTCAAGAAAAAACATGGACCAAAAAGGGACCTCACTCGGATTCGACAAGTATAACAAGAATACAAGAAACAAGGGTGTATTTGACACCCAAAAACAGCAAACAACACAACAATAACGATATGAACAAGATGACAACAAGAATAACCAGATTCGAATTCCACAACAACAAGATATAACGTTACAAGATTACAAAAGACAAAAGGATAAATAGTGAGACATAAACTACTATAATGACTAAGAACCTAAGTGTAGATGACACACAAAGACCCTTAATGATGATAGTAGGAACACCTACACTCTTCAAAGAGACACAAGAGAGGACCTCAATCCTTCAAGCACCCCAAGTTCCAAGAAAACAAACAATAAAAAAGATTCCACCCTAATGTTGTAACCTAGTTTCGGCCAAGCCTCACAAGAGAAAGAACTTGAGGGTTTCAAGTGTGTTCTACCATTTTCAACATTCAAAAACTAAGTGAATAAACCCTAACATGTTCCTTATATATTACAAAATAAATAAAAGTTAAAATAACCAAAAAGGCCCTTCAAGAATGAGCTGCCCCTCTAGTGTATGGAGTGGATTGTTTTAGTGTGTATTTGGGAATTTAATTACACTTCTCTTGAACATACACTTGGTTTATTTCAATTCACACCCAAATAAGTCTATTTCCATGATTATTCTCAGATCAACTGGACTGAAACTGTAACTGAGATTGTGGGAGGTATCATCTAACCGACATGCCTCAATCTGAGCTAATCGGGATCCAACCTGTAAACCCAGTTGGAAGGGTGTTAGTACCGTTCCACGGGTACTAGCACTGGCTATGTGGATCCACTAAATTGGTATATTATGTTTTCCTAAAGGACTAAGGGTGTTAAGCCTAAACTGACGGGTGACCCCTGCAAGATAGTCAAGCCTAAATTGATGGGTGACTTCTCATATCCTATGTTGGCTATGTAGTTCTGGAGTATAGGTACTGCTACTAACGACTCTACCTATCTAACAGGGAAGTCTTCATCCCTACACCCGCTCAGTGCTAAATCCTACTTCCAACTGAATGACACTGGATTATTGACTATTCTGAGTTTAACTGACTGACCTAGTAATGCTCATAATATAATCTGAAGTTATTCTGAAGATACTGAGACGGGATTAAGTAAAAAACTATGGTTTTCGGGTATTCAAAACCCCCAAGACTCAAAAGCAATAATAGTAACATGATACTTAAGCTTAGGGGACATAACATGCAAGCCTTTATCAAATATTCATTCTTATAAGCATTTTATCAAACACTTGGTATTCATAACTTAAGCAAATCATGGGAATAGTATTAAATTTGAAATAATAGCATGATTTCAAGATCAAAGACACCTGCTCGTGATTTAATTCGATGAATAATAACAATAAAACATGAGGAATTTGACCATAATAATAATTTCATTTAAACATGGTATAAAATCAATATTCATGGAAGTTCATGGAGACTCATAATTTAAAATTACAATTTAATATCATAAATCTTGAAAAAACGATAGCTTTTGTAATTAAAGTGGGTACTTGGACTCCATGTGTGAAAGGAACCCATGGATGAACATTTAACGTACCTGGGTTGATGAATTCTTGAGAATTGGTGGCGAGTTCTTGGGATTTAATCTTGAATTTGAGAGCTACGATTTTTGTTCTTGGGCAAAGCATCTTAACTTTTGAGAGGAATTGAATAAATGATGACTATTTAGGTTGTTTAGGGGTTAAATCTCATGTTTTAGGATAATTAGGGCCGTGGAAAAAGACCCAAATACCCCTAAAGGAATTTAAAAACTCAAAACTGAAAGCTGAAATTCCAATTTTTGGCCTTGGCGTGACACACCAAGATTGCGGAGTCTTACTGGAAATTGACGAGTGCCATTTTGGCCTTTGGCGCGAAGCGGTGGAATTGCGGTCTCCCACTGATTGAGACCTGGAATTTCACTGCAATGCGGCCTTATCGCATTGGCTCACTGGTTTCAGACAATTGCCATTTGGCATGCCTCCGCGACGCGTTTGTGTACCAAATGGTACACTGTTTTACAAAAATGGCCCTAACTCTTCGCCGGGTATCGTATTTGGGAAAAATTTATATCGTTGGAAAGCTGACTGAATTTCTTATGAATAGTAAACTCTAAACTAATAAATAGTGAGTATTTCAAAAATTTTATATATGAATACTCATGTAATGAGAATTAAATTATGCTAGGGAAATATGGGGTATTAAAATATCTCTCTCTTGGGATCATTCGTCCTTGAACGAGACTAGTTAAGCTGAGAAAACTGATGGATTATGCTTACACACTGGAAATGCATATCTGATGCATGGAATACATGACTGAATTGATTCATGAATACACGACTGATATGAGCATGATGTGCAACTAAAACTGAGCATGATAAAGAGAAATCTTAAGAAGATTAATACCTTAAACTGAATCTGAGTTTGCGGAGAAAAGATGAGGGTACTTGGTCCGCATATCTACTTCTACTTCCCAAGTGGCTCCCTCCACAGACTTATTCTGCCAAAGAACTTTGACTAGTGGAACTTCTTTGTTCTTTAGTCTATGAATCTGATGATCGAGGATTTGGAATGGAACCTCTTCGAAAGAGAGATCATTCTGAAGGTTCACACCCTCTAAGCAAACTATGACTGCTAGATTACCATTGCATTTCTTCAGCAAGGAGACGTGGAATACTAGGTGCACTGAAGCTAGATTTGAAGGTAACTCGAGCTCATAAGCTACCTTTCTGAAATGATTGAGAATTGTGTAAGGACCGACTTAAGAACACAAAATCATCGATCTAAAACTAGAGATCCTTTCTTCTCATATCTGCATAGTATTTCTATCGGCTCTGGGCTGCCCTAAGCCGTTCTCTGATCAAATGAAACTTCTCTAAGGCATCAAACACTAAATCCGGCCCTATTACTACGACCTCACCTACCTCAAACTAACAAATTGGAGATCTATATCTCCTACTATAAAGAGCTTTAAACGGAGCCAACTGAATACTGGAATGATAGATATTATTATATGTGAATTCGATCAAGGGCAAGTGATCATCCCAACTACCTTTAAAATCAACAAGGCATGCTCTTAACATATCTTCTAGAGTTTGAATGGTCCTTCCTGCTTAACCATCTGTCTGAGGGTGGAAGGTTGTACTGAGGTGAACCTAGGTACCAAGACCCTTTTGGAATACTTTCTAGAAGTGAGAGGTAAACTGTATACCTCTATCTGAGATAATGGATATTGGGACTCCGTGTAACCTGGCCAACTCTCTGATAAAAAGGTTGGCATAGTCCTCGGCTGAATAGAAGGTATAAATTGGCAAGAAATAAGTGGATTTGCTCATCCTGTCTACGATAACCCATATAGAATCACGCTGATGACGAGTACAAGGCAAACCCATCACAAAGTCCATGTTCACTTCTTCCCATTTCCATGCGGGAATACTAAACTCCTACATAGATCCACTAGGCTTCTGGTGCTCAATCTTAACCTGCTAACACGTAGATCACTTAGCTACAAACTATGCAATATCCCTCTTTATCCCACTCCACCAATAGATCTCCGTAAATCATGGTACATCTTAGTGGCCCCTTTATGGATAGAGTAGCACGCACCATGTGCTTCTGCAAGAATTCGTTGCCTCAAGTCATCTACACCAGGCACACATAGCCGACCTTGATAACTCAGCACATCATCTCCCCCTTGGGAGAAAATTTCTATCTTCTGATCTTTGACTGATTCTTTTAGCTTTACTAGATTGGGATCACTATCCTGATTTTCCTTCACCTCGGAAACTAGAGATGATTCAGCACTACTCTACACCCACACACTACCCTCTGCTGAATCGACTAAGCGAACACCTAGTCGGGAAAGTTGATGAACTTCCTGAACTAACTTCTTCTTGTCATTCTCAAAATGACCAACACTACCCATCGACAATCTACTGAGAGAATCCGCCACTACATTGGCCTTGCCTGGATGATACAGAACACTTATGTCATAATCTTTCAGTAACTCTAAACACCTCCTCTGACACAAATTTAAATCTTTCTAAGAGAACACATATTGCAAGCTTTTGTGATCTGTGAACACATCAACATGCACCCCATACAAATAATCCCTTCAAATCTTTAAGGAAAATACCACAGCTGCTAGATTAAGATCATGGGTAGGGTAGTTTGTCTCATAAGGCTTAAGTTTTCTAGAGGCATAGGCTATAAACTTACCTCTCTACATGAGGAAACAACCCAAACCTACCCTGGATGCATCATAGTACACAACAAACCCATCTAAACCATCTGGAAAAGTCAGAATTGGGGCTGAGGTGAGTCGAGTCTTCAACTTATGAAAACTCTTCTCACAGAAATCTGACCACTGAAATTTAAATTTCTTCTGATTCAATCTGGACATGGGGGATGAAATAGACGAAAACCCTTCAAAAAACCAACGGTAATAGCCACCCAAACCCAAGAAACTCCTGATGTCTGAAGGACAGATGGGTCTAGGCCAGTTTCTCATCGCTTTGGTCTTTTGAGGATCAACTCTAATGCCATCACCGGAAATAATATGGCTAAGAAAAGCTGCTGAACTTAGCCAAAATTCGTGCATACTAAATTTGGCGAACAACTGATGAGCTCTAAAAGTCTGCAACACTATTCTGAGATAGTTTGCATATTGTTTTCACTATGGGAATAGACAAGAATATTGTTGATGAAGACTATAATGAACATGTTCAAGTACTGCTTGAACACACGATTCATTAAGTCCATGAAAGATGTTGGGGCATTGGTAAGACCAAAGGACATGACTAGAAATTTGAAGTGACCATACCGAATTCGGAAAGCTATTTTTGGAATGTCACACTCTCTGACTCTAAGTTGATGATAGCTTGATCTGAGGTCTATCTTTGAAAAATAGCTGGCACCCTGAAGTTGGTTAAAAAAGTCATCGATTGTAGGAAGTGGATAGTTATTCTTGATGGTGACTTTGTTTAATTGATGGTAGTCAATACATATTTTGAGAGAACCATTTTTCTTACGCACGAATAGAATTGGTGCACCCCACAGGGAGACGCTGGGATTGATGAATCCTTTGTCTAGGAGATCCTTTAACTATTTTTTTAATTCTTTAAGTTCGGATAGAGCCATTTTGTATGGTGGAATAGAGATAGGCTGAGTGTCTGGGAGAAGGTCTATTCCGAAATCAATTTCCCTTTCGAGAGGAATTCCGAAAAGATCTTCAGGGAACAAATTTAGAAATTCCCTGACTACTGAAACTGACTCAAGAGTTAGAGTCTCTGAATTAGAGTCTTTGACTCGAACAAAATGGTAAATACACCCCTTGGATATCATCTTTCTCGCTCTAAGGTACGAAACAATATGACCCCTAAGAGCTGTAGTACTACCCCTCCATTCAAGGACTGGTTCATTTGGGAACTAAAAATGAACTATTCTGTTTCTATAATCAACTGAGGCATAGCATGAGTGGAGCCAATCTATGCCGAGAATGACGTCAAAATCCATCATCTCTAACTCCACGATATCAACTGAAGTAACTTTATGAGATATTTTGACCGGACAGTTCCTGTATATCTGCCTGGCTAAAATGGAAACACCAACTGGGGTAGATACTTAAAAGGGCTCTTCTAGAGTTTTGGGACTGACTCCGAAGTTGATGGCTATATATAGAGTTACAAAATAAAGAGAAGCTCTAGGGTCTAGTAAAGCATAAATATATAAATGAAAGACATGCAACATACCAGTAAATATGTCAGGAGAATTTTTCTAATCTTATCAGGACTGAAGAGCATACAATCTATTTAGATCCTGACCACTGGTAGCACTGGAAGTGGCACCCTACTGAGTCGGGAGACAGGCTAGAACTGTCGACTGGTGGGACTGGCCCTATTGGCGCATGTAACGACCTGAGACTACCCTCTAGTCATCACATGGTGCTTACAGCCCCGAAGGACCAGAAGCTAACCCATAAATCATATCTGTTGTGAGCACTGAACAATAATATTAAAATTAATATAGAGAAATGGGATGAAATACCATAAGGTTCAAAACATCTAAAATACTGATAAAATATAACATCTGAATCTAAAATAATAGTTGGAAATCTAGTCTAAAAAGCCTCTATCTGAAACTGTCTAAAAGTGGAGTTGATGGGACAACCCCCCAACTAACTCCATCTACTAAAACACTGGTAATCTGAAGTACTAAAATAAAAGCATATCCTTGATAGATGAGGACTCACTGCTAAATTTACTACTGCTGGCTGAATCTGGCTAAGTGCGGTCAGTAACCTGAGCGTCCAAACCTATGATATAAAACATCATTGTGCAAGAAACGGGTATGCGATCAGTATGTGGGAATGTACTGGTATTCTAAATGAGGTAAGTCTAAATGCATGGGTTTACATGCATGAACAATAATAACTAACTGAATGACATGCAAGAGCTGGATTAGCATACATGGAGGATCTGTAACTTCTGAGCATACTATGCATACTATAACTGAGTATACTGGAACTAAATCTGATAACTGATAACTGAATATACTGATAATCTGAGATCACTGATAATTTGAATTACTAATAACTTAGTGACTATATCTGACTGTCTTGATTCTGTAGAACTGAACTGAGTTCTATTTTGAAGACTGAGACTGAAACTGAAATTGTGGGAGGTAATCATCTAACCAACATGCCCCAATATAAACTAATAGGGGTCTAATCACCCTCTACTGCCAGGTCCCCTAAATGAGAACGGTGGTACCCTTTACTGGCAGGTAGAGCACCTTATCAACCCTCAACTAACAGGTTTGATGTATCAACCTACGCTGGCTACGTAGTTCTGGAATGCAAGGGTTGCTTCTAAGGATCACACCCTCTGCTGACAGGTGAGCCCTCATCCTTGGGTTCACTCGGTGCTGAATCCTACTCCCAAATGGAAGACACGAAACTAATCAACTGGACTGAACTGGATTAATACTAAGATCACTGAGTTTTTCCTAAGTTCTGTGACTGACTTAGTTTTGTAACTGACTGAGAGTACTACTGATCGTGACATGAATGATATATTCTGTAATTGACACTGGCTCTAGGTAACAACTAAATTTTTGGGTATTAAATACCCCCAGGACTCGATAGCATGAAAAGTAACGCAAAGCATAATCTTGAATAACATAAAAATGTTTATTTGGTCATAATTCATTCAAAGAGACATTCTATCAAACACTTGTAATGCATTAACTTGTACATGAATGGCGAATACATGTTAGTATGCTATAATGGCATTATTTCATTCACATAGATAATTTATCAAACACATAAGAAGCATACTTGGTTCATTAAGTCATAAAAATTTAGGGTTAACATGGTTACAACAATCAACTTGCAAATTGAAGGGTTTATCATGAATACCATGTAATTTAACACATACTAGAATCAATTCTTAGAACTTGTAATCTAAATCATGGATTAAAACTCAAACAACATCATGAACATGAATTCAGTATAATTCAAACATAGAAATCATAAATCATAAATCATAAATCTTGTATTTTGAAAAGAAATTCTTGGGCTCCATGGATGAACATCTAACATACCTTAATTCGTGAGATTCTTGGAGTTCTTAGAGAGATTTTTGGGATTGACCTTAATTCTTGAGAGCTAGGGTTTGTTTTCTTGAGACAGAGCTACCTTTTGATTTTGGAAAAAAGTGAATAATGAAGGGTTTTACATGTTTTTAGAGCATAAATCCCACATCTGAGCAGAATAAAATCATGAGAAAGGACTGTTTTGACCCTGAGCACAACTTTAATTTTTTGTGAAAATTTTCCTATTTGGGGCCCTGGCGCGACGCTGCGCTATCGTGTCACTGGAAAAAGACAACTGGGAACTGGCATGGTGGTGCGACGCAGTACAATCGTGTTTCTACTTTGGTTGCGAACTGGAAGTGCACCGCGATGCGGTGTAATCGCGTTGGTACACTGGAAATTGACAATTATTAACTGGGTCTATGGGGCGATGCGCCAATATCACAGAGCAATACTAAAAATTGACAATTGCTATTTTAACACACTCCGCGATGCACTACTGTCCTGAATGATGATGTTTAATGACTGAAACTTAAAATCGCCATAACTTCTTACCCGGTTGTCGGATTTAGGTAAATTTTATATCGTTCGAAAGCTAATTCAATTTCCCACACAACAAAAAGTCAAAATCTCACAAATTCCACATGTAAAAAAATGTATTCTTCTTTAAAGAAAGTCTTTGACATTTTTGGGACGAATTTAAGTTAGGTAAAAGTTGGGGTGTTATAGCGCAACTCCCTACCTTTCTGAGCAACTACCCGACGCTCTCGAATCTGATGTCCTGGCTTGCCATACCCAAAGCATACATCACTGCCAGCTCTACACTCACCTTGATGGTGTCTGCCATATTTCTGATATAGAGGATTTGTACGGGCACTATTAACACTGCCTTGGGACTTTGAGCCTGGTGCCCTGTCCTTGCTATCATTTCTGAATTTGGGCATTGGGACACTGGATGAAGAGGGTGCTGGAACTGAAGATCTCTGATGAAACTGAGGACGGTTACCACCTTCTGACCTTGGATGGCTGAAGTTAAAACTACCCGTCCTAGCCTTCTTATTCTCCCTCTTCCTTTCCTTAGTCTTTTGCTCCTCAATCTATTGAGCATGGACCATCAATCTGGACAAGTACATCTCCCTAATTAGCATTGCAGTCCTACACTCCTTGACCACACTATCAGACACACCAAACACAAAATTGCTCATTTTGCATCTGTTGTCAGCCACTACACGAGGAGCATATCTATCTAACTAAGTAAACTTGAGGGGATACTCCTTCACACTCATGTTGCCCTACCTCAAGTTAATAAATTCTAACACCTGGCCTCTCTCAACTCCAATGGGAAGAATCTGTCTAGGAAAGTTGTAGCAAACTCTTCCTATTCTACAGGCCCTACATCTACACCCATATCTACCTTCCACTATTTAAACCATATATGGGATACATCCTGTAACTGATATGCAACCAACTTAGAACTCTCTATAGATGTCACCCCATAACATTTGTTACCTTCTACACCATATCTAAGAATTCCTATGGATCCTCTTCAGACTTGGATCCCATGAAGAAATGAGGGTTCATTCGGGTGAAGTACCGAATCTTGGCTGCAACAGTATTTTCCACTGAGTTGGCCTGAACAACATCTGGCCATTTATTTTAAGCTGCTACAAAATTGGGTAGAGTGGCGAACGCGACTCTAAATTCTGCATGGGAGACATGCTCATTCCGAGGATCTGCCTGGAAGGGCGGAGGTGTTGGCTGATTTCTTGTTCTTCTTACATTGTTATTTTTGGGAGGCATGTTTTGTAAATAAAAGAAAGAAATGAATTAGATAGATAGTTTAACATGAGATCATGCTCAATCGCATGACGTGAATACTGAAAGAAGGAAAACTTTTCCTAAACACCTTGTAGCCTCCTGCCCATAAGTGGGGAGCGCTACAAACCCATGCACAAGATTCTACTTGACGCGGCTTTCAGACTTCCTAGGACACTTTAAAATTTTAGGCTCTTATACCAAGTTTGTAATGCCCTGAGAGTACACCCTGGGCGTCACACAGTGCTTATAGTCCCGAGGGAGCACAAGCTAACCCACGAGCTGGTACCTGCTGTGAGCACTGAATAATAGTATAATATACGTGGAAGAACAATTGATAAGCCATAAGGTTTTAACAACTGAAATAAATACTGATTATAAATCTAAAGAAAACAACTATCTAAATTTGATAAAATACTGATAAACTAAGTAACTAACTGACATATTTGACAGCCTCTAAACTGACTGAATATGAGTTTATGGGACAAGTCCCAACTAACTCTGACTAACTACTAAAATCTGAAAACATAATGCAAAATAGTCTGTCCCCAAAATATGAGGACTCACCACTGCTACTGCTGAGGATCGGAGAAGTCTATGCGTGATCTAGGAGCTAGACATCTGAAACTATGATATTATAAGTCATAGCTCAAAAGAAAAGGTATGCGATCAGTATTTCGAATGTACTAGTATGCTAAATAAGGTAGGGTAATATGCATGGTTTCATGAACACGGATAAGTAATCATCTGAGTATGTAGGCATAACATAAGGTACTGAATAGAGTGTATAAAATCTATAGATACTAAGAATACATAGAGTCTATAATTACTGAGAATGCATGAATACTGTAAATACTGAAGATACATAAAATCAGTAGATACTGGGGATGCATGACCAAGCATATAACATGAACTGAATAAAATCTATAAACTAAAATACCGAAATAACTAATATCTGTATGCTTTTGTCAAACAATACTAAGACTGAGTTTCTAAACTAATTACTGGACTGAAACTGTAACTGAGACTGTAGGAGGTATCATCTAACCGACATTCCCTAATCTGAGCTAATCGGGGTCCAACCTGTAACCCCAGTTGGAAGGGTGTTAGTACCATGCCATGGGTACTAATGCTGTCAATGTGGATCCACTAAATTGGTATACTATATTGTCCGGAAGTACTAAGGGTGTCAATCCTAAACTAACGGGTGACCCCTACGAGATAGTCAAGCCTAAACTGATGGGTGACATTTTATTTCCTATGCTGGCTACGTAGTTCTGGAGTACAGGGACTGCTACTAACAACTCTGTCTATCTAACGGGAAAGCTGTCATCCCTGCACCCCTTAGGTGCTAAATCCTACTCCCAACTAAATGACACTGGATTATTGATTATTCTGAGTTTAATTGACTGACCTAGTAATGCTCATAATATAATATGAAGTTGTTCTGACAATACTGAGATGAGATTAAGTAAACAACTATGGTTTTCTGGTATTCAAAACCCCCAAGACTCAAAAGCAATAATAGTAACATGATACTTAAGCTTAGGGGACATAACATGCAAGCCTTTATCAAATATCCATTCTTATAGGCATTTATCAAACACTTGGTATTCATAACTGAATCAAATCATGGGAATAGTATTAAATTTGAAATAATAGCATGATTTCAAGATTAAAAAACACTTGCTCATGATTTAATTCAATGAATAATAACAATAAAACATGGGGAATTTGACCACAACAATAATTTCATTTAAACATGGTATAAAATCAATATTCATGGAAGTTCATGGAGACTCATAATTTAAAATCACAATTTAATATCATAAATCTTGAAAAGACGATAGCTTTTCTAATTAAAGTGGGTACTTGGACTCCATGTGTGAAATGAACCCATGGATGAACATTTAACGTACCTGGGTTGATGAATTCTTGAGAATTGGTGGCAAGTTCTTGGGATTTAATCTTGAATTTGAGTGATAGGGTTTTTGTTCTTGGGAAAAACATCTTAACTTTTGAGAGGAATTGAATAAATGATGCCTACTTAGGTTGTTTAGGGGTTAAATATCATGTTTTAGGCTAATTAGGGTCATGTAAAAAGACCTAAATACCCCTAAAGGAATTTAAAATCTCAAAACTGAAATCCTGAATTTTGGCCTTGGCGCGACGCGCCAAGATCTCGAAGTCTCACTGGAAATTGACGAGTTCCATTTTGGCCTTTGCGTGACGTAGTGGAATCACGGTCTCCCACTGGTTGAGACCTGGAAGGTCACCGTGACGCGGCCTTATTGCGTTGGCTCACTGGTTTCGAATAATTGCCATTTGGCATGCCTCCATGATGCATTGGTGTACCAAATGGTACACTGTTTTACAAAAATGGCCCTAACTTTTCGCCTGGGTATTGGATTTGGGCGAACTTTATATCATTGGAAAGTTGACTGAATTTTCTATGAATGGTAAGCTCTAAACTGAAAAATAATGAGTATTTCAAAATTTTTATATATGAATACTCATGTAAGGGGTATTACAATTAATAATTATTTCTAGTCAATTTTTTCAATAGATGGACCATCTGTTGAAACAAATTTGTCATTTGTTCAAAGATCACAAACCAGTAGCAAGAATTGCATTGTGTTCTTCCAGCAAATCTGTTGCAATAAATGTGTCATCTGTGGGAAGAAGAGGATTTTGAGTTTTTCCAATAGATTACCCATCCGTTGCAACATATTGGTTATTTGTTGGTTGAACGTTATACATATTGATGAACTGTATTGTGTTTTTCCAGCCAATATCCATCTGTTGCAACACATGGGTAATTTGTGGAAAATATTTTTTGTAGTCTGTCATATTTAAATCCTATTTTACCTCTTTTTATTGATGTACAAGTTAATAAAAAAATATTTTATTTAATAAATAATAACATTTACATCCCCAACAATGAGTTAAAATTATCAAAGTCCATAACAAACAACACAATTTTACTATTACAACGATCATGGTGCATTACATACGTAGCACTTATTTTTTTCTTGACGGGCATGTAGTTCTTTGACATTGAAGATGGTTACCCTTTGAGCCTCTGCAATCTTGTACACTACTTCATGATGGGAACTAAAGATTAAACACTGTTTGACATTGATAGGGTAGGAATAATAAGGTGTGTACAGTGGATGGATCCACTTTCATGTGTGGGAGTTATGTATTACTGATTAGGTTATTGTGACAACACACAAAGTGCAATGATTTTGTGAATGCAGTTTTTAACCGATTAGGTATTGATCCTTCAAACAAGATCCTGCATTTTATAGTTAAGTTTGATAGGTGCGAACTGATAAGGCCTAAGGATTCCAAGAAGTTGGTTTCGATATCCTATTACAATTTAATGATGGTTTTGATCATGTTTATGCGTCAAGTTTTGAGAAGGGATCAATATTTGATGGCACTGTAGAGATTCAATAAGTGATTGGACTGATTTTAATGCTGCAATGGACTTTAAAAAGGCCTTCGAAGCCCCCTAGTGCAGAAAAAAAGAATGGAAAACCAATATAAACTTCCCTGGTCCAAATTTATATTGATGGGTTGCTCAAGAAGACGGTTATACAACAGAATGTGCGGTAGGAGAATACCTGCACGGAAAAGTGGAGGAGGAGGAGACTATCTTGTTAAAGAGGAAACTCATGGTTGCAAGCAAGGAACTTCTAGCTAATCTAGCCAATGAAATTGACTTGAAAGATAAAAAAAATTGAATGAGCTGCAAATGTGAAAGTGTATCCAAAAATTAAAATTTGTCAGTCGTTTTTTAAAAGAAAAATAGTAAAGTGGAATGGAGCTGGACACTTTGCTAGGTAACTGCGACTAGTTAGCATGGCCTGAATGATGACCCACAAAGCTAGGATCAGAACTCTAAGGAAATAACTTTGTGATCACTGACGATTGGAAAGATGTACAGTCAAGAATGAAACTTAAACCAAGAACTTCTGAAGTAAAAATAAGGAAAGCCAAGGCATCAATTTCTGGAGTCTAACTTGCATCCCTTGCCTTTTGTTTGTGGTTCTAATCAGGTCAATGGCAGTAAAAACAAAAAGGTTTGAAGTTGTATAGAAATCCCAAGACTTTTTGTTTCCACTGCCTTTGAACTAACCAGAACCACAAGCAGAAGGCCTGTGATGGAAGTTTAACTTCATAAATTGCCACCTTGGCTTGATCCCTTATTTTTACTTCAAGATTTATTGGTTTAAGTTTTGTTCTTGACTATCCATCTTTCAACCCTCGGTGCTCGCAAAGATGCTTTCTTAGAGTTCTGATCCTGCACTTGTGGGTCATCATTTTGGCCATGCTAACTAAACGCAGTTACCTAGAAAAATGTCCAGCTTCTGTCCACTTCACCATTTTTCATTTCAAAAATGAGTGATGGATTTTCATTTTTGGATACACTTTTTATTTTTTCAGCTCATTTGGTTTTTTCATTTTTCATGTCAATTTCATCGGCCAGATTCGATACACGTTCCTTGCTACCCTGTGTTTCTTCTTTAAGAAGGTCTGAGTTGATATATAGTCTTCAACACCTCCCCTTTATCTCGCAGATATTCTCCCAAGCACCTTCTATTGTATAATCATCACCCTGAGCTACCCAACCATATAAATTTGGACCAGGGCAATAACTATATTGATTTTCATTCTTGTTTGCAGTAGTACGAGGCATAAAAGGACTTTCAAAAGTCCATTGAACCCTTAAAATCAGTCCAATCACTATTGAATCTTTACATTGCCATCAAAAACTTGATCCCTTTTCAAAACTTGACAGATAAACATTAGCAAAACCATAATTAAATTGTAATAGGGTATCGACACCACCTACTTGGTCCCTTGGCCTTATCAGTTCGAATCTATCAATCTTAACTGTAAAATGCAATATCTTACTTGAATAATTAATTCCTAATTGGTAAAAAACTTTATTCACAAAATAAGTGCACTCTATGTGTATTTTCACGATAATAAATTGGTAATACATACCTCCCACATATAAAGTAGTTCCATCTGCAAGCAGCTTATTCCTCTGAACCCATCTTTACTCTATCCTTTTATGTTGGTTGGGCAAAAATTGATCCCACTTTCACCTTCTTTTCTTTTGGAAGACATCTTTTATCTACAAACATGAGAAAAAAATAACATTACAATTGATGCCTACATAGTTTTAAAGAGGGTAACACAAAATTCAATAAATACAACACAATACAATAAGAATTCCAATAGATGACCCATCTGTCATAACAAATTCTCCATCTTTTCAACATTCCCTATATGCTCAACAAATGACCCATCTGTTGTAATAGGTGACCGACATATTGCAAAAGATGAGTCATCTATTGTAAGAAATTAAACCAGCCTTTCTACTGGTTTGATTTCTTCCAATAGGTGCTCCGTCTGTTGCAACAGATGGGTCATCTATTGGAATAGTTGTTTGGATTTATTCCAACAACTGATTCATTAATTGTAATAGATTGGGAATTTGCTGGAAGACCCATTTTAATATCTTCTACCATATGTTCCACATGTTTCAACACTAACACCACCAATACCATCAACTTCACCAACACCACCAACAACATTAACAACATCAACAATAAAGAAACAACTGCCAACAAGGCTTTTTAAGTTCTCCAAACAGATGACTTTCTTTGCATATTTTAATAAAAATAATGGTTCATTCATTCAAGACTTAAAAGACACCTTTTCTTTAATTTTCTCAATAAATAGGATATGGGTAAATAAATAAAAATAACAAATGTAAATAACTAATTTAAATAACCAATGTAAAAATATGATATTCACAATTTTAATTTTCATCATAGAAAACAAGAAAAAATTGATGAAACAGGCAAAGAAAAAGACGAGAAGGCAAGAATAATATCAGAGAGCACAAATCTAATAGTGAACTATACCTGCCATGTCAAAAGCAATGGGATCAAAACACCAATTTCAGTCGAGAAAAGATATAAATTGGTTGAGATCCGAAAGGATGCTTCGGCAAAAGAGAAGAGAAAAGAGAGAAAAAGAGGAGACAGTTGGGATTACCCTAAAAAGGAGAGAAAAAGAAAAAAGAGAGATGAATTATTTTATTCTTAAAGGAGATCAGAATTCTAGGGATAAGTTTAAATATTTATTAATAATTTATGGTGGTGAAAGGTTTTGAGGAGAACGAGGAGACGGTGATGGTGACATTGAAAAGACAAGATAAGACAACTCAAGGAGGAGATATTTGAGTTATCCAACAATTTTTTTTACCACCTTAGTATTTTTTTTTATTTTGGACAGAAAATTGTTTTAAAATAAAAAAAATATCTTAAAATAGATAAGTCATTTATTGCAACAGATGTCTACATCTGTTTGAAAATTTCCAACAAATCAGTCATCTGTCACAATAGATGGCAATATTTATTTGTTAATTTCCAACAAATAAGTCATCTGTTGCAACAGATGACATTATCTATTTGATAATGACCAATAGATAAGTCATCTATTGCAATAGGTTAAGCATCTATTTTAAAAGATGTCTATAATTATTTGATAGTTTTTAATAGATGTATCATCTGTTGCAACAAGTGAATTCTCTATTTATTCATATCAACAAGCCATTATTTGAAATATTTAAATTGATTTATCTAGAATCGGGGATGAGTTCATTGGCTCAACTACAATTTCAATTAAGTTGTTGCATTTTCATGATGTTGGTATTGTGTTCGTCCTGACCGAAGTCATCAATTGATCAATTTGAGTTGAAAAGATTCAAATCAAGCCATTGTTTAAAATATCTAAATTGATTTAACTAGAATTAGGGATGAGTTCATAGGTTCAACTACAATTTCAATTGAGTCATTGCATTTTCATAATGTTGGTATTGTGTTCATCTTGACCGGAGTCATTAATTGATCAATTTGAGTTGAAACAATTCAAATCAAGCCATTGTTTGAAATATCCAAATTGATTTATCTAGAGTTAGGGATGAGTTCATAGGTTCAACTATAATTTCAATTGAGTCGTTGGATTTTCATGATGTTGGTATTGTGTTCGTCCTGATCAGAGTCATTAATTGATCAATTTGAGTTGAAACGATTCATATCAAGCCATTATTTGAAATATCTAAATTTATTTGGCTAGAATTAGGAATGAGTTCATAGGTTCAACTACAATTTCAATTGAGTCGTTGGATTTTCATGATGTTGGTATTGTCTTCGTCCTGACCGGATACATCAATTGATCAATTTGAGTTGAAATGATTCAAATCAAGTCATTGTTTGAAATATCTAACTTGATTTAGCTAGAATTAGGGATGAGTTCATAGGTTCAACTACAATTTCAATTGAGTCGTTAGATTTTCATAATATTGGTATTGTGTTCGTCCTGATCGGAGTCATTAATTGAATAATTTGAATTGAAATGATTCATATCTAGCCATTGTTTGAAATATCTAAATTGATTTATCTATAATTAGAGATGAGTTCATAGGTTCAACTACAATTTCAATTGAGTCGTTGCATTTTAAAATTAATTAAGATCAATTTGGACCAAATTAACATTTTTAAAACTTGTCATTCTTTTATAAAATACAAATCATTCATTTGTAGGAAAAATATTTTATCATTTCAAATCTCGAGTTCTCTCTCTTTTCTTTCTGTCTCAACAATACAAACAAAGACTACTCAACATATTGCTCAACCCTTCAGAACAAATCAATTTTCTTCCCATTTCCGACCACATAGTTATTATTTTTTACTTCCTTCTTGCTTGTATCCGTCATTTTCTCACTCTTTGTAGGTAACAGAGTTCCAGAAGAGTTCTACATTTGTTGTTTTTTCTAAAAATTAGGACTTTTTAGTTAATGATGAAAAATAAGACTTTTAGTTGTATTATATAATACACCCTGAACGTCACACAGTGCTTACGATCACAAGTGACCACAAGATAACCCGTGAGCTGGTACCTGCTGCTAGCACTGAATAATATACTGATAATAAAGATATTTATGGAAAATAGATAAAAATGCCATAAGGTTGTAAGCACTGAAAAGTATAACTAAAGTCACAAGTCTGAGAAAGAAAACATCTACGAAAATAGTGCAACATGACTGATAAAACTGATAAACTAACTGACTATCTGAAATATATGAAAAGCCTCTAAGACTGACTGAATAGGGAGTTGACGGGACAAACCCCCAACTAACTTCGACTGGCCTTATAACTGAACTGCTAACTCAACTGAATAAAGATAAACTCATCCTCGAAGTATGAGGACTCATCACTGCTGCTGATGCTAGCTAACTGATCATGTCTAGGCCCGATCAGGAAACTGAGCAACCGAACCTATGATATAAGACATCATAGCACAAAAAATGAGGATGGATTATTACTTTGAATGTACTAGTATATGAGATGGGATTAGGCTATAATGCACGGGTTAACTGAACATAAAGTAATAACTGGCTTAATAAAATGATATAATTGTATAAACATACATGAAAACTGAAATACTGCAAGTGCAAGACCAGGCATATAATGTTTATGATATAATCTGTAAAACTGAAATACTGTAATACTGAAGTTTGATAACTGAGTAGATGATAATCTGTATGCCTTGGTCAAGCAATCTAAACTAAATTCTATACTGAGTACTTAACTGAGACTATAGGAGGTATCATCTAACCAACATGCGCTATTCTAAGCTGATTGGGGTCCAACCTATGACCCCAGTTGCAAAGGAGTCAATACTGTGCGAGGGCTACTAACACTGGTTGTGTGGATCCACTAAGATACTGAAGAACAAGGGTATCAATCCTAAACTGACGGGTGATCCCTGGGCAAAGTCAAGCCTAAACTGACAGTTGACCCCTGGGAGGTAGTCAAGCCTAAACTGATGGGTGACTCCTTATAACCCATGATAGCTACGTGGTTCTGGAATACAGGGACTTCTACTAACAACTTTACCTAACTAACGGGGAAGCCGCGTCCTACATTCACTTGGTGCTAAATCCTACTCCCAACTAAAAGACACTAATTACTGAACTAAACTGATCTTATCTAAGCCAACAACTGAGCAATGATACTAACTGAATGAAAAGGCTCATGGTTTATCTGAAACCATTCTGAATATTCTAAAAACTAGGTAAAACAGCTAAGTCTTGGGTATTCATAACCCTCAACACTGAATGAAAATAACAATAAAGTCATGTAACCGCTTCAAAACCATAATGAGGAAATCATTCTCTTTGGAATTTCATGTAACACTTGGAATTCATAGACTTTAGCATGGGAATAGTTAAAATATGTGCTACTTACATAATTGCAATACTAAAATCATGTTTTAAGAATGCAGCATGCTAAAATTACCATTCAAACGTGTCACGGATGAATTCCAACGAAAACACATAGTAAACATGATTTGAAATCATAGTTCATAATAGCTTCATGTAGATAATTCATAAGAACGTGTAAAAATCATAACTTTAAACTTGAAAATGGATTATTGGACTCCATGGACAAAAAGGGTCATGGATGAACATCACACATACCTTTAATACTTAAATCTTGAAAGAGAACAACTTTCTTGAAAGCTTTCTTGAATTGGAACACTTGAGTTCTTGGTTTTTTTGAAAGGAAGATGATCTAATTTGATGAATTTGGAGAAAGGTTAGGGTTTATTTAAGAGAGAAATTGGGAATTTTGAGCATATAGTGCCCTATTAGCAGTTTAATCTCGTATTTTTATGAATTGAGGCGCTGGAAAAAGACAAGACTACCCTCTAGAATTTAAATACGTAACTGGAATGTCGATTGGAGGCTTGGCGTGATGCGATGACATGCTCATAGCTATAACTGGCGCGACACGATGCAATCACATTGAGCTACTGGAAACAAAATCCAAACATGATTCAATCCTCATTCGAAAAGATCCAAAACTTACCCGAGACACGCTCCTAACACCCCTGAACATGAATGAACTCAACAACTTATGTCTCGGAGTCGGGAAGGTCACTTTAAAAATCATCAAAGTTAAAAGGCCGAAAAATAAGGCTTAGTCCCCAACACTTAGCTAAATTTTCAGGCTTTAAGCCTCTTATACAAGTATTATGGGCTGAACTGGACTAGGAATACGGGGTATTATGATATCTCCTCCTTGAGAACATTCGTCCTCAAATGAGACTGATTAAGCTAAGAATACTGAGGAACTGAGATTACATACTAAACATGCATAACTGGAAATATGATTACATTATTGAGTCTGAAACATGATACATGACTGAACTAATTTGTGAATGCATGCAATGACATGAAATAATTATATGGCTGGAACTGAGAACAGAAAAGGGGAAATTTAAAGAAAACTGTTACCTTAAGCTGAGTTTGAGTTTTTGGAGAAAAGGTGAGGGTACTTGGTTCGTAAATATGCTTTTGCTTCACAAGTGGCTTCCTCTACGGATTGATTCCGCCAAAGAACCTTAACCAAGGGAACTTCTTTGTTCCTTAGTCTACAAATATGATGATCGAGAATTTCAACTGGAATTTCTTCGTAAGAAAGGCTATCCTAAACATCTGCACTTTCTAAAGGAACAAATACAGCTGGGTTCCCAATACACTTCTTTAACAAGGACACATGGCACACTGGATGCACCGGTGTCAAATTTACAAGCAACTCAAGCTCATAAGCTACCTTTTTATAATGACTCAAGATCCTATAAGAGCCAATAAATTGGGGACTAAGCTTCCCCTTTTTTCCAAATCTCTTCACTCCTTTCATGGGAGAGATTTTCAAATAGGACAAATCTCTAACTGCAAACCCGAGATCTTTTCTACGCACATCTGCATAGGATTTCTGACAGCTTTGGGTTGTCTTAAGACTTTTCCCTGATTAACTGAACCTTATATATCGCATCAAATACTAAATCTGGACCTATCAATGCGGTCTATCCTACCTCAAACCAATCAATAGGAGATTTATGCCTCCTTCCATAGAGAGCCTCAAATAGAGCCATTTTAATACTGGAATGATAACTGTTATTGTAGGCAACTTGACCAAAGGCAGGTGATCATCCCAACCACTCTTGAAATCAATATCACATGCCATCAATATATCCTCTAGGGTCTGAATGGTCCTCTCTGCCTGACCATCTATCTAGGGATGACAAGCGATACTGAGATGAACTTGGGTACCTAGACCCTTTTGAAAAGCTTTCCAAAAGTGAGAGGTAATTGGGTACCTCTATCTGAAATGATAGACAACGGCGACTTCATGCAACCTAACCAACTCTCTAATATAGAGCTTGGTATAATCCTCTACTAAATAGGAAGTATGAACTGGCAAGAAATAAGCTGATTGGGTCATTCTGTCGATAATAACCCATATTAAATCATGCTGACAACGCGTACAGGGCAACCCTGTCACAAAGTCCATGTTCACCTCTTGCCACTTCCAAGTGGGAATGCTGAACTCCTGTATCGTACCACTAGGCCTTTGGTGCTCAACCTTAACCTGCTAACAATTAGGACACTTAGCTACAAACTTTGTAATATCTCTCTTCATGCAACTTGTTGACACCCAATTTTGGCTCGCACTTTTTTCTTTAATTATTTTACCTATGCTCCTCGGCCCTTAATAATTTTCAAAAATTAAATAAAAAATAAGATTTGTATTTTTGTTTCTATTTCTATAAATTTTTAATAAAAGGGGAATTTATTTTTCTATCATAATATAAAATATTTTAATTAAATATAATTAAATATTTAACGAATAAAAAAAAATATATATCTTTTGGTATTCGCATTCGCATCCTTTCTAACTTTATTTTTTGAACAATATTGTGACCATATATGTATATAATTATTACATAAAATATATTTTTAAGATGTACATATATTTTTATTATATTCTTAATTTTTACATATATTTTATTATATTCTTATTTTTACACACATATATCTATTGTTAATATTAAATCAAGCGCCTAATGTAACGTCGTGGCACGACTCTCCCCTTTTACCACGTAGCATCATTGAAGTTAATACACTCCACCTTGGCCACCATAGGGATTCTCTCATCGTAATTCTTCACTCTTTGACCGTTTACAACAAATTTTCTTCTTTCATGTTCTTCCAATTCAACGACACCACTTGGGTAGACATTAGAAATCACAAATAGTCCCAACCACTTTGAGTGAAGCTTTCCCGTGAAGAGTTTCAATAGGAATTTCGCAAAAAGATATCAAATTGGACGCTTATACAAATTATGTCTGTAATTTGTATACGTTAAACTAAAAATAATTTTAGGATAGTAGGAAGGATCGATAAATTTAATTTCAGTAGAAAAAAGTGTTCGGGCTAACAATAATTCAACTTCAATTTATTTATTTCATCCGAACCCAGCTCTTTATTTATAAATTTCAAAAAAGAGACCCAAAAATTGACCCAAAACCCAGTTCAATCTCCATGTCTACTTCATCAGTCCACCACGCGCAATATTCGCTAATCAGGCACTGCCGCATCATCAAAAATACCAAAATACCTGGCTAGCACTACTCAATCTGATCCATTGATTACTCCCCAATCCGAAGATCTCAAAATTTTTGGTTATCATTATATATTCATATATACATGTATAATTTATTTTGTTTCTAATTATTTATTTACGTATTTATCCTCTCCCTCCTCTTTTTTAAAATTAGATCCGGGTAAAGACCGAACGGATAAAAAAATAGTCAATTTTTTATATATTTATTTACACACATATATATATATTTATTATTATTATTTTAGGGTCGACTGATCTTTTAAAACTGGTCAAGATTTTCAAGAGCAGTGCATTAAATGCCCTTCACATGTCCCTTTTCTCTTTCTGAAAAAAAAGCAGTTCACGCGTTAACCCTTTCCCAAAAAACATCACAAGTCCCATCCATTTTCCCCCAAATAGTAGCAAAACAAACGTCTTTCTCCTTCTTCTTTCTTCCCCTTTTCTCATCCTCCTCAATGAAGAAAACTTAAACCCATCGCTAGCTGGCCGCCTGCCATACCTCCTGCGAGAATCTCACCAAAACCGACCCCCCAACTCGCAAATCCGAAGAAAATAGAAGAGAAATAGTCCCCAAATTGGTATAACAGCCTATTCTTAGTTTTAAATCCATTATCAATGACTCTGAAAAAGGTGATATGGAGGATTGTCCTTGGTGAAATTCAAATATCCTTCAATTTCTTCCTATTTTCTTATCTTATGGTTTCAAATCCGGACTTGAAAGTCCGGATTTGGCACCTATAAATATGGTGCTTTCATCCCCTATGTAGGCAAGCAATTTTTGTGAGTAAAATCAACTTAAAAATCTAAAAAAAAGGTCGAGAAAAGAAAAAGAAGGAAAAATAGAGGTTCGAGAATATTGATTCTTGCTTTGGTTCTAGATTGAATTTTTTATTCGGTCACTTTTCCGTCACTTCTTGCTTCGGCTCTAGAGTAAGTTTTCTCGGGTTCGAGTTTAATCACCAGAAACTACTTGACGTGAAAGTCTCACGTTTGTTGCACCAGAAAAGGTGTGGATTCGTCCCTTTCGTCTCTCTTTGAGTTTTGGGATTCCTTTGTGCGAATAAGTTTAAAATCGTAAAGTTTTGAGTGTGGATTTGAAATCTAAAACTCCCCTAGTTCGCTGCCCTGTAACTCTAATATTTCTCCAAACTTTTTCCCTTATTTTCCTTAGATTTGATGAATATGTGATTTGCTTTTGTCTCTTATTTTGTTAAAATTGTTAGTGATATTTACTTGGTTGATAAAGAAAAAAAAAGAAACTAAATAATCTCATTTATCTTGACTTCATATTTTAAAATGTTCTCTGGATTGTAATTTGTTTAGAAACATGTCATAAATATCGTTCCATTTTAATCACTAGGAATATACCTCAAATTCCAAATCATATTTTTTTCATGGATTTTCCTCCATCTCATGTTTTTAAGATCGGATGTATATAACATTATTATTTTCTTATTTTTTCTAGTCCTTTAAACTTGTTTATGGTGTAGTAGTCGTCTTAAAATGGGTCTTGCATCTTATTTCTTTTATCTGCCAACCTTCCATAATGTATGAATAATATTTCTTTTATCTGTCAACCTTCCATGATGTATGAATAAAATCATGAATTTGTAGATTTAGAAAAAAAGTTTGGTATAGGACTTAAATTGGTATTTAAGTCGTCAATCTTGTAGTGGATATATGTTTGCTAGGGTTTGTTACTACATGAAGTATGTTCAGAGTACATTGTGTTGATTTCCCTTAATATGACGAAGGGACTATACCTAACAATTTTTATTTCCTTTCAATTGAATTTACCTGAAGTCTTGTGATAATGTTTCGTCGAGGTATAGTCTAGTCCAACTTGATTCAAGCTTATTACTTCTTAAGTTTAAAAGAAAATGAGGAATATCTAGTTGCCGAATAGAAATATTCTATTTGAGAACAGTCTCTTGTGTAGAGTATGATCTCCATCTGTACATGAATAACGGCTAAGTGTAAGATATTTATTCGGTTTTATGTGTTATCTTCATGTTGAGTTTATCGTATCTACTGTATATCTTTCTTTCTAATTGTGAAGTTATATGCCCTCTCTAACTCCTTTTTCTTCCTTATTTTACATGTACTCGGGAATTGGAGTTCCACCATGAAATTCATTTGGACTCTATGGACGAAAAGGGTCCATGAATGAACATCAAACATACCTTTAATACTTAAATCTTGAAAGAGAACAACTTTTTTGAAAGCTTTATTGAATTGGAACACTTGAGTTCTTGGTTTTTTTAAAAGGAAGATGATCTAACTTGATGAATTTGGAGAAAGGTTAGGGTTTATTTGAGAGAGAAATTGGGAAATTTGAGCATATAATGCCCTATCAACAGTTTAATCCCGTGTTTTTACAAATTAGGGTGCTAGGAAATACAAGACTACCCTTCTAGAATTTAAATTAATAACTGGAACGTCGATTGGAGGCTTGGCGCGACACAATGACATACTCATCTCTATAATTAATGCGGCACGATGCAATCACATTGAGCTGCTGGAAATAATATCCAACTATGCCTCAATCCTCGTTCAAAAAAATCTAAAACTTATTCGATACATGATCCTACCACCCCTGAACATGAATGAACTCAAAAACCTACGTCTCGAGGTTGGGAAGGTCACTTTAAAAATCATCAAAGTTAAGAGGCCAAAAAATAAGTCTAAGTCCCCAACACTTAGCTATATTTTCAGGCTTTAAGCCTCTTATGCAAGTACTATAGGCTAAACTAGACTAGGAAAATATGAGGTATTAGATATTATCTTCGAGAATGGGTTAACAATTTTGATTTTTGATACTAAAAAACATAGGAAGAACCCGAGAAAACCCTAGTTTTTTTCATAGTATTTTGTTGACTGTCGTGGTATTATTGGATGGTATTTATGGTGTTGTTGGTGATGTTTATATTAGTGGTGTTAGTGTTAGTATTAGTTGTGTTGGTATTAGTGGAGGTATTGGTATTGGTGTTGTTGTTATTATTGATGGTGGTGGTATTGGTATTGCTGGTGTTCGTAATGGTGTTGATATTGGTGGTGGTGGTGGTGGTGGTGGTATTAGTGGTGTTAGTGGTGATGTTGGTATTGGTGTTGGTGGTGTTGGTGTTGATGTTGGTGTTTGTGGTATTGATATTGGTGGTGTTGGTGTTGGTGTTGGTGTTGGTATTGGTAGTAGTGGTGGTGGTGGTGGTAGTGGTGGTGTTGGTATTGGTGGTGTTGGTAGTGGTATTGGTATTGGTGTTGGTGGTTCATCTGTTGCAACAGGTGGAACATTTGTTGGGAGATATTAAAATAGGTCTTCAAACAGATTCCTCATCAGTTGCAATAAATGTTTCACCTGTTGGCATAAAATAAACCAATAAAAAGAATGTTTTAATCTCTTCCAACAGGTTGTTCATCTGTTGCAACAGGTTATACATCTATTGTAACAGATGATTCATTTATTCCAACATATGGGTTATCTATTGGAATATTTTTTGTAATGTGATTACAAAAATTTATTGAATTTTGTCTTACCTTTTTTAAAAAATTATGCAGACATCAATTGTAATGTATTTTTATTTTTCTCTTGTTTGTAGGTAAAAGATGTCTCCCAAAAGAAAAGAAACTGAAAGTGGATCAACTTCTGACCACCTAACAAAAAAGGCTAGAGTACAGATGGATTCGGAGGAGCTTCCTGGATAATCTTAGTCAGGGAAAAGTGAAGATGAGGAAAGTTATAAAATAATATTGAGGGAGGTGGAGATGGGTTTGTAGAGGGTGGTGAGGATAATAAAAGTGAGGAGGAAGTAGAAAGTGAGAAAGGTGATGATGATCAACATGATAATAATGCATCACCAATGGGACGTGAGTTAAGATTGAAATCCCAGCATGATCCTATCAAAACTATTTGTATTGATAGGTTTTAAGTTGAGATACCGATAGACAACCTTGTAGAGTTAACTGGTGATTTTGTAGTTAAATCTTTCTTGGGAAAATCTTTTGATGATTTTAGGAATACTATGAAGAAGGAAAAACTAGAGGAATTTTTTAAAAAGAACTGCTTTGGACATTTTCTTAAGCTACCTGAGGACAACAATGCCCGTTTTCAAATGAGCATGGTATATGGTCTTCTCAAGTGTAGGGTCAAGTAAATGGAGGATGATAAATATTTAAAGGAGAGGGGAAAAAAGATGGATGAAATCTGGATCAACTACTGTGGCATGCAGGTTTGTTTTAGCATGAAAGAGTTTGCCATAGTGACAGGCTTGAGATGCGATCGTCCAAAAGAACATCTCATCAAGGAAACACCCCTCAAAAAGTCTGTAATACCTCATATTTCCCTAGCTTAAATTAACTCTTAATACATGAGTAATCTCATATAAATTTTTATAAATACTAATTATTTTTCAGTTTAGAGCTTACCATTACGTGGGAAATTCAGTTAGCTTTCCAAGGATATAAAAGTCACTCAAATCCGATACCCGAGTTAAGAGTTATAGCCATTTTTGTAAAACAGTGTGCCAAAATACACGTCAATGCATTGCGGAGCCAAACCAAATGGCAATTGTCAAAACCCAGTGAGCCAACGCGATAAGCCCGCATCGCGGTAAACTTCCAGGTCTCATCTAGTTTGGCAACGCGATACTACCGCACGCGCCATCTGTCATTTTTTCAATTGTCAATTTCTAGTGGAGCTCCGCGATTGTACCGCATTACGCCACAGGCCAAATTTCCAATCTTCCTTTTTAAACAGTTCCAGTGGAATTCCAGTAGCATGGCGCGATGGTGGCGCATCGCGCTAGGGACCAAAATTGGGTTTTTCCTGTGACGATTTTCAAATCATTCCCAGGGGTAATTGGGTATTTTTTTTCATGACCCAAGTCAGTCTTAAACACGAGATTTAGCCCTAAATAACCTAGTTATACCTTTATTCACTCATCATTCCCCAAATTAAAAGCATTCTCTCTCAAAGGACTAAACCCTAGCTTCAAGAAATCAAGAACAAACTCAAGAATTCCTTCAAGAACCTTCAAGAATTAATATTCCCAGGTATGTTTTGTGTTCATTCACGGGTTCCTTTCACCCATGAAGTTCAAGAACCCTTTTTAAACTTACAAGATCTCAGATTTATAAAATTCATGCTTGAAATTGATTGTGTTCATGTCTATGATAGTAGTTGGGTTTCAATTCATGATTAATTATAAGTTTCCAGGAAATTAAAATAGTTATGTGATGAATTATATGAATTGCATGCTAAACCCTTGAATTTGAAATTGAGTATTGTATTCATGATGTTCATGTATTGGCCATTACCATGTGAAATAATCCATGTTCCCTAAGTGTTTGTTAAAATTCCTATGTGAAGTAAATAGTGGAATCATGACATGTCATTGTGTGGTCCCAATCATGTATAAGCTTATGCCCAACAAATGTTTGATTAAATGTCTCTATGAATGAATTATGAACAAGTGGACATTGTTATGATTTACAAGATCATGCCATGCTTTACTTTCATGCTATCGAGTCCTGGGGGTATTCAATACCCAAAAATCTAGTTGTTTACCTAGAGCTACAGTAGTTATAGAATAGTCTCAGTCATGACATAAAATAATAGTACTCATCCAGTTAATAGAACTCAGTAAACTCAGTCAGTTATAGAACTCAGTATCAGTCTAGTTCAGCTTAGTATAATCAGTTCAGTGTCTATTCAGTTGTGATACAAGTATGATCATGATCATGACAATTTTGAGTATTTTTGAAGACTAGTCACTAAAGGGATCTTTTGTCATTTCTCTATTATTTGTAATGTTGTATAAATAAAACCTTGTAGGGTTTATTTCCTTAGTTTATGTTTGAGATTGTAAGAACACTTCTCTTGTGAGAGAGAGCTCCAAAACCAAAATTAGGGCATAGCATAAGAGTGGATTATTTTGTGTGTTGCAAAGCTTGATACCTTGGTGCTTGAGAGGTGGACTCCTTCTTGTGTCACTGTAATAGTTAGGTACGTGTCGAGTGTGGTGTTAAGGGTCCAAGAGTTACCATTCTTGGGTTCTTAAGATTACAACTTCATTGTGTCTAACTATCTATCTTTATTTCTTGTTCTAGTTTCGGGTTTTCCTTGTATTATTGTAAAACCCGTAGGTTCTAGTTGTTGTAGCCTTGTTGTTCTTCATTGTAATGTGCTAATATAACTTTTTGGTTGGCTGTTTTGAGGTGTTAACACTCGTTGTTCCCTCTATTCTTGTTATAAGTAGCGAATCCGAGAGTGATCACCAAAATAGTCTCGGGCTTCCTCAACTTGTGGACTGTTTTGGTGTTTGTTTTCTTGTGTTCTTGGTCATCCTTTTATCATTTGGTATTACAGAAAGGTTTGATTTTGTTCCAACAAAATCAATCTTGGGATTGTTATCTTGAAAATAAAAAAAAGTGAAAAAGAAGAAGAAAAGAAAAAAAAAGTTATTGTTCACGTTTTTAGGGTTTTTAAAAAAAACTTGATTTTTGTGTGTTTTGTGTGTTTCTAGTGTTAGATACTTGTTCCCTAACACTATTAGAGTCTAGAAATTGCAAATTCCAACAAAAGAGAAGTGTCAAAATCAAAAAATTTCCCAAAAATACTAAACCCGTTTTTGACCCTAGGTCAAATTTTGAGTTTTTGATTTTGTGTTTTCCTTGTGTTTTTAGAGTTATATTTGTGTTCTCCAACACTATAGTAGCATAGGTTGTAGTTTATTTGAGCCATCCACAATTGTTGAGCTTGAGTTTGAAGAAACTTGAAGGTGGGATCTCATTGTGGGAGGTTGTTTTGAACTTACGTGTGTTTTGTTTTGTACGATTTGTATTGTATTATTGTGTGTGAGATTGTGGACTGATTGGGTGTCTTGATTGAGCTATAACTTGAAAGGTTAATTTTTGATACCACCACAATGGAACCCGAGGCTTCAAATGCTCATACAATGGACAATAATACCACCAATCTCATTTTGGCTCGCCTTGAAACTATGTCCCAAGATGTGGTGGCTAGATTGAATGTAGGTCTTGAGAAATTAGATACGGATGTGGAATCAATGAGTAGGAGATTAGAATGTGTGGAAATCCAAAGGAGTCGACCTTCCACCCCTCAAAACATTTCCCTTACTAATACTCCCGAGACCTTACACCAAATGCTATATCCACCAATTACCACAAATCAAACCAATCTTTACTCCCGAAGCCGAGAACAAGATAGACCAAGCCATCCTCCACTCTACCAAGTCCAACAAGAAGGGCTTGGAACCCAAATACCACCACCAAACTCGAACCCTCTCATCCAAACTCCACTTGACCAAAGACCTAACTATCCAAATCCAATCTTGCCACTACAAGCTCCACTTAACCCAAATAGACCCATCTATGTTGAGGTCTATGGTAGGGGAGGAAAATATGATGGTTATGGGTTGTATGATGATGTTTACTTGAGGGAAAAAAGAACGAGGGGTAGACATGGGGAGTTAGACTGAGAGGTAAGAGATGGCCACCCAAACCAAGATGTAGGTCTCAATACCATCAAAATAAGCCTTCCCATTTTCAAAGGTGAGAGTGATCCCGAAGCCTACCTTTCATGGGAGTCGTCTTATGACAAGATCTTCCAACTCAATGATCTTATCGAAGAAAATAAAAGTTTCTATGCTATAGCTCACTTCGAAGGGTATGCTAATGCATGGTGGGAGTATGTTAAACAGTTTGGGAATGAGTTGATTGGGGGACAACTTCCTCCTTGGTTTCGGTTGAAGAACCACATGCGGCAAAGGTACTTGCCCGAAACTTATAGGCATGAGCTCCTTGCCAAATTGTACAATTTGAGGCAAGGGAGAAAGAGTGTCATGGATTACTACGATGAATTTCAACAGTTGATATTGAAACTTGACCACCGAGGCGAGCAAGTAATCCATGACATTGTGCGCTTCAAGGTTGGGTTAAGCAAAGATATCTCCACTCGTATGAGGCTTCACAAATTAAACACCATAGATGGCATCTTCCACGCGGTTTTAGAGATTAAGAGAGAACTCAAAGAGAACTCATTCATAGTTGCCCAACCTGAGGCCACCAAGGCTGTCCGAAAACATCCTCCAAGGTAGGAAGATAAATTGAATTCTACTTCCAATCCCAAGGGGTTTCAATGCTTCAAGTGTCAAGGGTGGGGGCACAAGTCTAGTGAGTTCCCAAATCGGAGGAATATAATCCTAAGGGAGGGTAGATTGTACTATCTTGGATAAAAGGTGGGCATTGAATCAATTAAGAATGATGGCAAACCGCAAGATGGAGAGGAAAAAGAAGCTGAAGTGCAAAATAAAGAGTATGTAGAAGATGTGTGGCCGCAATAAGAAGATTGTGAAGTGTCTTTGTAAAAGAGGTGAGCCCATGAATTTGTGGTCAAATTCCTCTCAAGATGGAGAGGATGATACAAGTATGATCATGATCATGACACTTTTGAGTAGTTTTGAAGACTAGTCACTAAAGGGCTCTTTTGTTGTTTCTCTATTATTTATAATGTTGTATAAATAGAACCTTGTAGGGTTTATTTCCCTAGTTTATGTTTGAGATTGTAAGAACACTCCTCTTGTGAGAGAGAGCTCCAAAATCAAAATTAGGGCATAGCATAAGGATGGATTCTCTTGTGTGTTGCAAAGCTTGATACCTTGGTGCTTGAGAGGTGGACGCCTTGTTGTGTCATTGTAAGAGTTAGGTGTGTGTCGAGTGTGGTGTTAAGGGTACGAGAGTTACCATTATTGGGTTCTTAAGATTACAACTTCATTGTGTCTAACTATCTATCCTTATTTCTTGTTCTAGTTTCATGTTTCCCTTGTATTATTGTAAAACCCTTAGGTTCTAGTTGTTGTAGACATTTTGTTATTCATTGTATTGTGCTAATATAACTTGTTGGTTAGCTGTTTTGAGGTGTTAACACTCGTTGTTCCCTCTATTCTTGTTATAAGTAGCGAATCCGAGAGTTGTCACGAAAATAGTCTCGGGTTTCCTCAACTTGTGGTCTGTTTTCTTGTGTTCTTAGTCATTCTTGTATCACGTTGGGAGTAGGATTCAACACCGAGTGAACCCAAGGATGGGGGCTCACCTTCTAGTAGAGGGTGTGATCCTTAGAAACAGTCCTTGTATTCCAAAACTACGTAGCCAGCGTAGGTTGAGACATCAAACTTTCAGTTGAGGGTTGATGAGGTGTTTTAACCTGCCATTTGAGGGTACCACCATTCTCATTAGAGTACCTACCATATGAGGGTAACTCTTCAGCTTGTCTTTATTCGTGGAATAGTACTAACACCTTCCAATTAGGGTTATGGTTTGTACCCCAATTATCTTATTTAGGGCATGTCGGTTAGATGATTACTTCCCACAGTCTTATTTTCAGTCTCAGTATAGAACTCAGCTCAGTTCTACAAAGTCAGTACTGTTAGATACAATCAATTTGTTTCAGTAATTCAGTTATCAGAAATCTCAGATATCAGTTACTCAGTTATCAGAACTTAGAACTCAGCTTCAGTAAAAGCTTAGTTATAGTATACACGTATATGCACAGTATTGCATACTCAGTATTTATAGCAGTTTCAATTATTCATGTACTCTCATATTCTGTTACTCTATATCATTGAGTCAGTTATTGTTCATGCATATGAACCCTTGTATTCAGCCTTACCTCATCTAGTATACCAGTACATTCCACGTACTGACGCATACTTTCTCTTTGCGCTATGATATCTTATATCATAGGTTCAGACACTCAAGTTCCTGACCACACATAGACAGATTCAGTTATCTACAGTATTTTGGTAGTGAGTCCTCATCTATCAAGGGTATGATTTTATTTCAGTATTTTAGTTTATCAGTAGTCCAGTAGTCAGAGTTAGTTGGGGGCTTGTCCCATCAACTCCACGTTTAGACAGTTCAGTTAGAGGCTTTTCAGACTAGACTAGTTCAAATAGTATTCAGATTTCAAATATTTTATTAGATGTTATTATTTACCAGTATTTTAGATTTTAAACCTTATGGAATTTCAGCCTATTTTCTGTATTACTTACAGTATTATTATTCAGTGCTCACATCAGATATCAGTCATGGGTTAACTTATGGTCCTTTGGGGTCGTAAGCACCGTGTAGTGTCTGGGGTACAGAATTGGGGCATTACAAACTTGGTATCAGAGACAAAGGTTCAAAAGATTCCTAGGGAGTATAAAATCCACATCTAGTAGAGTCTTGTGCATCTGTGTGTAGTGCGCCACACTTATGGACAAGAGGCTATAAGATATTTTTAGGAAAAATTTCCCTTCTTTCAGTATTTATGTCGTGCGTATGAGAATGATCTCAAGTTAAACTCTCAGTCTAATCATTTCTCCCTTCTGTTTAGAGAAAATTCCTCTCAAAAATACCAACAGAAGAAGAACAGGAAACCAGTCAACACCTCAGCCCATTCAGGAAAATCCCCTAGACGAGCATCTCTCCCATGCAGAATTCAAAGTTGTATTCACTACTCTAGAAATTTATTAGCAACTCAAAATGAATAAGCAACTGCTATTTAGGCCAACCCAGTGGTCAATAATGTTGCAGAAAAGATTTGGGACTACACCCGAATGAATCCTCCCTTATTCTCAGGATCTAAGTCAGAAAAAGATCCACAGTAGTTCCTCGATCAGGTTCATAAAGTCACAGATATCATGGGAGTGACTTCTAGTGAGAGTGCTGAGTTAGACTCCTATCATCTACAATATGTGTCTCATGCGTCGTTTAAGTAGTGGAAAGTAGAAAGGGGAACAGATGTAGAGCCCATAGAGTGGGAAGAGTTTGTTACTGCTTTTTTAGATAGATTTTTTTGCTTAGAGCTGAGAGAAGCCAAGGTGTTAGAGTTCATCAATCTCAAGAAAGGTAATATGAGTGTGAAAGAGAATTCCCTTAAGTTTACCCAGTTAGCCAGATATGCTCCCCATGTATTAGCAGACAGTAGGTCCAGAATGAGAAAGTTCGTGTCTGGGTATCAGAAAATATGGTTACAGAGTGCAGAACAACGATGTTAATTAAGGAGATAGACATATCTAGGCTTATGGTCCATGCTCAGTAGATAGAAGAAGCTAAGAATAAGGAGAAAGAGAGAGGGAGAATAAGAGAGCTAGAACAGGTAGCTTCAATTTCACTCAGCCTAAGTCAGAGGGTGGTAACCATTCCCAATTTTGCCTAAAATATTTAGTTCCAGCTCTGTCTTCAGCCAGTGTTCCAGTACCTAAGTTCATAAATGGTAACAAGGATAGGGCACTAGGATCTAAATCTCAGGATAGTGTCAGCAGTGCTCGAACAAATCCTTTTTGTCAGAAGTATGGCAGAAACCATCAGGGTGTTGCAGGGCTGGCAGTGATATTTTTTTCGAGTGTGGTAAGCCAGGACATACAATCAGAGATTGTCCTCAGTCATATTCTCAAGGTCAGTATAATCGTCCCCCAGCTCAATTCGGTCGCCCAAATTAGTAGGGTGCCGATTCCCATGCCACCAGTGGGCAACGTCCAAACAGGCTTGTTGCACTTTAGTCCAGACAAGATCAGTAAAATTCTCCTGATGTGGTCACCAGTACATTATAGATCTTCCATTTACATATTTATGCCTTGTTAGATCTAGGAGCTTCATTATCATTTATAACTCCTTATATAGCTATTAACTTCGGAGTTAGTCCTGAAATCCTAGCAGAGCCTTTCTCAGTTTCTACCCCAGTGGGTAAATCTATCATAGCCTGACGGGTATACAAGAACTTTCCCATTATGATATCTCAGAAAGTTACTTCAGCAGACCTTGTAGAGCTAGAGATAGATGATTTTGATGTCATTCTCATCATAGATTGGCTCCATTCATGCTATGCCTCAGTTAATTATAGAAATAGAATTATTCATTTTTAGTTTTCATATGAACCATTCCTTGAATGGAGAGGTAGTACTACAAGGTTTAAGGTTTAGTTGATTTTATACCTTAGAGCGAGAAAAATGATATCCAAGGGATGTGTTTATCATCTTGTGTGAGTCAAAGACTCTAGTTCAGAGATTCCTAGTCTTGAGTTAGTTCCAGTAGTGAGTGAATTCTTAGATATGCTTCCCGAAGATCTTACTAGAGTTCCTCCCATAAGGGAAATTGATTTTAGAATAGACCTTCTTCTAGATACTTATCCTATATCTATTCCGCCATATAGAATGGCACCAGCAAAACTCAAGAAATTAAAAGAATAGTTAAAGGACCTTTTAGATAAGGGGTTCATCAGACCCAGCATTTCCCCATGGGGCACACCAGTCTTATTCGTGCGAAAGAAAGATGGTTCTCTTAGAATGTGTATAAATTACCGTCAGTTGAACAAAGTTACCGTCAAGAATAAATACCCACTTCCTAGAATTAATGACTTGTTTGACCAACTTCAGGGCATTAGTTACTTTTCAAAGATAGACCTCAGATCAGGCTATCATCATCTCAGAGCCAAAGAATATGACATTCCAAAAATAGCTTTCTGAACCTGGTATGGTCACTTCAAATTTCTAGTCATATCCTTTGGTCTTACTAATGCCCCAGCAGCTTTCATGGACTTAATAAATTATGTGTTCACGCAGTACTTGGACATGTTCATTATAGTCTTCATCGATTACATTCTTGTCTATTCCCTAAGTAAAAATGATTAAATAGATCATCTCAGAATCGTACTTCAGACTCTCAGAGCCCATTAGTTGTTTGCCAAATTTAGTGAGTGCAAATTTTGGCTAAGGTCAGTAGCATTCTTTGGTCATATTATTTCCGGTGATGGCATTAGAGTTGATCCTCAAAAGATCGAAGCAGTAAGAAACTAGCCTAGACCCATTTCTCCATCAGATATCAAGAGCTTCTTGGGTTTAGATGGCTATTACCGGCAGTTTGTTAAAGGTTTTTCATCTATTACGTCCCCCATATCCAGATTGACTCAGAAGAAAGTCAAGTTTCAGTGGTGAGATTCTTGTTAGAAGAGTTTTTAGGAGTTAAAGGCTCGACTTACCTCAGCCCCAGTTTTGACTCTACCAGATGGTTCAAATGGTTTTGTTGTGTAATGTGACGTATACAGAGTAGGTTTGGGTTGTGTCCTTATACAGAGAGGTAAGGTCATAGCCTATACCTCTAGACATCTTAAGCCCCATGAGAGGAATTACCCGACTCATGATCTTGAGTTAGCAGTTGTAGTGTTTGACTTAAAGATTTAGAGGTACTATTTGTATGGGGTGCATGTGGATGTTTTCAGTGATCACAAAATCCTACAGTATGTATTTTCTCAGAAAGATTTAAATCTGCGTTAGAGGAGGTGGTTAGAATTGCTGAAAGATTATGACATGAGTGTTCTGTATCATCCGAGCAAGGACAATGTAGTGGTAGATTCTCTCAGTAGGTTGTCTATGGGTAGTGTGGCTCATGTTGAGAATGATAATAAAAGTTAGTTCAGGAAGTTCATCAGCTTGCCTAACTAGGTGTCCACATAGTCGATTCAGCAGAAGGTAGTGTGTGGGTGTAAAATAGTTCAGAATCATCTCTAGTTTCTGAAGTAAAGGAAAAGCAGGACAAAGATCTCAGTCTAGCTAAGCTAAAGGAGTCATTCAAAGATCAGAAAGTAGAGGTTCTCTCCCAAGGGGGAGATGGTCTGTTGCATTACTAGGGCCGGCTATGTGTTCCAGGCGTAGATGACTTGAGGCAACGAATTATTGCACAAGCGCATGGTGCACAATACTCTATTCATCCAGGGGCCACTAAGATGTACCGTGATCTATAGGAGATCAATTAGTAGAGTGGTATGAAGAGAGATATTGCAGAGTTTGTAGCCAAGTGCTCAACGTGTCAGTCGATTAAGATTGAGCACCAAAAACCTAGTGGGTCCATGCAAGAGTTCAGTATTCCCACATGGAAATGGAAAGAAGTGAACATAGACTTTGTGATAGGATTGCCTTGTACTCATCGTCAGCATGATTCAATTTGGGTCATTGTAGACAAGATGACCAAATTAGCTCACTTCTTGTTAGTTCATACTTCCTACTCAGCCGATGTCTATGCCAAAATCTATATCAGAGAGTTGGCCCAATTACATGGAGTCCCAGTATCCATCATCTCAAATAGAGGTACCCAGTTTACCTCTCACTTCTAGAAAGCATTCCAAAAGGGTCATGGTACCCAAGTTCACCTTAGTACAGCCTTTCACCCTCAAACAGATGGTCAAGTAGAAAGGACCATTCAGACTCTAGAAGATATGTTAAGATCTTGCGTTGTTGATTTTAAAGGTAGTTGGGATGACCACTTGCCTTTGATCGAATTCGCATATAATAACAATTACCATTCCATTATTCAGATGTCTTCATTTGAGGCTCTTTATGGTAGGAGATGTAGATCTTTAATTGGTTGGTTTGAGGTAGGTGAGGCCGCAGTAGTAGGGCCTAATTTAGTTTTTGATTACTTAGAGAAGGCTCAGTTGATCAGAGAAAGGCTTAGGGTTGCCTAGAGCCGACAAAAATTGTATGCAAATGTGAGAAGAAAGGATCTCAAGCTTGAGATCGGTGATTTTGTGTTCTTGAAAATATCTCCCATGAAGGGGGTGAAGAGGTTCGGCAAGAAGGGAAATATCAGTCACCGATATATCGGTCCTTATAGAATTATCAGCCGTTTCGAAAAGGTAGCTTACGAGCTTGAGTTGCCTTTAGATATTCAAAATGATCTCTCTTTCGAAGAGGTTCCAGTCTCCTTTCTAAAGAAATGCATTGGTGACCCAACAAACATAGTTCCCTAGAAGGCGTAGATATTCAAAATGATCTCTCTTTCGAAGAGGTCCCAGTCCAAATCCTTGATCATCAGATTCACAGACTGAGGAACAAAGAAACTCCATTGTTCAAAGTTCTTTGGCGGAATCAGTCCATTGAGGGAGCTACTTAGGAAGCAGAAGCACATATACAGACCAAGTATCATCACCTCTTCTCCACAAATTTAGATTCAGCTTAAGGTAACAGTCTTTCTTAGATTTTCTTAGTTCCATGTTTAATTACAGTTATAAACTTGGTATTCTTTATCGTTGCATATTCAGTCATGCATTCATGAATCAGTTCAATCATGTACTCATGCATCAGATATGCATGTTCAGTATGAAAACTCAACTTACCAATAGCTTTAGTCATGTATTCAATGCATCAGATGTGTATGTTAAGTGTATAAACTCAGTCCATCAGTATTTCTCATCTTAATCAGTCTCATTCGAGGATGAATGTTCCCAAGGAGGAGATATTGCAATACCCCATATTTCCCTAGCTTAACTTAACTCTTAGTACATGAGTAATCCTATATAAATTTTTCTAAATACTCAGTATTTTTCAGTTTAGAGCTTACCATTGCTTGAGAATTCAGTCAGCTTTCCAACGATATAAAATTCGCTCGAATCCGATACCCGGGTAAAGAGTTATAGCTATTTTTTGTAAAATAGTGTGCCTAAATGTATGTCAGCGCATCGCGGAGCAAAGAAAAATGGAAATTGTCAAAAACTAGTGAGCCAACGCGATAATCCCATGTCGTGGTGAACTTTCAGGTCTCATCTAGTGTGGCAACACGATACCACCGCGTCGCGCCACCGGTTATTTTCCCAATTATCAATTTCTAGTGGCACTCCACAATTGTATCACATCGTGACATAGGCTAAATTCCTAGTCGTCCTTTTTAAATAGTTCCAGTGGAATTCTAGTAGCATGGCGCGATGGTGGCGCATCACGCCAGGGCCCAAAATCGGGTTTTTCCAGTGACAATTTTTAAATCATTCCCAGGGGTAATTGGGTATTTTTCCATGACCCAAGTCAGTCTTAAACATGAGATTTAGCCCTAAATAACCTAGTTATACCATTATTCACTCATTCTTCCCCAAATTAAAAGCATTCTCTCTCAAAGGGCTAAACCTTAGCTTCAAGAAATCAAGAACAAACTAAAGAATTCCTTCAAGAACCTTCAAGAATTAATATTCCCAGGTATGTTAGGTGTTCATTCGCAGGTTCCTTTCACCCATGAAGTCCAAGAACCCTTTTTAAAATTATAAGATCTCAGATTTATGAACTTCATGCTTGAAATTGATTGTGTTCATGTCCATGATAGTAGTTGGGTTTCAATTCATGATTAATTATAAGTTTTCATGAAATTAAAATAGTTATGAGATGAATTATATGAATTGCATGCTAAACCCTTGAATTTGCAATTGAGTATTGTATTAGTGATGTTCATGCCATTACCATGTGAAATAATCCATGTTCCCCAAGTGTTTGCTAAAATGCCTATGTGAAGTAAATAGTGGAATAATGACATGTCATTGTGTGGTCCTAATCTGTATAAGCTTATGCCCTACAAGTGTTTGATTAAATGTCTCTATGAATGAATTATGAACAAGTGGACATTGTTATGTTTTTCAAGATCATGCCATTCTTTACTTTCATGCTATCGAGTCCTGGGGGTATTCAATACCCAAAAATCTAGATATTTACCTAGAGCTACAGTAGTTATAGAATAGTCTCAGACATAACACGAAACAGTAGTACTCAGCCAATTAATAGAACTCAGTATCAGTCTAGTTCAGCTTAGTATAATAGTTCTATGTCTATTCAGTTGGGAGTAGGATTGAGCACCGAGTGAACCCAAGGATGGGTGCTCACCTTCCAGTAGAAGGTATGATCCTTAGAAGAAGTCCTTGCATTCTAGAACTACATAGCCAGCGTAGGTTGAGACATTAACCACCCAGTTGAGGGTTGATGAGGTATTTTAACCTGCTAGTTGAAGGTATCACTGTTCTCATTAGAGTATCTTCCAGATGAGGGTAACTCTTCAGCTTGTCTTTACCCATGGAACAATACTGATATCCTTCCAACTGGGGTTACACGTTGGACCCAGTTATCTTATTTGGGGTATGTCGGTTAGATGATTACTTCCCACACTCTCAATTTCAGTCTCGGTATAGAACTCAATTCAGTTTTACAGAATCAGGACTTTCAGATATAGTCAATCATTTTTAGTAACTCAGTTATCAGTAATCTCAGATATCAGTTACTCAGTTATCAGAACTCAAAACTCAACTTCAGTAAAAGCTCAGTTACAGTATACACGTATATGCATAGTATTGCATACTTAGAATTTACAGCAGTTTCACTTATCCATGTACTCTTATATTCAGTTACTCTATATTATTCAATCAGTTAATATTCATGCATATGAACCCTTGCATTCAGCCTTACCTCATCTAGTAAACCAGTATATTCTATGTACTGACGCATACTTTCTCTTTATGCTATGATGTCTTATATCATAGGTTCAGACGCTCAGATTCCTGACCGCGCATAGAATAATTCAGTTATTAGCAGCAGTTTTAGTAGTGGGTCCTCATCTATCAAGGGCATGCTTTTATTTCAATATTTCAACTTATTAGTAGTTCAGTAGTCTGAGTTAGTTGGGAGCTTGTCCCATCAACTCCACATTCAGACAGTTCAGTTAGAGGCCTTTGAGACTAGAATAGTTAAACAGTGTTTATATTTTAGATATTTTATCAGATGTTATTATTTACCAGTATTTCATATTTTGAACCTTATGGCATTTCGGCCTATTTTTCGCATTACTTATAGTATTATTATTAAGTACTTATAGCAGATATTAGTCATGGGTTAGCGTGTGGTCCTTCGGAGTCGTAAGCACCATGTAGCATCTGAGGTACAGACTCAAGGCGTTAAAAAGTCCTAGGCAAGTAGGACAGCCAACCACCACCATTAAATAAAGGCAAGACATTTTCCAAGCAATCAACCACCAAAACCAACAAACGAAAGTAAAAAATAGATGGGTTGTTGGACATTGATGGATGTGGCTACAAAGCCACGATGTTGTTAGAAGATCTCAAAGATAAAATAATACAAAAGAAGTACAAGCAGTAAATGTGCTTAGTTTGGTTTGCCCATTCCGTTATATTGGCAAGAGACATCTACAAAGTCATAGAAGATGATTTGTTGGAGCTTGCTGAGGATTTTGAGAAATTCAATAATTATCCCTGGGGATCTGACACCTACAAGTTAATTGTCAAATATTTATTGACAAAGCTATCCCCAAAGACTATCTCCTTATAAGGCTTTCCTTGGGATTTTATGGTAAATCTAATCACTATTTGTTTACGCTTGCATTAGTTTATATTGAATAATTATTATGACCTTTTTTTTCTTCCATTTACATTTTTTTGGCTTGGGCATTTGAAGTCATTCCTCCCGTCCGAAAGCAGGTCAAGGATTACCCGGATAAGGTTTCTCATCCAAGGATCCTTACGTGGTTGGTTGGAAAGGGCAATACAAGAATTAAGGAGGTTGATCTCTTTAACCCTTCGAAAGATACAGTAAGTCTTCTTTCAAGTAAAATAATTTGACTTAAAGTAAGATTTTAAAACAGATGGTTCATCTGTTACAACAGATGGATCATCAATTGCAATTTATCTTAACAGATTACCCGTTGATACAATAGATAGGTAATATATTGCGATAGATGAGTCATTATTTGCAATAGATTACCTATCTGTAGCTTTGATTCTCTGAACCTGACTTAATAGATTACCATATACTGCAACTTATGCAATAGATGGGTAATCTGATGCAATAGATGGTTAATCTTTTGCCACATATGAATTATCTATTTCAACATAAAGATCATCTATTGCATAAGTTGTTTGTATTAACATATTACCCAACTGACTGCAAATTATTATTTGATTTAAACATATCTACCCCTTTTTAGGTTGTGCATCCATGGATCGTACCTACTGAGCAAGAGTTGGAGATGACTTTTTTTATTACTCTAGTTTTTGTTGATATAATAAATGACCCAACGGTGGAGTTAATAAAGAGAAAATTTTCTGGAGTAATATCCATAAGAAGAGCAGTTAGGCAAGGTCAGCCTCATGTTAAGACTTTTCATAACAAACCTGCTGCAGCAGATCTGGGTGTTGCTTCTGGGGGTGTTGTTGCTGGAGTTGTTGATGTTGGTGGAAACCATGCTGATGCTATTGTCAGTCATGATGATGAGCATGTTGATGCTCTAGAAAAAATAAATATATTTGAAATCACCCTTTACAGCGGTCCCTCTCACCCCTCTTCACTCTCATGTGCATGGACAAACAGGATAAACTATTTCACAAAATAGATTTTCTCACTAAGATTGTCGAGGAATTGAAATCTAAGAGAGGTGTCATACCATCCAAAAATGTGAGAGAGTCATACACTCCTACAATAAAGGTTAGAAAGAAAAAAAAATAATTAGACATATACTCTCAAATATGAAACCAAAAAAATTGCAACTTCTCCTGCTTCAATAGTTGATGAAGTTCAGGGACCATTAAAGAAGGTGAACATATACGCGAAACTTGACGCCAAATAGAAGGATGTTCTGAGAAAGAACATAAATTCCAAGCAACGTGCAAAAACCTTCACTATGAATGTCTTTTCCCCTCCAAGACTTCAAGAAGATGACAGATATGGAAGTGTGGTACATGGAATTGGTAAGTTTACTTTTCCTAACCTAGCCTTCTAATCTACTCCATAAAGAAGAAGCTATGCAAAAAATGTGTCATCTATTGAAACAACTAGGTATTCTGGTGCAACTGGTGGTTCATATATTACAACAAATTATCCATCTGTTGCATAAGTTGTATTAGATGGGTAATCTGTTAACAAATTCAGAGAACCCTATGAAACAGACGGGACATCCGTTGTATCTTTCTACTTTGTTTTTCCTTTTTAAAATTACTAACCTCTTTAAAAATTGTCTTCATATATCACAATATGTTGATGAAATTCTCTTCCTCATGAGGGGCAGGTAATTAGCGTACTTAGATGCTTATGATGCTGACAATAGGATAATAAACCTCAACTTCTACAACTATTTCAAGAATAGGTACGATGATCTTATTCACTTAGCATCAACTCCCGGTGGCTCAGTATTTGATTTGTTAGTTACTAGGTTTGAATGGGATGAAGATATGATTGAATACATAGAGAAAAGAGGCCATATCCATACAGCAAGGACTGGATCAAGGCAAATAAAGTTCTTGAAGTCATGAATGTGGACATAAAACATTTTCTGGCTCTTGAGATACTACTCAAGGACAGAATGATGAAGGTTTATGACTACAACTTACCTATCTTCAAAGAGGCTAATTTTTTTACCAAGATGCAGCCACTATTAGACTTGTTCCCCAGCTTATTGAAGCAAAGTAAATTGATGAATCATTTGCCAGCGAAAGTGTTGAATGAAAAATGGGATTTTTAAGGTCAAAATACGAACAAGGACCTTTCAAAAAATCAAATCGGTGTTGTATGAGGGTCGTACATGCTTGTACACATCGAATATTTGCTAACCTATATAAAAATGACCAACCCAACGACCTTTTTGTGCAAAAATACTATGGCAAGGTGTAAGAGGTCTGGGCTTATGGGGTATTGACTAAAAGGTTATAGCCTGTGTATGTAAAATAAGAAGATGTAAAAACACAAATACCATGACCACTTTTATTTCAAGTAACTTTACATGTAGTGATAATTTTTATGTTTGATGAAAATTGAATTGGTTTGTTAAATTTGGGAACTTATGAATTAGTACAAAAAAATTACTAAGTTCAAATATTGCAACAAGTGCATTATATAGATATATATACATCCGCATAATGCAACATATGACCAACCTATTCCAATAGATAGTCTATCTGTTTTGACAAATAGTCTATCTGTTCTGACAGATAGTCTATCTGTTCTGACAGATAGTTTATTTGTTAAAATAGATTGGTCATCTATTGCATTATGCAGATGTTTATATCAAAGTCTATATGTTGCAACAAATAGTCTATCTGTTGCAATATATAGTCTATCTGTTGCAACAAATAGGTCATCCATTAGAACAAATCAAAATAATAGGAAGACCTATTTTATAGTTTCCAACAGATGACCTACATGTTGCAACATATGTTTAAATTTATTTGATAATTTTCAACAGACATGTCATTTATTACAACAGATTCTTTATCTGTTGCAATATTTGAATCTAGTATTCCATTTCAATTAATAAGTTCAAATCTAAGAATAAAATAAAATTCATAGTCAAAATAAAATAAATCAAAGCCTTCAAAAAATAAATGAAAAAAAACTGCTATGGGTACAGATGATCTAATCAACAAATAAATCAACATTTAATTTTTGATGCCAACAATTCCTAAGGAGAGATTATTACTTTGATAGACTCAGGCTATAAAGATCTACTCAATATGGACAATTTGTTCCTCATCAGGTGCTATAGAATTCGACTTTGGTTGTCTTGGAGATTTAATGTTGCTTGCGTATGATTTATGAGATTTTGCTTCTCCGTATTTCCATAAAAGAGTAGCATATCTTTTACAGAGTAATCCGACATCAAGTCTATCATTTGGTACTTCTAATCAATCGGTCAAATACTCAGTGTAAATAGCAACAAAAGGACCGAAATCCCTGCGTTTGTAAAAATCAGATAATCCATATCTTGTAATTGATGTAAGCGTTGTGAAATTTATAAAATGAAACTAAATCATGATACTTACAAGCTACCACTGGGTTGTTGATTAATTCCTTCAACATATTCTACATCAAATGGATTACCCATTTTATCCCAGTCTGTTTCAATCGTTGACCAATCAGTATGAATCTTTTGATCCAAAAATCTACTTAAATCAAGGTAAGTAGGCAATATTTTGGTCAGCTTTTTTATCTTAGACGACGGCCCAGAACGTCTCCTTCCCGACATCGAGCCGTAAACTCAGATTTGACTCTCTTTTAGAACAACCACAGCCAACACCCAATGGAATTCATCACCATAATTAATTGGAAAATACACTTCATTGACCAAATGCCAAGGTATGTCAGCTAGAATACTAAAACCTTTGATGATATTGATTAAGCATTCCTTATTTCGAGAAACTTTTGGTTGTTGTTGACAATACCTATTTTAGACATTATTGATGTAAGCTTTGTACAAATAATTGTCTGCCGTGTATCTATAGTGTTCTTATATTTGCAACTTGGCCTTCTTTTGGAGGTAGTAAAAAATGACATTGATGTGCTGCACATATTATCAAACATTTCAGATTACGTGATAATAAATTAATACACAGATATTATTAAATAAAGTATTAATAGTAAGATGTATGGCATTTGAACCTCATCATTCCAACAAGTTTGGGATTGTGACATCAAATAGAACCAATTCTTCATTCTGGGATTTGCAACAACAAAGTTGAACATATCAAAATCAATACCCAAATGGTTCACTTTGTATTGTTCGTCATTTTATTTTCTATATGATTTATATGTGTTAATGTCATCTTTTTACAAAAAGAATTGTGTAAATTAATATCTTTAAAAATAATTTATGTACCTGCTAGTATGGAGCTTTAACAGCCCATCGGCAATCCATTCTAAATAGTTGTTGATCAACTTTGTTAGTTTTTTTAAAGCTTCGTCCGAGAGGTTGAACCCTTCAAATTGGTAATTCTTCCGTTCTTCTGAACTGACAGACTTTACTTTTTATTCATCTTTGGAAGCGATTGATGGATTATCAACTATGATATTATATTGTTCAGCAGTAGCTTCTGTTATGACATCTACCTGAAAAGCTCGAATTGTCAATGTTAATCACAGAGATACAAAAAAATGAAAAAAGATAACTCATCTGTTAGAGGAAATCAAATAGGCCTTCTTCCTCTTCTAATTTGTCCCAACATATTACCTATCTGTTGTAACAGATGGGTCATATATTGGGATAAATTAAAATAGAAGAAAGATTTGTATGATAATTTTCAACAGATGACCCATCTGTTGCAACATATGACCCATCTTTTGCAACATATGACTCATTTGTTTGGACAAACTAAAATAATATGAAGTCTTGATTTAATTTGCCCCAATAGATTTCTCATCTGTTGCAGTAGATAGGTCATCTGTTGGTACAAATTAAAATAGTAGAAAGACCTGTTTGATTTGCTAAAACAGACTAGACATATGTTGCAACAGATAATGCATATGATGCAATGGGTTATTCAACTGTTGTGACAGATGTATATATCAGTTTGATAATTTTTAGTAGATGTGTCATCTATTGAAATAGATATGTAGTCTGTTTGTTTGTTGGAACAGATGATATATATTTACTTTCTTCAGCTCATGCTACTCTCTTGTGGCCCTTTTACATTGATCAAAAGTGCAAGACAAAGACGGAGGAGTGCAATTTTTCTTTTTTCGATGCTTGATAGTGCCTTGGAAATTTCTCTCCTTCTTTTAGCCGCCTTAATTCTAATAGAGTGTATGGACATGAAATCCTCTTTGAAAGAATGACACCCCTCTTAGATGTCAATTCCTTAACAGAAAAAATTAATGCATTAATAGCATTAATTACTCCATCATATTTCACTGGGAAGGAAAAATCTATAAAACCAGTATGATCATAATCATAATGGTTTATTATTTCAAAAACTGCAAGAGGGGCATCATTTGCCCCAACAGAAGTACCACTACCACTACCACCATCAATAGCTCCATCACAACTAACACCATCAACAACAACAAACCCACCCTTCAGAATTATTTTTCTTGTGATGATTGTTGTTCCAAATAAATTTTTTATTCTATCAATAACCTTAGGGTACGATAAAGTCTACACAATCCGTAAAGTAAGAAAAAAATGAGATCTTCGACTCTCGATTGGTCAGAACAAGCCACAGATGCACAATCAAAAATAAATCAGTAAATATATTAGAATGATGATTAAATCATTTAAAAAAACTATTAATTAAATTAAAAACTTAATTTGAATTAGACTTATTGCTTTCTTCGGGGGTTGAAGAGATCAATTTTTTTTTTATCAATTTTGATCGACAACCATCTCACAATTCTTGGACATGAAACTTTTTCCTGGTAGTTCACTTGTTGTCTCAAATAAGGAATGACTTCAAATGCCCAAGCCTATAAAATAACATCAATAAATCAAAAGTATTGTTCAATAAAAAAAAAATGAATCGTAATAAAAGAAATATTTACCATGAAAAGCCATATAAGTTGACTGTCTTTGGCTTTAATAGAGTCAACAAATATTTGACAGTCATTTTGAAACTTTCATAACCCCAAGATAGTTGTTAAATACATCAAGATCCTCGGAGAGCTTTATTAAACCAAGTGGTGTGTTGTTGTTAAGGTCTCTCACCCAAAGAATATTATGTACAAACCAAACCAAGTAAAATGATTACTTGTGCTTCTTTGAAAGTCTTTTACCTTTCAATGATTCTATCAAATTCTTGTTTTTAAAGCTTGGACCAACAAGGGACACCAAGTCATCACCATCACTTGACTTGCCTTTGCCTTTTTTGAGTGTGCGGGGTGATTTTTTGGGTTAGAATAGGTATAAGTTGAGAAAGAGAAAGAGGATAACATTTTAGTCCAGTAACTATGGCAAACTCTTTCCAACCAAAACAAACAGGCATGCCACAATAATTTATCCATACCTCATTCGTCTTATCTTTATTTTCATACATAAACCTACGCTTGAGAAGATCATATACTGCTCGCTGGGTTACTCAGGTTATTATCGCCGGAGAGCAATGTTGTCTCATCGATTGATGGTTAAAAGTCGAAAAGGAACTTGAAGCCCAACTATTTATCATCGGAGGTTGAAGTCTACTGATGATAGGCAAATTTACACGCCTATATCAATATAGTTTGCCCATATTTTAGCCTAGTTTTGAGAACAAAGTATATATTTCATGCACTTTTAGTCCTTTTTCCTGTAAATGAGCTAACGAACATGATTAGTAAAGTTTCAGGTATAAATAATCCAGAATTCAGCATTTTATGGCTTACTTGACGTAAAAGAAAGCTCACGAAGGAAGGGAAGGGAGTTTACACGCCTAAGGACCAAAACTGCTGCATGGAAAATCTGTCCCGGGCTAAAACAACATTTCTGAAGACTTTGGGGATTTGCAGTAACTTAGTTGGATTTGGACAATGATACATTAACCTAGTACAATTGGGTTATGTATTTCATTAGTTTATTTGGATTATGATAATGTTACATTAACCTAGTACAATTGGGTTAAGTATTACATTAGCCTAGTAGGATTTGGTTAGATATTTTATTTATCTAATAGGATTAGGATATGGGTATTATAAATACCCTATTTTGCTAGAGATTTTACAACTTCGAATTACAACTCTCATTCTACTTTTAACATCATCTTCTTACATCTTCTAATTCTTCCATTAATTCTATTTTTCTTCTTCTACTCTTCTATTCTTAAATTCCACAACAAGAGAATCGTTACTTTGCCTAGGAATTCACGCCTCACGCCTACCACCTAAGCTACACGAAATTACTCAATCTTGTGGTATAACAACAATGTCAATCGTGATCTCCTTCGCATTCATGGGTAACTAAAACTTCTCTGTTGAGGTTATGGAAGCCGTATGAGATACTATCTATTGCTGTGAGTTTGTGAGTTCGCGACACGTATACTGCTTATATCATTATTCTCTTCATCTTAGTCTACATTCTTTGTGGTTTCAAACGCAAGAATACGCCAGTATAACATTTAACTTGTTCGAAAGAAAGGTTATTTGTCTGGAAAAGAGATAATGTCATGGTAGTAGGGTCACCCCCTAAAATTCCCTACTAAAAAGCTAGTGCCATAACTGGACTAACCTCTTGGAGAATTCGTACCGTTAGACACGCTTTAAGTTCGAAAGAGTTAAAGTGAAATAATCCTCGAATAGGTCGAAAGACGCCTGGATTTACCATCGAATACAATTCTCTATAAGCAGTTGCATGTCAGAATTCTACACACTCATAGCCAATAGAGACGTATACCTCAGAAGGTGGACATAACCCCAACGCCTCAATTCTCATTGTTTACAACTTATGTAACAATCTTTCTCTTTTACTTTGCTATTTTCAGCTTTTATTTAATTGTTTTGGTGACACATTACAATCCCCCCTTTTTACGAGACTTGCACAAAAAGTTTAGTAATCTTGCTTACTTGTTGGCCAAGCTATTCCCTATGGGATCGACACCTAACCCAGGTTGGGTTCTATATTTGCTAACGACCGCTTTACACTCCTACGAGAGCTGTAGATTGAGCGTTGTCAAAAATTGGCGCCGCTGCCGGGGAATACAAGTGACAATCAAGTTCGTGATAATTACTAGACCCTTTGGTCAAAGATTCTCATACTTTTACGTTTAGTTTTTGTTTTTGTCTACTGCAGGTTTTTATTTTAGTGCATGCCCCATACTCGAAGTTCTGGTCAACCGTTATTACCAATCAATCCTGAACCACAACGCATTGGTAGAATGGAAGCACAAGCTGAAATCGCAAGGAGGGATGCTCAACAGGAACAAGCAAGATTGGCTGCCCTTGCCGCAGCCCAGGTTCAACAGCAGAACATTGATAACCCTGCACGAGCAACAAATCCTGACGATGAGGATTTAGGTGATGACGAATTACTAAACCCAAGGCATGATGATGAAATCACAACACCTGCCAACAGAAGAGGTCGACAAGCTCGGTTTAGGTATGATCGCCAACCCATGCAACCAGCTTTTAACGATGATGATGATGATCTTGATGGAGCCGGAGCCACAGGAGCTATTATTCCCCCACCATTAGCGCCCGGAGCCAAGTTCAACATCACAAGCACCATGATTCAGTTATTGCAACTCAAGGGATTGTTTGGTGGACTAGCAGGCGATGATCCGAATACGCATCTCATCAACTTTATTTCTACATGCAAGTCTTTTGACAATCCTGGTGTTGGTCAGAATGCAATTCGATTACGTCTATTTACATTGTCTCTTTCTGGGGAGGAAACACTATGGTTGAATGGGCTGACTCCTGATTCAATTACAAATTGGAGGCAATTGAGAGACGCTTTCCTAGAAAGATTCTTTCCGCCTTCCAAAAGGGCACAATTGAGAGATGAAATCAGCAACTTTCGTCAGCTTCCCACTGAAGCTCTTCATGAAACATGGGAGAGGTTCAAGACAAAGCTAGCGAGATGCCCAAACCATCACATGACTAATGTTCACCTCATGGAGATATTGTATAGAGCCTTGAATTCAATAACTAAGCCAGTGGTGGATAACGCAGCTGGAGGATCCTTTATGGATCTCACCTTTGGTCAAGCAAGCAATATGCTAGATCGCATGACGAAACAAAGTAGAGCTTGGCATACCAGGGATTCCGAGGTAGCAAGCCCCACTTTATCTATAGGCATGACTGCAGACCAAAGAAGAAGACAAGAAGAACGTGATCAAGATTTAGCGCACATGAAAACACAAGTGGATCTTCTGACAAAGCATTTATTATCAGGGAAGACCGAAAAAGTGAAAGCTGTGGCGCTAAAAGGAAGAGAAAAATCTGATTCGGAAGAGGAGGCCAACTACTTGAACAATCAGGGGAGTTTCCATGGGAATACCCAAGGAAACCAAGATCGGAACTATTATGATAAATCTGGAAGCAAAGACCAAGGTAGTTGGAAGAAAAACAATGAAAAAAGTGGTTTGTACGTTCCCCCTGGTAGACGTGATTTCACCACATCTAATTCTGGAAGTATGGAAGACATGATGGCTAAATTATTGAAAGAAGTGGAAGCAACGAGCGCGGGAGTTACTGAGGTAATTAATGATTTTTCCTCCATGAAACAACTAGTTGATTCTCATTCCACTTCAATTAAGCAAATAGAGCAGCAATTGAGCCAACTTTCAGCAGCACTCAATCAAAGAAAGGCTGGCACTTTACCTAGCGATACTGTGCAAAACCCAAGGAATGATGGGTCATGCATGGCCATCACTACCAGAAGTGGTAAGGTGCTGGAACCTTCAGCAAAAGGCAAGCAAGTGGCTGACGAAGTTGCGGACATGGATGATAACGCAAAAGGAGAAGATGCCGCAACAACCAGTCCCGACGTCAAGGACGTCATGCCCAGTGACGTGCAACCTAAAAAAATGGAAAAACGGAAGCAAGAGGAGAAGAAAAACATGGAGAGAACACTTCCATACCCACCACCACCTTTTCCCCAAAGACTGAAGAAGGTGGCGGATGACACTAAGTTCAGCAAATTCATGACTATGTTAAAGCAGCTGACCATTAATGTTCCATTGGTGGAGGCACTTGAACAAATGCCTGGGTATGCGAAGTTTATGAAGGATCTTTTGACAAAGAAGAGGGAAGCAAGTTATGAGCTGAAAGACGATGTGCATCATTGTAGTGCAATTGCTACCCGATCGATAGTTCAGAAGAAGACCGACCCCGGAGCTTTCACTATTCCTTGCACCGTCGGATCTTTGAACTTTGCCAAAGCATTATGTGACTTAGGAGCCAACATCAATTTGATGCCATTATCGATCTACAAGAAGTTGGGGTTAGGAGATCCTACTCCAACCAATATGAGGCTCGTCATGGCAGATAGGTCGGTAAAACGACCTGTTGGTATTCTATGCGATGTCTTGGTAAAAGTTTCTTCATTTATGTTTCCAGCAGACTTTGTCATCTTGGATTGTGAAGCAGATTCTGAGGTTCCCATAATCTTGGGGCGCCCTTTCCTTGCTACAGGAAGTGTGCTCATTGATTTGAGAGCTAATGAACTTTCATTCCGAATAAATGATGAAGTGGTTCGTTTTGATGTTTGCAAAATAATGAAGCAACCCAAAGATCTTAGTGTATTTTCGGTGGCTGATGTTTTCTTTGATGATGAGAAAGAACTACCTGAAGAAGAGCAAATTATTGATGATCCCTTGGAGGTTGTGCTCATGAATGGAGAGAGTGAAGATGCTGAAAATTCTGAAGAAGCCATTTGTGCTCTATTGGGATTAGGAACATATCGCTATACTCCCAAGAAGTTGGATCTTGATCTCAAGAATCGGCCTACACCACCAGCTAAGCCATCTATTGAAGAGCCACCCACGTTAGAATTGAAGGAGCTGCCAAGTCATTTGAAGTACGCATTCTTAGGAAGCGGAAACACTCTTCCAGTCATTGTGGCAGCCGATTTGGGTGAGCGACAAGTTGCAGCTCTTATTGCTATTCTACGTAAGTATATTAGAGCTATTGGATGGACCATTGCGGATATTATTGGTATTCCACCTGGGATTTGTACACATAAAATTCAGCTTCAAGAAAATTGCACACCCACCATTGAGAATCAAAGGCGTCTAAACCCACCTATGCAAGAAGTGGTGAAGAAAGAGATCATCAAGTGGTTAGACGTAGGAGTTGTGTATCCTATTTCTTATAGTACATGGGTAAGCCCTGTACAATGTGTTCCCAAGAAAGGAGGTATGACGGTGGTTGCGAATGCAAAGAATGAACTTATTCCACTCAGGCCCGTCACTGGATGGAGAGTATGCATGGACTACCGCAAGCTGAATTCTTGGACACTCAAGGATCACTTCCCAATGCCATTTATGGACCAAATGCTAGATCGATTAGCGGGGAAAGGATGGTTTTGCTTCTTGGATGGTTATTCAGGCTATAATCAGATTTGTATTGCACCCGAAGACCAAGAGAAGACAACGTTTACATGCCCATATGGTACGTTTGCCTTCAAACATATGCCATTCGGGTTATGTAACGCACCAGCCACCTTTTAACGTTGTATGATGTCTATTTTCTCTGATATGGTTGAAGACACTTTGGAGGTATTTATGGATGACTTTTCAGTTGTTGGTGAGTCTTTTGAAGCATGCCTGGCAAACTTGAGCATGTCATTACAAAGATGTGTAGAGTTCAACCTTGTGCTGAATTGGGAGAAGTGCCACTTCATGGTAAAAGAAGGAATCGTTCTTGGGCACAAGATCTCTAAAAGAGGAATAGAGGTTGACCGAGCAAAAATTGAGGTTATTGAGAAGCTACCGCCTCCAATTTCGGTGAAAGGAGTTCGTAGTTTTCTTGGCCATGCTGGTTTCTATCGTCGGTTCATCAAAGACTTCTCCAAAATTGCGAGTCCATTGTGCAAACTATTGGAGAAAGATGCAAAGTTTGACTTCAATGACGATTGCTTAAAGGCATTCGAATGCCTTAAAGGAAAACTCATTGAAGCCCCTATTATGGTAGCACCAGATTGGACTCTCCCGTTCGAGGTCATGTGTAATGCTAGTGGTGTAGCCGTTGGTGCTGTACTTGGTCAAAGAAAGGAGAAGCTATTTCATCCTATCTACTATGCGAGTAAGGTCCTAAATGAAGCCCAAAGGAACTACACTATTACTGAACAAGAGCTCCTAGCGGTTGTGTATGCATTTGAGAAGTTTCGTGCCTATCTATTGGGTACTAAGGTGATCGTTCATACAGACCATGCAACTCTTAGGTATCTAATGACAAAGAAGGATGAAAAACCAAGGTTAATTAGATGGGTATTGCTGCTGCAAGAGTTTGATTTCGAAGTCAAAGATAGATGAGGTTGCGAGAACCAAGTGGCTGATCACCTATCTCAACTTGAGAATGAGCATGTGGCGCAACCTGAAATTCAAATTGATGATGCATTCCCGGACGAAGAGATATTAGCGACAACAATGGAGAAATTACCATGGTATGCCGACTTTGCAAATTTCGTGGTGAGTAATGTGATACCTGCCAATTTATCTTACCACCAAAGGAGGAAGTTTATGCATGACGTACAACACTACTATTGGGATGAGCCTTATTTGTTTTGACGATGTGCGGATGGTATCATTTGACGATGTATATCCCATGAAGAGGTGCCTAATATCTTGGAAGCATGCCACACTTCGCAAGTTGGAGGACATCACGCAGGCAATCGGACGACCAAAAAAGTATTGCAAAGTGGTTATTATTGGCCTTCGATATTCAGAGATGCCTACAATTATGTTAGAAGGTGTGACCAATGCCAGCGTCAAGGTGCGATTTCAAAACACCATGAAATGCCCATGACCAAAATTCTTGAGGTAGAACTCTTTGATGTGTGGGGTATTGATTTCATGGGTCCATTCATGAATTCGTTTGGAATGAAGTACATCTTGGTTGCTGTGGATTATGTTTAGAAATGGGTTGAAGCTGTAGCATTGGACGAAAATGAGGGAAAGCGTGTTGTAGCGTTCTTGAAGAAGAATATCTTCTCTCTCTTTGGAGTACCACGTACTATCATAAGCGATGGAGGATCTCACTTTTGCAACAAGCTATTCAAGTCCGTGTTGGCAAAATATGGTGTCAAGCAACATAAGGTAGCCACACCTTATCACCCACAAACTAGCGGATAGGTAGAGGTTTCCAATCGAGAGATCAAGCAAATCCTTGCGAAAACGGTAAATGCTAATAGGAAGGATTGGTCTCGGAAGCTGGACGATGCACTATGGGCGTACAGGACTGCATTCAAAACACCAATTGGCATGTCCCCTTATCAACTAGTTTATAGGAAGGCTTGTCACTTACCCATTGAGCTCGAACACAAGGCATTGTGGGCATTGAAGCAATTAAATTTGAATTGGGATGATGTGAAGAATCTGAGGTTGGAGCTGCTGAACGAACTAGATGAATTCCGTCTCCATGCATATGAAAGGTCAGACCTATACAAGGAGCGGATGAAAAAGTATCATGATCAGCGGATTGTTCGACGAAACTTCCAAAGGGGTGATATGGTACTTCTATTCAAATCCAGATTGAAGCTCTTCCCAGGTAAGTTAAAATCCAAGTGGTGTGGTCCATACAAAGTTATCCAAATCTACTCGTCTGGAGTAGTTGAATTGGAATATAATAATGGTGTTGTCTTCAAGGTGAATGGCCAACGTGTTAAGCCTTATATCGGTCCTCTTGACTCGATGAATTCTATGGCCATCATCTATCTCGACGAAGTCTAAGTACTCGAGGTAACTATGTCGAGCCACGACAATAAAAAAGGCGCTAGATGGGAGGCAACCCATCGTTTTATCGTTTTATCGTTTTTTTTTTACTTGTTTTGCTTTTGATAATGAAAATCCAAAAATAAGAGTCGTGCCACAACCAAAACTAAGGCGCTTGGTGGGAGGCAACCCATCGTACTAATCGTTTTCATTTGGTTTTAAGCAAAAATAGGTGCAAGAGGTATTCAACGAGGAGATTGATTTCAATTGACGATTTGGACGCATTGTATGGTAAAGTTGGTAAGTTAGGAATAGTGATGCATAAGGCTATGGATTGAGAATTGCTCATGCCAAACTAGGCATCGAGGAAGGCTAGGCCTAGGTAAAACTAGGCCACGAATGATGCACAACCTATCCTATAGCCTAAGGTCTCGGAATCTAGTGTGCTATACACTATGCGCCGCCCAGTCCTAAGTGTGCTTTTGACTATGCGCCGCCTATGCTATAGCATTAGGTCTCAGGATCTCATATGCCATAGACTATGCGGCGCATATGTCCCTAAATTCCATAGACTATGCGGCGCATATGTCCCTAAATGCCATAGACTATGCGCCGCATATACCATGACTATGCCAAGCATTATGCGCCGCATATGTAGCATTTTTGTCTCCAAAACCGATTGTAAATGGGTCAAAACCCGACCCATTCTCTTCCTATATAAAGGGGACTTAGTATTGAAACATAACCACACTATAAATTAACCTAAAGGCGCTGCATTCCCTCTCCAAACCATCCCAAATTTTTTCTTTTTGCTCTTCCAATTCACAAAACCATCTCCAAAAGCTTCAAGCAAGTAAGTACTCTCTTATTCTTCATTTATTTCTCGTAAGTACTACGTTGCTATGTCTATTATAAATTGCTACATCGTATAAGATTGATTGGTGATGTTCATGTGTTTTGATCGTTGATACAAAATCATGTGAGTAAACATATACGTAGGAAAATCTTGACTTGTTTCCGACTTGAATTTGGTTTTAATAGCATTGTTATACGATTTGCGGAATTGCTATGGTGATGAACATTGACTATCATGTTATGATCTTGTTACTTGGATACTTACATGCTAGACTATCCCGTTCATCGAGATAAGCCTTATAGTTGCCTACCAACTTAGGAGGTTGCGATTGTTGAAAACATCCATACCATGTTACAACCCCTATGTAGTAGTGTTGTTATATATAACATGAAAGTAGTGCAATGGCTGCAAGTAGTAATACATTACTGATTTTCTTATCGGAATATAATCCTTAAAACGTATGTCGACGAAATCTGAGTAATCGACCACTTTCACTTCACTGATTTGTGTCAACAAAACTAAGTGTGGGGTGGTACCCCTACTGCTTGTTTACAGATTGTATCAACTGAGATTGTGCTGCCATTAACACTATTTCTAGTCTCAGGTACAATGGCACCTAAAGCGAGGCAAGGCAAGAAGAGAGGTAGAAAGGACCAAGGAGAATCATCCTCAACACAACTACCCCACAGAATGTTTGGAATAAAATGGGTTCTTGAGGAGGAAGCCAAAGAATGGTACAGGAACAACAAAGAAAGAATATATGTTCATGTTGACCTGATCAACAAGGACACCTTAGCAAAGAAGGAGCCGCGTATGTTGGCGAAAATCATGGCATTGAAGCTGGATTTCATCTTCCGCGATATGGGAGAATGTAATCTTGATTTGACAAGAGAGTTTTACGCCAACTGTTCGCCGAAAACAACAGGCAACGAAGTCAAAATTCGGGGCCAAGTGTTATAGCTCAACGCGGACTGGATCAACTCTTTTCTTGGCTTACCTTCGGTCGACCCAACACCATTCAAAGAGCTGTACAGCAGGCCTCCTTATAGAGCAATTAGACACACACTTTGTGGAAGTAGATCGATGGCAAGGTGGGGCAGACATAAAGACACAGGATGACACAACACCTTCCCCTATGCTTCACTAAATAGGGAAGCAAGAATATGGATGCGTATTGTCAACTCATGCCTTATTCCTGGGACTCAATACACCAAGATATCAAGAGATAAAGTGTGTTTGGTCTATGCTTTGATGACGAATGTCCCTATCAACTTTGGGGCAATCATTCACTCTACCATGAGGAAGGCCAGACTCCACAAAAGGTCCCACTTCATGTTTGGAAATCTGTTGACAGCAATCTCGTGGAAGGAGGATATCGAAGAGGAACCAGCTGACCACAAACTCCCACATAACCCAAAGAAGGTTGACCTTACTAAGGTCAAATATGCTGAAACAACTCATGGTGTCAACCTTACTACTGCGGAAAGACATGCTCGTGATGAGAGTTTCTTTCGTCATCTTTATGGCATGACACGATTTACTATGATGAGTGGTGGACGTGTTCAAACTGCTGCAGAGCTCCAACAGCTGGACCACGACTATCCCATGAACATGCATGCACGGGAGATGTGTGGAGTGGGCGTATACTTTGAGGAACCTCTAGATGATGATGTGCCAACTGATGACGATCGACGCTTGCCAGACTCTGACGAGGAGGAGAACTCTGACGACGACTCTCATGATGATTCCGACGAAGGGGGTATGACCCCCGAAAATGAGGAAGAGTCCGACTAACCAGGTTCCTCGTATTTGTTTTCCACTGAGGGCAGTGTCCCGTTTAAGTGTGGGGTGGCGGTATCGTATGCTATACTTCTCTATCGCATCTATGTTTGTTTATTTTGTTATTTTTTTTTTGTTTTTTCCGTATTTTAGTTTTTTGTTTTTGTTGTTTTTTCCAGATTCACATGAAATTATTTTGATAGGCAGCATGAGATTATAACAAGAGTATGTACTACAATTGTGACTATTGAGACGTTTAGGCTCTAATTGTGACTCATTATGTGATATTGTGTGGTTCAACTCCTTCACTTGTTGGGTCGAGAGTCTATATTACTTCCAAGCAAGTCGACTATGTGCCTTGTGTGTGTGAGATAATCGTATATTCTATGTGTGTGGCTGATGCTAGAACTTGCCTGGTATGTATGCAAAGCGAAAATAAGGAGTGTAAGTTTAGGATATGATTTAGGCATTTCTTTGGCAATCTATATTTGTTTACCTTCAGTTTTACCTACCCATGGACATCATCCTAGTTAAACCCTTTTGAGCCTTTAGCCTATTTTCTTTGACAACCTTGTATGTAAGCCTAATCCATTTTTTCAAGACCATAATTTGATCCAAACTCCTAAGTGCTTTAAAGTAAAAAAGTCATGTGACAACATAAGAGGAAATTGGGTAAGTATGATGCTATAAATTGTAATGGTGCTTGAATGTGTTATGAAAAAGAAAGTGCTATCATAAGAGGTATATTGTGAAAAGAAAAAGGAAAAGAAAGCTGAAAAGCGAGTTGTGCATAAAATTGAAAAACAAAAGAGGAGAACAAGGGTGGTAGAATAAAAAAAAGAAAGGTTGAAAGAAAAAAAAAGTGTCAATGATACAAAGTGATGTATTAAAGCGCTTAGGAACTTAGTCACTATTCCTGGCCAAAATAGTCCTACCCGTCCCTTAGCCTACATTACAACCATCAAAAGACCTACTTGATCATAAGCTTAGCATTCTGACATTTAGTAGAGTATTACATTAAGGGAAAGCCTATGGTCATCAGTTGCTACATATGAATTCTTTGTGAGAGTGAGAGCAAGGACATTTTGATACCCATGTTTGAAAAATATGCTATACTTGTGAGTGATTATGGGTACTATAGTGTGAGACACACATGGTTGATGAGTTTTGGGTAGTTATATATGATTCCTTGTACCTTAACGTTTGCATGCGAGTTGATCACCATCACGAGTCTATGCTAGAGGTTAAATTGTTTCTACCTATAATCGAAAAGCTACTCTTTGTTGATAATTGTTGTGCTTGTCTTGACAAATGTTTTGTGTTGTTGCTGTGAAACCCTAAGTTGATGTTTAGAAGGATATGGTATTTTGTTCGAGGACGAACAAAGCTTCAAGTGTGGGGTGTTGATGATAGGCGAATTTACACGCCTATATCAATATAGTTTGCCCATATTTTAGCCTAGTTTTGAGAACAAAGTATATATTTCATGCACTTTTAGTCCTTTTTCCTGTAAATGAGCTAACGAACATGATTAGTAAAGTTTCAGGTATAAATAATGCAGAATTCAGCATTTTATGGCTTACTTGACGCAAAAGAAAGCTCACGAAGGAAGGGAAGGGAGTTTACACGCCTAAGGACCAAAACTGCATGGAAAATCTGTCCCGGGCTAAAATAACATTTCTGAAGACTTTGGGGATTTGCAGTAACTTAGTTGGATTTGGACAATGATACATTAACCTAGTACAATTGGGTTATGTATTTCATTAGTTTATTTGGATTATGATAATGTTACATTAACCTAGTACAATTGGGTTAAGTATTACATTAGCCTAGTAGGATTTGGTTAGATATTTTATTTATCTAATAGGATTAGGATATGGGTATTATAAATACCCTATTTTGCTAGAGATTTTACAACTTCGAATTACAACTCTCATTCTACTTTTAACATCATCTTCTTACATCTTCTAATTCTTCCATTAATTCTATTTTTCTTCTTCTACTCTTCTATTCTTAAATTCCACAACAAGAGAATCGTTACTTTGCCTAGGAATTCACGCCTCACGCCTACCACCTAAGCTACACGAAATTACTCAATCTTGTGGTATAACAACAATGTCAATCGTGATCTCCTTCGCATTCATGGGTAACTAAACTTCGCTGTTGAGGTTATGGAAGCCGTATGAGATACTATCTATTGCTGTGAGTTTGTGAGTTCGCGACACGTATACTACTTATATCATTATTCTCTTCATCTTAGTCTACATTCTTTATGGTTTCAAACGCAAGAATACGCCAGTATGACATTTAACTTGTTCGAAAGAAAGGTTATTTGTCTGGAAAAGAGATAATGTCAAGGTAGTAGGGTCACCCCCTAAAATTCCCTACTAAAAAGCTAGTGCCGTAACTGGACTAACCTCTTGGAGAATTCGTACCGTTAGACACGCTTTAAGCTCGAAAGAGTTAAAGTGAAATAATCCTCGAATAGGTCGAAAGACGCCTGGATTTACCATCGAATACAATTCTCTATAAGCAGTTGCATGTCAGAATTCTACACACTCATAGCCAATAGAGACATATACCTCATAAGGTGGACATAACCCCAACGCCTCAATTCTCATTGTTTACAACTTACGTAACAATGTTTCTCTTTTACTTTGCTATTTTCAGCTTTTATTTAATTGTTTTGGTGACACATTACAATCCCCCCTTTTTACGAGACTTGCACCAAAAGTTTAGTAATCTTGCTTACTTGTTGGCCAAGCTATTCCCTGTGGGATCGACACCCAACCCAGGTTGGGTTCTATATTTGCTAACGACCGCTTTACACTCCTACGAGAGCTGCAGATTGAGCGTTATCATCTACAAAGATTGAAAGGAGACATTTGCAGAACTGTTTGTTGGAAGAAGTTTGAGAGAAACTGTCGAGAAAGAGGGGAGAGAGGAGAGATGGATGATTTGGAGAGGAGAGGGGTGTTGGTTGATTTGTATTTTTAAAAATATTAAAAAGTTTTTAAAATATTAATTAAGTCCACAATTAACTTAATCAAACTTCCTAATTATGTTTGACTATTTAAGTTGGTCAATGTAACCACTTCATGCAAGACTTAGGCTATATTTATTTTTATTATGATTCAGACGTCTGAAACTGAACATAGATCTGAATGATTAAGGTGTTGTCTCTAGATCTAAAAATTGAATGATTAAGACTGTTTGTTTTTAAACATCTGAATGTGCACAATTTATTCATTTGTATATGAAATAAAAAAATATAATTCATATAAAAAAATTAATTATATATTAAGAAAATATTTGTATTAATACAAAAAAATTATTATTTGATTGAAAAAAATATTTATGTTTGCTAGTCATAGTGAGATGGTTTGTACTAGTGGTGGTAGTGCTAATGATTGATGTTAGTGACTAGTAGTGTTGGTGGTGATAGTTGTGATGGTAGAGATGGTTGGTATTATAGTGATTTTTATGATGGTGGCGACTGGTAGCGGCGGTGGTTATTGTGATGTGAAATTAGTTGATAGTAGTTTTTGGAGGTATTGGTTGTGATGGCTGAAAAATAAATGTATGATGTTTGACGATGTGTTGGTGGTAGTTAGAGATTCTATTAGCTGTGATAGTGTAGATGGTTTTAGTAGAGATAGATTGTAGTAATGGTAGTGGTTGAAGTGGTGGTAAAGGTAGCAATAGCGGTGATAATGATGGTGGTGGTGGTCAAAGAATATGTGAAGATTGATGATGTATTAGTGATAGTTAGTGGTGGTTCTAGTTGTGATAGATGATTTGGGTTATAGGGATTGGTTAGTAGTGGTTGATGATGGTGGTGGAGTTGGAATTGATGTTAGTGTTGGGATGGCGGTAGCGGTAGATATAATTAGAATAATGGAGGTGGTAGATTTATTAGCGGCAATATTGATTGTCAATAGTGGAAATGATTGGTGATGGTTGATGGTGGTAATTGGTGATGGTGGGTGGTGGTTGACAATGATGGTGGTGACAGAGGTGGTAGTGATGGTGATCGGTAATTATAGATAGAGTAGTAGTGAATATTATTCAACACAAAAATACGTCTTAATGATATTAAGACTTGGTTCCAGATCTGAATAATTAAAACCTATTTAGACCAATTAAAAACTAAAATTCTAATAAAAAATAAATATAATTAATAATTTGAAATCTGAACCATTTAAATTTAAATCTATATTAAATGCAAATAAATGAAGTCTTAAAAAATAACTCTCCTTCAATTTTCTCTAGTGTAATGACGGCGAGAGTACTTATGTGTAGTTATTGTTTACGAGGTCTTGTGGACCGAAATAGTCTCGAATGACAGGCTGTTATGCATGGTGTTTACGTCCATCTCTCCACATCTGCCACTTATTCATGAATACTACCACCTCTAACCCTCCCTCTTTCTCCTCACGCACATATGCTTACTTCCTCTAACTTCCCAACGCAGCAAAAAACAATTCGAAGAGAAATGAAAAGGAAATAGTAAGAGAAAAACTTGGGAAAAAAATGAATATAGAGAGTTTAGTGGTAGTAGTAGGAATTAATATTGGGTTAGCTATCTTCATTCTCTCTCTTTTCTCTTTACTCAAAAAACAGCCTTTCTATTCTCCTATCTATTATGCTCGACGCCTTTCCTTAGGCCACCGTGACGTTCCTGATTCGGCCCACCGCTCTTTAGGTTTCAGGCGGTTGGTTCCGAAGGTCGACTAGATTTTTTGTGCGGTTCGGGTTACTGAGGAGGAGATTATCTACAATTTTGGCCTTGATGTACTTGTCTTCGTTAGAAACTTCAAATTCGGGTAAGTTATCAAATTACCAGACTGATTAGTACTAAGATATATATATGTGTGTGTGTGGATTGTATTTATTTACAGTTTCTCCTCGGTCTCAATTTATTGTTACACTTTGCAAATTTCGCAATTCAAACTTCTAAACTCTGAGTTTGAACTTGGACATATATAGAACAACTACAACAGGTACGCAGTGTGAATTCACAAGTGGCACAAGTGGGGTTTGGGAAGGGTACAGAGATGCGGTGTATACAAACGTTATACCTACCCAGATAGGTCAAAAGACCCTCGTCTCGAGAAAAAGAATAAACACAAGTAAATAAGCCATCTCAAAATACTATAGAGATTATATCAGAGCGTACTAAAAAAAGAAATGTAACTACAGCAAATTAACTTACATGAAACAGTGAAGGCCAAGAAACTCCCTAATAACACTACGACAACCTTACTAGTGGGGAAAGGTATAAACGAGATAACTATCAATTATCTACTAATCCTCCGTCCTAATCCATCTTTGATATGAGCCCAAGTTCACAACACAAGAAACAAACAACAAGATAAACAACAAGTGCTAGTGAATCGAAATAGGCCACACACCGCTTCACTAGTCTTCAAGAGTCACATTTTTAGAATAAGAAGACGATATTAACAACAAGAACAAGCAAGTCAATAATAATTCTAGTGAATCGAAAGAGCGTCACACAGCTTCACTAGACTTCAAGATTCCAACAACACAAGATTAACAATATTACAAGAGGGATAGTAACTTGACACACAATATTCAATGATCTAAGAACCCTAACAAGAGAAAGGACCCTAAGATTAATGAATATTAATACCAAGCTCTTACTTGGACCAAGACGAACTCAAAGAACCCCAAGACTCTAGTTTCTAGACAAGAGACAACACTAGTATCACTCTACTAATGAGTTTTCGGAATTGGGGCTTCTCCAATGGAAGAGAGAAGTTCCAAAATATTACAAAGTGTTTTTTGTCTTTCAAAATATGAATGAACTAACTCCAAATAACCCTAACACTATATATTTATATTAGTCCACAAAGTGAGATAACAAATGACCATCCTACCCTTGCCAAGGGGTGGCCTTGGAGTGTAAGTTTATTACACTTCAAGGCTCCTCTTCACACTTAAAAACATTTAATCCATTGGAAGGCTCATGTACCAACTCACACATGGCCATTTGCATGAACATAGCTTGGAGTTTTTGTAACTCTCAAGATTGGCTACGTGTGAATGGTCGTGAACTTGTTGGACAGCTTGTAGAACTTGTTGGACAGCTTGGTACACCTATATCATCCTCTCCATCTTGAGAGGAATTTGACCTCAAATTTGACATTTGGTCATCCTCAACCGCATCCACTAGAGAAAGATCACACACGTTGAAAGTGTTGTGCACTTGGTATTCCGGGGGAAGGTCAATATTGAAGGCATTATCATTGATTCTTTCAAGTACTTGGAATGGACCATCACCCATTGGCATCAATTTGTTCTTTCATTGAGATGGAAACCAATCCTTTCTAAGGTGTATCCACACCCAATCTCCCGGTTCAAGAATGAGTTTCTTTCTTCCTTTGTTTGCCCGCTTTGCAATCTCTTGATTTTTCTTCTCAAGTCGAAGCCGAACCTTCTCATGCAACTTTTTCATAAAATCTGCCCTATTTCTTCCATCTAGGATAATCATAAGATCACTTGGCAAAGGAGTTAAATCCAAAGGGATAAGGGGGATGAGGTCGTATACACACTCAAAGGGAGTCATTCCCGTACTTGAGTGTATGACATGATTATAGGAAAGCTCAATCACTGGTAGGTGTTCCTCCCAAGAAGTCAATTTTCCCTTAACCATGGAATGTAGCATAGAACCCAAAGTCCTATTTACTACTTCCGTTTGTCCATCGATTTGTGGGTGTCAAGAAGTGGAGAACAACAACTTGGTACCAAGCCTACCCCACATGGACTTTCAAAAGTGACTTAGGAACTTAGAGTCCCTATCACTTACAATGGTCTTCGGAACACCATGCAACTTGAAAATATTATCAACAAACAAAGAGGCCACACTAGGTGCATCATTACATTTAGAGCATTGAATAAAGTGTGTCATCGTAGAAAACTGATCAACCAGAACAAAGATACTATCTCGACCTCTTCTAGTCCTTGGAAACTCTAACACAAAATCCATAGATATATCAAGCCAAGGATGTAAAGGGATGGGTAGCGGGGTGTACAACCCATGAGGTTGGAGCCAAGATTTGGCTCCTTTGCAATCTACACATTGGCCGCAAATCCTAGACACATCCTTGTGCATTTTTGGTCAATAGAATTGCTCCTCCAATATTCCGAGGGGATTTTTGACCCCAAAGTGACCCATTAGACCGCCATTGTGTGATTCCCTCACAAATAAATTTCTCCAAGAGCTAGAGGGTTCACACAATCGCCTACCTTTAAATAAGTAACCGTTAAACTTGGCATAGGGATTTGAACCCCTAGCCGAACCCCACTTGTCCCTACTCCATTCTTCGCATTCCCTATAGATAGGAGAAAAGTGAGGGTCCTTGGGATACAATTCCTTTAATATCTCAAAACCCATCAATTTTTAAGATAAAGTAGACACAAGAATGTGTTTTCGAGACAAAGCATCGGTAACCACATTGTCCTTACCCTTCTTGTAATGAATTACATAAGGGAAAGTTTCAAGAAACTCAATCCACTCGGCATGCCGTTTGTTAAGCTTATCTTGTGACCAAAGATAATTCAAGGACTCATGGTCCGTTCGGATCATGAATTCATTAGGCCATAAATAATGTTGCCAAGTGGCCAAGGCTCTAATCAAGACATACAAATCTAAATCGTACGTAGAGTAGTTTAGAGTTGCTCCTTTGAGCTTTTCGCTAAAGTAGGCAATAGGATTTTATTCTTGCATTAAAACCGCGCCTATACCAACTTTGCTAGCATCACATTCAACCTCAAAAGTCTTGTCAAAATTCGGCAGTTGTAGCAAAGGGACCGAGATGAGCATAACTTTCAAGTCCTTGAAGGCCTTAGATTGTTCATCTCCCCACTCGAAAGGACGATCCTTTTTAATCACATTGGTCAAGGGGGCGGCAATAGTGCTAAATCCTTTGACAAAACATCTATAAAAACTAGCCAACCTGTGGAAGCTTCTCACTTCACCTATGGTTTTGGGAGTAGGCCAATTTTTGATAGCATCAATCTTAGATTCATCCACTTCCACCCCTCTTGAACTCACCACAAAACTGAGAAATACAACTTCTTGGACACCAAAAGAACACTTTTCTAAATTAGCATATAACTTCTCCTTTCGGAGGACATCAAATACACATTGTAAATGTTTTACATGCTCATCTAAGGACCTACTATACACCAACACATCATCAAAGTAGACAAAAAAAATCTTCTGATAAAAGGCTTAATCACATGATTCATTATCCTCATGAAAGTACTTGGAGCATTTGTTAGGACGAATGGCATAACCATCCATTCATAGAGACCGAATTTGGTCTTGAAGACGGTTTTCCATTCATCGCCCGGTTGCATATGGATTTGGTGATAGCCACTCCTCAAATAAATTTTAGAAAACAAACATGAACCACTCAATTCATCAAGCATATCATCTCTCCTAGGAATAGGGTGACGATATTTTACTGTTATCTTATTGATAGCTCAGCAATCAACGTATATACGCCAAGTCCCATTTTTCTTGGAAACTAGTAGCACTGGGAACACGTAAGGGCTCATACTCTCCTTGATATACCCTTTGTTGAGGACTTCCTCAACTTGGTGTTGCAATTCTTTGGTAGCCGTCGGGTTGCTCCTATAAGCCGGTTTGTTGGGCAATTATGATCCTGGCATAAAATCTATTTGGTGATCAATTCCCCGAAGCGGGGGCATCCCTTGTGGAAGTTCTTTGGGAAAAACATCTTCATAATCCTGCAACACACAAGAAATCAAAGGATAAATAGAAGAATTAGTGGGGTTAGTGTTAAAACAATATGCCAAAGAAGCATGGGTGTCTCCTCGTCATGATCCACGAAGAGCTCCTTATTTTTAACCAACATCACCATATTTTCTTTTCCCTTTGATGTTGAGGCAGCCCGGGATATCCCCACTACCCCACCTATGGGTTCCCCCTCTTTTTCTATATTTTTGGATTTCTTCCCCTTTTCTTTCAATTCTCTCATCCTTTGATGCAACTCGTTCACTTGTGAAGGCAAAAGTGGATGAAGTGTGACCTTTTATCCATCATTCTCGAGTGTATATCAATTACACCTCCCATCATGTTTGGTATACCTAACATATTGCCAAGTTCTACCTAACAACAAGTGACACGCTTGCATTGGTATTACGTCACAAAGTACTTCGTCGTGGTAGTTTCCTACCTTAAACCGTATCACACATTGCCTCATGACTTTTAATTCACCACATTCATTCAACCATTGCAACTTGTAAGGGCTAGTATGAAATGTAGTTGGCAATTTCAAGAAGTTCACCATAGCTATACTAACAACATTTGCACAACTACCACTATCTATCACCAAAGTGCACACACTTTCTTTTACAAGGCATTTAGTATGGAATAGATTCTCCCGTTGGATAGGATCATCTATAGCCTTACTAATCATGGAACACCTCACTACAAAGTTTGGAACCACGCACTCCCCTTATTATGGATAAGCATCCTCAAAATCATCATTATCATCATTATGTGGCTCATTTTCGGGTTCCTCTCCATCTTAAGGCTCGGCCTTATTCTCTTCTTTTTCAATACCCACTTCCTCACCAAGGTAATACAATACCCCTTCCCTTAGGATCACATTGTATCAGTTTGGACATTCATTATCTTTATGTCCCCAACCTTGGCACTTGAAACATTGGAACCCTTTAGGATTAGGATACTTGTGAGCTTCTTGTCGGGGAGGAAACTTGTGGACTATTTTAGGCTCGGGCAGCCTTATAGTGGAGGGTTGGTCCTTTTTTTTGGGCCAACCTGAAGACGGTTGAACCATATCTTTGCTCCTTGGCCAACCCGAGGTTGATGGTCTCTTTGTCTTGAACGACGACCTCTCTTTAAGCTCCCTTTCAATCTCAAGAGCCGTTTGGAAAATTCCTTTAACGGTATCAAACTTGTGAAGTGTCAAATGAGTGGAGATCTCTTTGTTCAAGCCACACTTGAACCGAATGATGTCATGGACAATTTGTTCTCCACGATGATCTAGCTTCAACATGAGTTGTTAAAACTCATCATAATATGCCATCACACTTCGATTACCTTATCTCAAATTGTACAACCTAGCAAGCAACTCATGACGATAACTTTTGGGAAGATACCGTTGCCTCATTAGATACCTCAACCGAAACCATGGTGGTGGTTGTCATTCAATAAACTCATTACCAAACCATTTGACATATTCCCACCATGTGTTAGCATAGCCTTCAAAGTGAGCTATGGCATAACAACTCTTCTTATCCTTCGATATATCATTCACATGAAACACTTTATCACACACCGACTCCCAAGCAAGATACATCTCGGGGTCACTTTCACCCTTAAAGATAGGAAGGCTCAATTTGATGGTATTGATGCCTACATCTCTTTCTTGGTGTCGGTTTCACCTTTCTCCATACCGTTGATATATTCTTGGATCTACACGTTCCCCTCTCATATCCTATTCTCTCATGTAAGCATCGTCAAAGGATTCATACCCTTCATAATACTCTCTACCATATTTCTCAAAGTGGACGAGATGGTTTTAGACGTTTGGAACTTGATTTGGAGGGATTAGATTTTGTGGAGGTGGTGGTCTTTTGTTTAGTGGAGCTTGGAAGGGAGGGTTCGGATTTTGTGGAGGCATTTGACGTTCGAGCCCCTCTTGCAGAACTTGAAGAGTTTGGGAATGGGTTGGTCTATTGGAGTCTCGGTTTAGGGTGTTATGAGTGGTTTGGCTTGCGGCATTTAGTGGAGCTAGTGAAGGATTTGGCAATTGTGGCCATATTTCGGGAGTAACGGTGGCAGAGGAATTTCTATCATGTCCACTTGACGAAACATGTCGAGGACTAGAAGGACGAGAGTTCCTTTGACTCTCCACTTGTTCTAACCTCCCACTAATAGTCGTCACTTCTCCCCTTATGGATCCCACTTCCGTATTCAACCTTTCAAGAGCTCGGGTCATAGCCTCAAGAGTGACCCTCATATTCTTCATTTCATTAGAATCCACGGTTTGAGACGTGGTTCCCTCCATTGTCAAGGTATCACCTACACAAGAAACAAACAAGTTAGTTTAAAACCTCTCCTCACTCACACACTCTCGAATCACTCACACTCGAGCTCTACAAGTATTGTAGATTGACTAGTAACCCATAAATCCTTAAGGTTTGAGTATGCTCTTGTACGGAGTAGATTCTTCTTTGAAACTCAAAGAATTTTAGTCGGACTAGATTCAAGGAGTTACAACATATTCAAATGACAAAAGAACACAAACAAATGATGACACGAATATAAGGCTTCAAAGGACTAATTGACAACCTAGTAGGAACGTACTAGCTTGCTAATTAGTTCTCGAGTCAATTAGAAGAAACTAAGAATCACTAATAAGAAACTAGAATATCCAAATTGAGCTTAATTAATGACGTGAATAGTGATTAAGGTGATGTGGCTGCATGGAATTGGTCACGGGTCCATACATTTTGTTCAACAACTTGAAGCCTTAATCTTCACAATTTTGTAATGGATGACTTTGCTTTTGGAGGGAAAGTAAAGTCTTGTAACTTTTCAACTTTTCCAAATCAAAAATATGAGACTTGACTTTACTAGTTCCACAAGACAAGGCTCCTTGTTTTAAGGAAAAGTGGTTGTTAAGTCAAGGAAGTGATGTTGGCAAGTATTTTCACAAACAACTTTATAACTTTGTCTTACAACCCGAAAGGATCTATTTTAGTCTTTATAGTGGTCAAGATATGAGATGATGAGAAGATCAAGATAATCACCACAACAATACTTCAAGAACACAACCACAATTAACCAACAATAACCCACTTTAAATTCAAGCAACAACACACAAACTCAGCCTACTTCAAGTTCATCAAACTACCACTTCAAGTCCACAATTGCAATGTCAATATGTTAAGCTCAACTTAGCTTTAGACACCTTTTGTGTTGATGAGAAAGAAATCAACACAAGAAACAAACTAGAAAAACAAAAGAACATCTAGATCTAAACACACAAACACCAATCTCGGCTAAGACAACAACACAACACAATTTTCTCGGCCAAGAACAAGATGGACAGATTTCTTTTTTTTTTTCTGAAATTTTCAGATTTCAGCAACTTTATTTTATTTTTTTATTTTTATTGATATTTTTAACTACCAAACCCAAGATTGATTTTTTTGGAACAAAATCAACCACAAGCTTTGATACCAAATGATACGAGCTCAAGTTCACAACACAAGAAACAAACAACAACAAGAACAACAAGATGAACAACAAGTGTTAGTGAATCGAAATAGGCCACACACGGCCTCACTAGTCTTCAAGAGTCACGTTTTTAGAATAAGAAGATGATATTAACAACAAAAACAAGCAAGTCAATAATAATGCTAGTGAATCGAAAGAGCCTCACACAGCCTCACTAGACTTCAAGATTCCAACAACACAAGATTAACAAGATTACAAGAGGGATAGTAATTTGACACACAATATTCAATGATCTAAGAACCCTAACAAGAGAAAGGACCCTAAGATTAATTAATATTAACACCAAGCTATTACTTGGACTAAGAGGAACTCAAAGAACCCCAAGACCCTAGTTTCTAGCCAAGAGACAACACTAGTATCACTCTACTAGTGAGTTTTTGGAATTGGGGCTTCTCCAATGGAAGACAGAAGTTCCAAAATATTACAAAGTGTTTTTTGTCTTTCAAAATATGAATGAACTAACTCCAAATAACCCTAACACTATCTATTTATATTAGTCCACAAAGTGAGATAACAAATGACTATCCTACCCTTGCCAAGGGGTGGCCTTGGAGTGTAAGTTTATTACACTTCAAGGCTCCTCTTCACACTTAAAAATATTTAATCCATTGGAAGGATCAAGTACCAACTCACACACGTCCATTTGCATGAACATATCTTGGAGTTTTTGTAACTCCTGAGCTTGGCTACGTGTGAATGGTCGTGAACTTATTGGACAGCTTGTAGAACTTGTTGGACAGCTTGGTACACCCATATCAATCTTCTCCACATCCTCGTATCTAAGATCATGTCCTCAGTAAGCTCGAACTGTGTCATGTCATGTATAATCACCTTTCTTCAATACTTTGACCTATCTCTACCCATCCAAAGCCAACCTCTCACTACTCTACATTGGAGTACCCTGTGCATCTTCTCTCCACATACACAAACTATCTTAATGTATTGTTACTCTCATCTTGTCTTCCATTGAGGCCATTCCTACCTTGTTCGTATATTTTTATTTCTAATCTTATCCCTCCTAGTGTGGTCACACATCCATCATAACATCCTAATTTCTATCTTCTGAATATGAGAATTCTTAATTGGAATAACTTTTCCCCATGCAACATGACAGGTTTAACCTAAGGGTGTTAAGTGGGTCGGGCTGGGTCAACCCGAAACCGACCTATTAAATTTATTCGGGTTGTGGGCCTGGAAGGGTTCGGGTTGGGGTTAAGTGGGTTGGGCCAGGCCGGGTTCAACAGTAAAATTTTTAAAAATAGCCCTAACTCGGCCCACTTAACCCAACCCGGTCAAACCCACGTAAACCCGGTTAAAAATCCGGTCTAACCCGGTCAAAAATAAAGAAAAAAGTTTTTTTCAATATACACTATATATACCCACCTATATACATTTTAAATATGTTAAACAATATATATACACTATATATATAGTATATACTACATTAGAATTTAAAAAATATATACACATATACACAATTACACATATATACGCACCATTCAATGTACATGTACTACTTTAAAGTTTAAATAAAATATACTATAATATATATATATACTAATTTATAAAACATATAGACATGTATACATTAAATATACACGTCTATAGAAGATATATACGCATATATACGCACCGCACCATTCAATGTTTATGTACTACTTTAAATAAAATATGCTACAATATATATATATATATATATATATATATATATATATTTATATACTAATTTATAAAACATATACACATGTATACGTTAAATATACACGTCTATAGAAGATATATACATATATACATGCACTATTCAATGTATATGTACTACTTTAAATAAAAGATACTATAATTTATATATATATATATAGTTATATATATATATAGTTATATATATATATATAGTTATATATATATATATAGTTATATATATATATAGTTATATACTAGTTTATAAAATATATACACATATATACATTAAATATACACGTCAATAGAAGATATATACACATATATATGCACCATTCAATGTATATGTAATACTTTAAATAAAATATACTACAATATATATACATTACAATATATATATATATAGTTATATACTAATTTATAAAATATATACACATATATACGTTAAATATACATTTCTATAGAAGATATATTCACATATACACGCTCTATTCAATGTATATGTATTACTTTAAATAAAATATATTATAATATATATATATACATAACAATATATATATATATATATATATATATATAGTTATATAGTTATATATTAATTTATTAAATAAATACACATGTATACATTAAATTTACACGTCTATTAAAGATTTATACACATATATACACTCTATTCAATGTATATGTACTACTTTAAATAAAATATACTACAATATATATACATTACAATATATATATATATATATATATATATATATATATAGTTATATATTAATTTATAAAACATATACACATGTATACATTAAATATACACGTCTATAGAAGATAGATACATATATATACACACCATTCAATATATATGTACTACTTTAAATAAAACATATACTACAATATATATATATATATATATATATCTTCTATAGATGTGTATATTTAATGTATACATTAAATATACACATCTATAGAAGATACATACACAAATATACAAAACATATGCTACTTAGTATAATAAATTAATAATACTTGGTAGTAAATTAATAATATATTAGAAGTAAGTTTTTAATTTAAACTAGAAATTCAATTTAAATCATTAAATAAAAAAAATTACAAAGTAAGGACTAAGTAGTGAATGAATGTTGAATTTTATTGATTGTGAAATTATCCAAAATTTATAATTTACATGAATGAAAAATCTACAAATTATGCATCATTTTTTCCAACTCATTCATGTTAATATTAACGGGAACTTGCATAGGATAGTCAAAGTCAACGGGGGCAAAATCATGCATTGGACTTGATTCTGCTGAGTTCTCCCTTGAAGACATAATTTCTTCAAGTTTCTGCTCGTCTTTCGACTCCGGTTCCATTCATTGATTTCTTCTTTCCACTCTAATCCAATCTCTGAGGCAAACTAGAACATTCATTGCATTTCTTCCCAATGAGTGTCGGTTGTCTCCAAGCTGTTGTCGTCCCTGACTAAAGGCGCTCTCTGATGCAACGGTTGATATTGGAACATTCAAGATATCTCTAGATAATCTTGAAAGCACAGGATATTGTGTTTCATTACTCCTCCACCAATCCAACGTGTTGATCCATCGTCTGCGATCCTCTAGCGGCGACCGAAGATAATATTTCATCTCTTCCTGATAAGTTGATGTGTAAGCTCTCTCATCAACACTGTTCCAACAAGGTAATCATAAAAGAAACCAGGAAACCCACTATGTGCCGGCCTTTTAGAAGATGATGGCTCCTCGAGATGATGAGGAGCGACAGTTGGAGTGATATTTGTAGGTGCGGCTAAATCAACTAAATCAGCATAGTGATTATATAATTTTTCTATGTATTCATTCGCATCACCCATAGTCGTCCACAAATCAGGTTGTACTTGTTCAGAATCATTGTTAGTATTTATTTCTAAGTTAGCATAAATAATAGTACTAAAGTGGCACATCGTATTATATTTCATGCACGGATTTTTGGCGTAGCACCAACCAAGTAAATAGGGAGAGTCAAGAAAAAATATTTTTTAAATTTAGTAAACATGGCCCTAACAACTTCTTTATAACCTTCTTTATTTTTATATTCTTTGAGAAAATCAGAAATATCGGCTATATATGCCAAAATATTACAAACAGTAGGATAATAAGCTCCGAAAAATTCAACTGTAGCTACATAAAAAATTTCTAAAAACTTAACAAGATCATTAATTACAACCCAATCAGAATCATGTAGCATGCAATAAGCAGAATCAACAAATGAACCACAATATTGGTTAAAAGCTAGTGTAATAGGAACTCTATATTTATAACAAGTTTTTAAAAAATCATACGTAGAATTCCATCTAATATCAATTTCCTCAGGCATCAATATCGGTGCAAGTACATTTTCTTGACATTTAACTTTAAATTCTCTAAAAAAAATTCTTCGATTATTTTCTTGAATAAAACCAACAGCAAGACGAATTTTTTCAATATAAAGCTCAAAAAACTCAAGACCATCTTTTACAATTAAATTATATATATGACATGCACACTTAACATGAAAAATTTCAGGTAACGACGGAGATAGCTTAGATTTTAACTTTGTTATAGTAGTCTTGTTGTTAGAAGCATTATCAAAAGAAATACATAAGATTTTATTTTCAATACCATAAAATTCGACAATTTTAACAGTAGAATCAGCAATAAAATCTCCAGTATGTTTACGATCTTCATCATATAAAAAAGCAAGAATACATTTTTGCATCACAAAATTACTATCCATCCAGTGACAAGTAACGGTTAAATAATTATTTTTATTTACAGCACGACCAAGATCTGAAGTTAGGACAATCTACATTGAATATTTTTTAACAATGTTGATAAATAAAAATAATATTGTGAATGAATCTAAAAATATCAGACCGACAAGTACTTCTAGGAATACCATTAAATATAAGATTATAAATTGCTTGTATATAATGAATAAAGGCATCAGAAGAAGGAAAATTAAAAGTCAAACAACCCACAGCTACCATTTTAGCTATTTCTTTTCGGTCCCTTAATTTATTATACTTCTTCATTACCTGATCGGTTGTTGGATCCATTCCAGTTTGCGTTGGCCCACCAACATCCCCACCACCTCGTGCAATATTTAATTCTCTTTCGTGAGCATCACCTATATGTCTCATTAACGTACCTGTACCCCCTTGCTTTCCTCCACTTTTATGCTTATATATTTGTTGACAAATATTGCATTGCACCTCAGTATCTGATATACATTCAAAAAATTGTCATGCAATACTAGTTGTTTTACGAGCTCTTGGGGCACGGGGAGGACGGGAGGGAGATTAACCGATTCATATCTAACGTTAGCATTTCTTACTACAGGTGTCTCACCAATATTTTCATCATCTTCGTCTAAATTAACCGCATCTACTTCATTTTTTCTTCTATACCGTAATTTTCCTGAGCTTCTACATAATCCATATCGTGAGCACCTACACCTATTTCTTCCTCAAAATGTATACCAAGCGGTACCGGATGCTAAGGCACACGGGTATATCTACTACTTGAATACCTCTACCCCTAGTAATACACTTTTTACTATCACTACCGCTTCTGGAACAAAAAATTTTAACACCTTTAGTAGCGAGGTTTCTTAATTTATCCATAATATCTATTAAACTAAAAAAATTCAAAATACACAAATATAATAAAATTAAATATTCAACAATTAATACACTAAATAAAAATTAAACGTAAGAGATGAAACGCCAATATTAAATTTTGGAAGTATCCGAAGGTTGCGACTTTAGAAACTTCCACTCGTACTTTGTAATCGCAAAATTAAAAAATTAACGTGAGCACTTTAGGAAATTAAATATATAGAATAATTGAGAATTGAGATTTGAGAGAGCATGAGATTTGAGAGAATGAAAAATTGTGTGAAAAATGATTTAAAGGTGTAGGGTACTTATAGAAAAAAAATTTGGGGTTAAAAAATATTTTCAATGATTTTTTTTATTTTTTTTTACTAAAAGGGCCCAAACTAGCCGTTTGGGCCCAAAAACGGCTATATAGTCGTTGGCCCAATGGCTAGTTTAGCCCAAATCTTCAAAATTTTTTTTTTTTTAAAAAAAGCTAGCCGAGTTGGGCTGGTTAACCGGCGTGCCTGGACCGGGCTTGGTTAAGGCCGGGTTAACCGGGCCCAACCAAAAAAATTAAACCGGGTCGGGTCAAACCGGGCCGATTTTATTAAACGGGATGGTTCGGGCCAGGTCAACCCGGCCCATTTGATAGGCTTAGTTTAACCACCACTCTATGGAACTTACCTTTTAAGTTTTGGTGGCACCTTCTTATCACAGAAGGCATTGGATGCAAGCCTCCATTTCATCCACCCAACGCCAATATGGTGTGTGATGTCATGTTCAATCTCACCATCACTATCACTTTGAATAATGGAACCAAGATACTTGAAACTCTCTCTCTTCGGGACTCTATGTGCATCAAGACGGACAAGACTTACTTCCACACTAGCATTTTGTGTTACACCCCTGGACTTGCACTCCAAATACCCGGTCTTGGTTCTATTCAGCCTAAACCCTTTACACTACAAAGTATGTCTTTACCGGTCCTGCTTAGCATCAACTCTCTACGAGTCTCGTCAATTGGAACTATGTAATCCATAAATAACATACTAAGGGTGAGCATTCGGTTCTTCGGTTCTATTTTATCAAATTTCGGTCCGGTTCTTCGATCTTTGATTTTGGAAAAGTATGCACATTTTTTTTCAACTACGGTTCGATTTCTCTGAAAAGGTTTTTCAGTGCAAATGAGAAATAAAATGAGGACCAAATCAACGTATAAGATATCTAAAAAACTTAAAACATTTAAATTTATTGACTCTCGGAAAAATAACCGTTAATCAAATGATGCGTCTTCGTTGTCTTGTTAGAGATGAGAGGAAAAATCCACAATAAACTAGAATAAGATATCATATTAAATTGTGTCAAACATTAACAGCCTAGGAGAGAAAAGCTATAGCCTGAACTATGATATAATCCTCTGTATTCATTAACTATAAACTGATTAATTAAATGATGATTCTTCATAGTCATGTTAGTCCAACAAACAATGATATTAAGTTCCTGATGAACTTCTGAAACTAACACTTACATAGAAAATTACGAAAAATAAAAACTAGCAGTTAAATTTATGATGACTCAAGAAAAATTAGAATGAAATTACCATAACTGGTAGCCTCTGTAACAATGGCTCAAGATGGAATAGGAAGTACCTTATGGGTTTGGTCTTGAAAAGTTTTGGGCCAAATATGAGCTAAATGTAATTTTTTTTTATTAAAAAAAATAAATAAAAGTTCGGTTCTTCGGTGCACTTAGGGGTGTTCATGGGTCGATTTGGATCGGTTAGTGGTTAAAACCATAACCAAAATCAATTTAGTCGGTTTTTGAATTTCTAAAACCAAATCAAACCACAAAAAGAAAATAACCGTCGGTTTGGTTCGATTTTTCGGTTTTTTCGGTTATTGATTAGCCTACTCCAACCATCTCTAGGATAAACTCCTTTTTTAACCCATAAAAAAGAGTATCAATTGAATAATTTCTCATGAAATATTTGTACAATGATGGACAAATGACACTATAAACTCTTAAAAATCAGAACAAACACATTAAACAAAACCAACATTCATGAGATGAAAAGCACTAGCTTCGTATTGTAGGCACTAAGATTATCCAACAACGTACAAACACATACATGTACATTGTAAAATAGAGCTTTGTATTCTGTTGTAGTGTACTGCAAGAAGAGACAGAGTTGGGTAAATTTTAGTTATTTGTTTACTTAATAGACTAGCTAGGTGAGCTAATCATATAGGGAAAAGATTGAATAAACAAGGAGACATAAAACTACCATTTGAACCAAGGACCATGGTAACTCGTTTGAAAGATTCTTTGTGTATGTGATCGAAGATGAAGCTATATGGATTACAGTTTCAGTCATCATTCATGTCATCTCTCTTGGGTTATTCACAAACCATACATCAATACAAATTCAGTAACATTTAATAAAACCCCTCTGCACCATTGCCTGGCTAAAGTTCCATCCCATGAAACTTTGGGATTTTACTATAGAATAGAATTAGATTTAATCACCGAAAACGTTCCACAAAAATGAAGAGAAAACTACACTACGAAAGCGAGCGTAAACGAGATATATGGGGTTAAGAAACTAAACAAGAAAATATTACAATATCTGAGCTAGCCGAGACACTAGAAAACATGGCACAAGTATAATCAACAGGAAAAAAGTGAAACACTTGCAGTTACATTGATACAAGTACGACCATGAGGATGGACATATGTGAGATGTATTGAACCTGAGACTTGGAGCGTATAAGTGAAGTGCAAAGGAAGGCCTAAATAGGCTCCAAAACAGCCCACAAACTACACTCCAAGGGTGCCCAAAGTGAAGGATTTGACTAAGGGGTCTTTTGGACATTTCACACTATTTTTGTAACCTACTATAAATAGAACATTTTAGGTCATTTAGTCTTAGATTATTCATGATATTTGTAAGTATTGTATGACTTTTGAAACACCAAGTCCTTTCTCCTTTGAGGCAAAATCAAAACTAGGTTTCAACTCGAGTGTGGAATCACTCGTATTGGATTCATAGCTTGAAACGTTGGGTGTTTAAAGGATTGAGGTCCCTCTTGTGTCCACGAAGAGTGTAGGTGTTCTTATTACATGTTTCTAAGGGTTTAGGTGTTTAATACACACCCTAGTTCTTAGGTCTTGTAATAATATATGTCTCACTACCTATCTTTATATTTCTTGTACTCTTTATTGTTGTTCTAGTCAAAAACGTGTATTGTTGTTTCCATTGTGTTATTGCTCATCTTGTTCTTCATCTTGTTATCTTGTTAATCTCTTTGTTAGTTTGTGGTGGCTGATTTGTTGTCAAATACACCCTTGTTTCTTGTATTTTTGTTGTATTTGTTGAATCCAAGAGTGGTCTTCAAAAGGGTCCTCGGTTCTTGAACTAGTGGACTGTTTTTGGAGTGTGTTTTTGTGTGTTCCTTGTCTTTCTTGTATCATGCATGGACCATCAGTCACACCCCTTTTCTCATCTCCGAAAAATTATAGTTTAAGTTTCGAAAGAGTTTTTATTATTAAAGTGACAAAGATGAAAATTTATTTCGAAAAGGACTTTTAATAATCAAAACTTAGAGTCGCCACTTGGCATAAATTGGGTGTGCCAAGTCACCCCTGGATGTCCTTTTTTCAAAACGATTTTGACTCTTTAATACTGGTTTGCGAACAGAGATTCCGGATAAGGAATTCTGTTAATCGAGGGGAAGGTGTTAGGCACCCCTCGATCCCGTGGTTTGACCACGGTCGCTTGGTGGAGCGTATCGGCTAATTTGACATCAACGAGTGTACAAACCACACAAAACATATAGAGACAATCAAACAAACAAACAAAATAAAAAAAATCCAAAATATAGTGTCCAGTCCAACTTATACAGTCCAAAATAGCAAAATGCGAAAATAAAACCTATCTAACTTGTACTAATCCTGACTACACTTCAGTGCTTTACCCGACGCCTCGGGCCTTTATCACGAACGTACTCCGCCAACATAGTACGTCGGGGCATTCCCCGGTGAATAAATACATCAATCTTCGGGGCATTCCCCGGCCAAATGAATACATTTCAATCCGAAAGCATAAATCAACACATTTCAATAAATATTTCATATTTCAATGAAAACACTTATTCCTAAATTTTGCCTACCCCGAACTATGTTTGCCTAAACCAATCGACGTATCAAGATACTACCATGTTCGATTAACATTCATTTCAAGTCAAACAACCAATGAATCAAACTAACCAAAATTCACCAATTATGTCGAGTTTTCAATTCTCACCCAAACTACCTTTTAACACCAAGCTTCCCCGATTCACGATTATCACTTAAACCATCCACAATTAAAGAAGCCAACCATGAATCAAACAAATACTATTCATCAATAAATATCAAAAAACACATAATATTCAATTCAATGCATCGAATATGACAAATAATAAAATAAAATGAGTGAAGAGCAGAATTGGACCTCAATTGATAATCAAAATCAAGTATCACTCGATCAAAAATATAAAATCCACGTTGAAGCACCTCGAATCAGACCCCAACAGCGAAACCCAACTCCGATATGCACCCGTCACTTTGTTTTCCGCTAATCTAAAATAGAATACGCAATGAACAGAGCAGATCCGTACCTGTTTCCTTCAGAACTTTGGAATTTCAAGCAAGTTTTTGACAGAAAACAGTTGGATTCAAACGAATTTGGGAGAACAGAGATGTTCTCCGGCGAGAAATCGCCGGAAAGCTAACGATAGAAAAAGAGGTGGGTTCTAGTGACTAATCTAGGGAATTTTCGGTGAGAGTTTTGCTCTTTTTGCTACTCCGATCAATTCTCTTTCACTCTCCTCTCTCTTCGTCTTATCTCTCTCGCATCTCTCTCCCTCGATCTGCGTGTGTTTTGCGTCTGGCTGGTGTATTGATGGTGGTTGCTTCTTGGTCGCTGGTCAGTGATGGTTTTGGTGGCGGGGAACGGGGAAGAAGGAAGAGAAAGGCGGCGGGTTGTCCACCAGAGGTAGTTCGCCGGTGGTGAAGCGGCTGATTTTTTTAGAGAGAAGAGGAGGGTTGATATACCTGTATATACGTGTGTTGTGTTGTTTGCGGTGGATTCCGGTCAGCTGTGTGGTTTCTGGCGACGGTGCGTGTATATCTCCCGTCACCCACGAGTGTGTGTATGTACTATTAATGGAGAGTGGGGTGTGAATTATATGTGTATTTATGTGTTTCTGTGCCTTTTAGTGAGGAAGAAGAAGAGAAAAAAAATCCTCCTGTGCTTGGATATTGTGTGGATATATATATTGTGTTTTTTTTCTTTTTGGGTCCTTTATTTTTGGACAAGAAAAGAAAAGGGGGGGGGGGGGGGTGACGTGGGATAGGGGTAAGGGGTAGGGTATGGGGTGGTAAGGTGGTGATTTGTCACTTCCTTATTGGAGAGGGTTGTTAGGGTGTTAAAAGAATAAAAGTTTGTTAGGGATTTTGTTGAGATTTTTTTTTTTGTATTTTTGGTGGGTTGTAATCGCGTGGGTGAGGGTACATGATATGCTAAGGTAGAAATGAATAAAATCGAACTTCTAAGGGGGGCAAAATTACGTGTCTACATCATGCCCTCTTTGAACGTAAACACGCAGTGTTTTCAGACAAAGAAGTAGACAACGAGACAGAATTTTGTCCCGACCATTATCCAAAGGAAGAAATAGAAGAAAGAAGGACTACCAGGTCTTGGATTAGGACATCCTTCCCACCCAAGTTATGAGGAAACCAAGTCACAAGTATTTCAAAGGACTGGAAGAGGTGGACTATACCGAGTTGGAGAGTCGAGTGAGGCTCCGTCGAGGTTCCGGTCCGCGACTGTCATTACATAAAAAATGAAAATTACAAGTTAAAACATAAACGAAATTACAAAAATCCTATCTATACAGCTTTTGTTGGTTCTTGACTCAACTTTTCATCATCCTATTCTTCAGGCGGGCTCCTGACTTGCAATTTCTTTCAACTGGTTGCTTGGCTTTCAATTTCTTCGCTTTGTTGCTTGACTTTTTGTTTCTTCAACCTATTCTCCAGGTGGGCTCCTGACTTGCTATTTCATCACCCTGTTCTTTAGGCGGGCTCCTGACTTGCTATTTCATCACCCTGTTCTTCAGGCGGGCTCCTGACTTGCTATTTCATCACCCTGTTCTTCAGGCGGGCTCCTGAAACTCAAAATTAAAACTGGAACGAAAATTATCCCAAACAAGAATTATAAATAAGTAGTATTTCATTTTGAAAGTATTGTCCCATTTTCCAGGAGGGTCCTGAACATAAGGTGAAATCCCATTTTTCAGGAGGGTCCTGAAAAAAAGTAAAATCCCATTCTTCGGGAGGATCTTGAACATAAGGTAAAATCTCATTTTCAGGAGGGTCCTGAACATAAAGTAAAATCCCATTTTTTAGGAGGGTCCTGAACATAAAGTAAAATCCCATTTTTTCAGGAGGGTCCTGAACATAAAGTAAAATCCCATTTTTCAGGAGGGTCCTGAACAGAAAGTAAAAATCCATTTTCAGGAGGGTCCTGAACATAAAGTAAAATTCCCATTTTTCAGGAGGGTCCTGAACATAAAGTAAAATCCCATTTTTCAGGAGGGTCCTGAACATAAAGTAAAATCCCATTTTTCAGGAGGGTCCTGAACATAAAGTAAATTCCTATTTTTCAGGAGGGTCCTGAACATAAAGTAAAATCCCATTTTTCAGGAGGGTCCTGAACATAAATTAAATTCCATTTTTCAGGAGGGTCCTGAACATAAAGTAAAATCTCATTTTTCAGGAGGGTCCTGAACAGAAAGTAAAATCCCCTTTTTTCAGGAGGGTCCTGAACATAAAGTAAAATCCCATTCTTCAGGAGGGTCCTGAACAGAAAGTAAAATCCCATTTTTCAGGAGGGTCCTGCGCATAAAGTAAAATCCGCGGATGTACATTTCCAATGGTAGCTGAATTAAGTGAAGTGAATTTCCCCCTATTTCAACAAAGAAAATTTGTCAGTTAAAAACTTAGTGGTGGCTTGCAGCTCTTGGCTTCTCGGGTATCTGCCCCAGCACTCGTTCCTTTCATCTTTGTTCCAAATTGCTAACACTTGCCTTGTCTTGCCGCATCATTGACCAGGATCTAGATTGAGGGAAATGAGTTCTGACTCAAACAATGGGTTTCCATTTTACCATCCCCTGAGGTGCACTTTTCCAAATCTGAATGCTTCTACGAATCCAATAGCCTGTCGGTTGATAGACTTCCTTTGCTTCGTGTTGAATTACGATCATATTTCTTTTCTGTATTGTTCCTTAGTTTTTCCTCATTTAATTGGAAAGACTGGTAGTAAATTTTGAAATCCTTTCTCGCTTGTTTTGACACAAACTTGACTTAAAATGTAAAGAAATGATGGTGACTCTTATTTTGATAAATGACACATAAAAAAAAGAAAAAAAACATGAATATGTAAATGAAAGAAAAGGGCAAAGTCCCAGATTCAAAAAGAAAACTTATCTGAATACGACAACCAACTCCAATGAGTATGACATGTATTTTGGATTGAGCTGCCTGATCTTCCTATCCAAACTCCCCATTTGTTGTTGAATTCGTACCTTTTGCCGCTGAGCAGCTTCTTCAGATCCATTGGACTCATTCGTCACATTCGATTGTCGACATTTTAAATGACTTTTGCCAAAAAATCTCTTTCTTTTCACTTTTCACTTTTCTCTTGAACTCTCCATCGCCTTACGGTGCCCGTGAGGGTTTTCACCAATAAGACTCTCTCATTTTTATTTCTCTCTACTCACCATCGCCTTATGGTTCCTGCAAGGGTTTTCACCAATAAGACTCTCTCATTTTTGTATTTTTCTCAACTCACCATCTCCTTATGATGCCCACGGGGGTCTTCACCAATAAGACTCTCTCATTTTTGTATTTCTTTCCTGATTTCTTATGCTGAGGGAGACCAGTGGGACCTCACAATGTATCATCATATCCATTGCATGCTTAGTATTAACATTATCAAAAATTGATCTGAAGAACTTTCTTTGGCTGTAACTTGGCTTTTGGATAAGGTTAGAAAAGGATGGCAAGGGGTTCGAACGACATTTGAAGTGGGGGTGGGACTTACAACTTTTGGAATCGACTCAAACAACACATTAACTCATGCCCCAGTTTTTGTTGACTGGGTGAATCTTAAATCTTTATTTGGTTGGACCGAGCCCGAAATAGAGCAGCCTACGTATCTCACTCCCGAGAGAGGAGAATCAGGTCACACGTAGTTCCATCAACTTGTTCTTTGTTTTGATTTGATTTTTTTCTTTTATTTTTGAAATCTTTCTTTTATTCTTATTTTCTTGACATTTATCTTTGACTCTATTTTGATTCCAAAAGAGGGATATGAAAGAAAAATAAACGAGGCTCAAACGGATAAACAAAGGATGACACAATGTTTGGATAGAAGAATAAAATGCCTTCATCATATCAATCTTCAAAAATGCAAGTAATAAACATGCAATAAAATCAAACAAAGGCCCAAATATCATTCATAGTATCTTTTGACCGCATCAGCATTGATAGACATTTCTGCCATTTTGCCTTCAATATCTGTCAAATATAAGGCTCCATTGGGTAACACTTTCTTCACAACGAAGGGACCTTGTCAGTTAAGGGAGAACTTGCCTTTCGCTTCAACCTGGTGAGGAAGGATACGTCTCAATACCAACTGACCAACTTCAAAATTCCTGGGACGGACCTTTTTGTTATACGCACGAGCCATCCTCCTCTGATACAACTGGCCATGACACACGGACATTAGACTTTTTTCCTCGATCAAACTCAAATGTTCCAGTCGGGTTTTTACCCATTCTTCATCATTAATCTCTGCTTCTACAATGACTCGAAGAGAGGGAATTTCAACTTCTGCAGGGATAACTGCTTCTGTCCCATACACTAATAAATATGGAGTTGCCCCTGTTGAAGTGCGAACAGTGGTGCGACAACCTAGCAATGCAAACGGCAACTTTTTATGCCACTGTCTAGAACCTTGTACCATTTTTCACAGTATCTTTTTTATATTTTTATTGGCGGCTTCTACAGCACCATTGGCCTTTGGGCGATATGGAGTAGAATTTCGATGTGCGATCTTAAACTGTTGACACACTTCTTGCATTAAATGACTATTGAGATTGGCAGCATTGTCTGTAATGATCATCTTAGGAATTCCAAATCTACAAATAATATTGGCATGAACAAAATCTACCTCAGCCTTCTTTGTCACTGACTTGAAAGTTACTGCTTCCACCCACTTTGTGAAGTAGTCAATGGCTACCAAAATGAATCTATGTCCATTTGATGCCTTCGGCTCAATCGGTCCAATCACATCCATTCCCCAAGCCACGAACGGCCATGGAGCGGCCATTGCATGCAACTCAACAGGAGGAGAACGTATCAGATCGCCGTGCACCTGACATTGATGACACTTTCGAACAAATTGAATAGAATCCCTCTCCATAGTAAGCCAGTAATAACCTGCTCGAAGAATATTCTTTGACAAGACATGACCGTTCATATGCGACCCGCATACTCCAGAGTGTATTTCAACCATGATTGCCGAGGCTTCTTTTGCATCTACACACCTTAAAAGTCCCAGATCTGGGGTCCTCTTATACAAGATTCCTCCACTTAAGAAAAATCCACTAGCCAAACGCCTAATAGTCCTCTTTTAATCGTTGGTGGAATATGTTGGGTATTCTCCTGACTGAATATACCGCTTGATATCCAAAAACCAAGGTTCTCCATCGAGCTCTTCTTCAACCGCATTACAGTAAGCATGGTGATCACGACTCTGTATATGCACTGGATCGATATAGGCTTTGTCAGGATGTTAGAGCATTGAAGACAGAGTGGCTAAAGCATCAGCAATTTCATTATGAATCCTTGGAATATGCCTAAATTTTACTAACACAAATCGTCGACATAGCTCCTGCAAGCATTATCGATATGGGATGAGTTTCAAATCTCGTGTCTCCCAATCGCCTTGAATTTGATGGACGAGCAAATCCAAATCTCCCAACACCAATAATTCCTGGACTCCCATATCAACAGCTAACCTTAAACCAAGAATGCAGGCTTCATACTCTGCCATATTGTTAGTACAATAGAATCGAAGTTGTGCTGTTACCGGAAAATGCTTTCCCGATTCAGAGATAAGAACCCACCTATTCCGACTCCTTTCATATTGATAGCTCCATCGAAGAATAGCCTCCAACCTGGATCAGCATCTATAACGACCTCATCGACACACGACACTTCTTCGTTAGGAAAATATGTCTTTAATGGCTCGTATTCTTCATCGATGGGATTCTCAGCAAGATGATCTGCCAAGGCTTGGACTTTCATGGCGGTTCGAGTCACATATACAATGTCGAACTCGGTAAGCAATATTTGCCACTTTGCCAATCGACCTATCGGCATAGGCTTCTGAAAGATATACTTTAAAGGATCCATGTGGGAGATGAGATAAGCAGTATAGGATGAGAGATAGTGCTTCAACTTCTGTGCTACCCAAGTTAGGGCACAACACGTCCTTTCAAGAAGAGTATACCTGGCCTCATATGCGGTGAACTTCTTGCTAAGATAATAAATAGCCTGCTCCTTTTTGCCTGTGACATCATGTTGACCTAGGACACAACCGAAAGAATTGTCCATGACTGATAAATATAAGAGCAAAGGCCTACCAGGCTCCGGGGGTACCAGCACGGGCAGATTTGACAAATATCTCTTGATTCGATCAAACGCTTCCTGACATTCTTCAGTCTATTTTACCGCAACACTCTTTTTCAGTAACTTGAATATGGGCTCACAAGTGGTTGTGAGTTGAGCAATAAACCTACTAATGTAGTTCAGTCTACCATGCAAACTCATCACTTCCGTCCTATTCTTGGGCGGGGGAAAATCCTGAATGGCTTTGATTTTTGAGGGATCCAACTCAATTCCCCGACGGCTGACTACAAACCCCAACAGCTTTCCAGACGGAACTCTAAATACACATTTTGCCGGATTGAGTTTGAGATTATACCTGCGAAGCCTTTCAAAGAACTTTCTTAAATCTTTAACATGGTCGGCTTGACTTTTTGACTTAATAATCACATCATCCACGTAGACCTCAATCTCCTTATGCATCATATCATGAAACATAGTGGTCATGGCTCTCATGTATGTTTCTCCAGCATTCTTCAAACCGAACGACATCACTCGATAACAATAAGTCCCCCATGGTGTGATAAAAGACGTCTTCTCTACGTCGTCATCATCCATAATAATCTGGTGATATCCGGCATAGCAATCCACAAAAGAGACAACCTCGTGTTTAGCACAGTTTTCTAATAAAATGTGGATATTGGGCAGTGGAAAATCATCTTTCGGACTTGCTCTGTTCAAATTACGGTAATCAACACACACTCGAATTTTTCCATCTTTCTTTGGTACCGGAACAACATTGGATAACCACATGGGATAACGAGACACTCAAATTACTTTGGCTTCAAGTTGTTTCATGATTTCCTCTTTGATTTTAATACTTACATCGGTTTTAAACTTCCTCAACTTCTGTTTGACAGGAGGGAACGCGGGATCAGTTGGCAATTTGTGAGCCACTAATTCAGTGCTTAAACTGGGATATCATCATAAGACCATGCAAAAACATCCTTATAATCAATTAATGCTTGAATCATTCCCTCTTTTAGCTGTGGCAAAGCATGTACACTGATTTTAGTTTCTCTAATATCTTCTTGATCCCCTAGATTTATTGGCTCAGTCTCATTCAAATTAGGATTCGGTTTGTCTTCAAACTGTTCCAACTTTTTGCTTATTTCTTCTAGTGCTCCTTCTTCATTATATTCCCCATCCCGCTTCATTACATCTTGATTAGTTTAGATTTTAAGATCAGGCTGAAAATTCCGCATGTATGTCATGTCATTAGAATGAGCATAAAGAGAACTGTGTAAGAAAAGAAAAACAAAATATATTAGACACAAAACAAAAGGGACATTGCATTTCATTAAATAAAAAGATAGAAGGGTTTAAACACAGATGCCAACATAACATAAACAAACTAAAATCCGAATTACAACCCTGAAATAACTTGGATAAACAGAAAGAAAAACAAAATAAACTACCAAAACTCCCTCCTGACAGGGAGAGGAGTGACTTCCCAATTATTGAGCCAGACAGCTGGACCTATGAATTGCACGTCTGCCATACTGGTACCTTCTCCTGCTTCGACCATATCAACTTCCATACAAAGGTTCTGGAAGTCATCAACCAATTCAACCTCAAATTCCACATGCTTCGTGACACCGCTCTTAACAAATGATTCACTGAGTAGTGGCATTGGGCGAGGGAGTGACCATATTTCCTTTTTCCTTCCCTTGGCTTTCTTCAGATCTTCAGCTGTAGGCTCAAATCCCAGACCAAACGTGCCCCTGTTCTCACTCGAACATATGGGATGAACTATACCGTGCAGAGGCGCTCCCAAACCCTTTCCTAGCTCAAATCCGTATTTCCAAAGTTCACTCACCATCATGATAGAAGCAGGAGACAATTGTGGTCCCGGTATAGCCTGCCATTCAAGGATACGATTCACTGGCACTGTATCAAAATTTTGATAGACGAATGTCTCCTCTACGTTATTTACTTCAATAAGAGACAAGGGAGAATCTTCGTAGGCTGACAAATCTCCTTCACCATGAATAACTACTTCTTGCCTGTCATGCTCAAACTTAATCATTTGGTGCAGTGTAGATGCAACCGCCTTGGCCTTGTGGATCCACGGCCTTCCCAACAACAAATTGTAAGAGGAGTCTACATTCAATACTTGAAACTGTATGGCGAACTCAACAGTCCCTATGGTCAACACTAGTTCTATTTTGCCAATGGAATTTGATTTTGCACCATCGAAAGCCCTGACACATACATTGTTGGGCCTGATCCTCTCAGCACCAATATTCAGCTTTTGCAAAGTAGAAATAGGGCAAATATTTGCACCTGAACCTCCATCAATAATAACATGAGTGACATAGAAATCTTCATACTTCACTGTAATGTAAAGGCCCCGATTATGCCCTGTACCTTCAATAGGCAATTCATCGTCAGAAAAGCTGATCCGATTGACCTCAAAGATTTTTCCAACCATTTTCTCAAGCTGGTTGATTATAATATCCCTTGGAACATATGCTTCATTTAATACCTTCGGTAAAACATCACGATGCTCCTTGGAGTGCAACAGCAAAGATAAAAGGGAAATTTGAGCAGGGGTTTTCTTCAGCTAGTCTAATATTGAATACTCTGGCAATTTCATCTTTTTCAAAAATTCTTCGGCTTCTTCTTTGGTGATAGGCTTTTTGATAGATGACGTTCCACTCACCGTTGGCTTGGACTTTCTTAAGATTTCAGGCACGAAATATCTTCCTGACCTAGTCAAACCCCCTACCTCATCTACATCTTCTACTACTTCTTCCCCATGATAGGTCATCACGGTCCGCCCATAATTCTAGGGAATTCTTTTTGTATCAACTATCGGAGGTTGGGTCACCAGTTTGAGGACAATAGGCGCTGCCAGTGCTCCTTTCACCGTCAAGATGGGCTGACTCAGAGCTCCCACCACCGTCAACTTAGGTTTATCCTGACTTGAATCAACATACCTTATGGCGCCTTGTACTGTGATCAGGGGCTTCTTTGTGCTTTCTTGGGCTTTATCTTCTCTCATTCCTTCCTGGCTCAATGACATTGCTTTCAAAGACTTCGCTACATTCACTGATTTCTCCTCAATGGTCTGTATCTTGACAATAGGCTTATAACCCCTCGAAGACTCTTTCCCATCATATATCAATTCTAATATATTGGCTTCAGCATGGGTTGGCAGTGGATTCTGGTTAATGTTTGGACCCTCCGGGGCCTGGACCAGCATCTGATTTGTGTCAATTAAATCTTGGACAACTCACTTTAAATGCCAGCATTTCTCGATATCATGGCCTAGCATATCAGAACAGTACGCACACCTTAAAGAATAATCGAGATTCCTTGGTGGTGGATTTGAAAGTCTTTCTTGAATTGGGCTTAAAACCTTCAACTTTCTCAACCTATCAAACAAGATAGCATATGACTCCCCAAGAGGTGTGAATTGATTTTTGACCGCCTTCTCCTTCTTATACTCGGGCCTAGGTTGAAAACTGGGTCTGGAAGGGTTTTGGTAATTTGGTGGAGCGAATGGGCAATTTTGTAGAGTTTGTGCGCGCCACTGCAGGTAAGAAGGGGTTTGGGCATATGGTTGTGTGCTATATACTGGGTACGGGGGTGGTGGAATAGAATATAAAGGGTTTTGTGGAGGGTAGTAATGGTGGGGAAGAATATATGGAGCTTGGGCGTAGACTTGGGCTTGGGATTGGGGATAGGGGCGAGGTGGTCTTTTGGGATAGGAATGGGTTCCAGCTACAACAGTCGCCACGTCCTCTTTCTTCTTTTTACCGCCAAATGCACCAGATCCACCTTGAATCGCTTGTGTGGTGGCTTTTAATACGGCAAAACTCATTATTCGTCCGTTCTTGATTCTGTCCTCTATCATCTCCCCCATTTTGAGGACTTCGATAAAAGACTTTCCCATTGCCGGGAGTAAATGTTGAAAATAAGTCTCATCTTGTGCCTGAATGAAAACCTCTACCAACTTACTTTCTTTCATCGGAGGCTTTACCCTGGCGGCCTATTCACGCCACCTTATCGCGTATTCGCTAAAACCTTCAGTGTTTTTCTTCTTCATGTTGACCAAAGATTTTCGTCCAGAATCAGGTCGATGTTATACTGAAAATGTTGCACAAACTCAGAAGCCAAGTCGTCCCAGCTATTCCACTTGTCGATATCTTGATCGATAAACCATTCTGAAGCCAGATCAGAAAGATTCTCACTAAAGAAAGCCATGAGCAGCTCTTCCCTTCTTCCTGCAGCCCTCAACTGGTTGTAATAGCGTCTCAAGTGGGCCACGGGATCACTGTGTCCTGCATACTTCTCGAACTTAGGCATTTTAAAACCGAAGGGAAGGTTGATGTTTGGGAACATGCACAGATCTTTATAAGAAACACTCTTATAACATCCGATTCCCTGCAAATTTCTTATGGCCTGTTCTAAACTTTTCAACTTCCACGCTATGACTTCCTGTTCCTCTGTTGCGACAGGTTTCTCTGAATCAAATGGAAATGCAGGTGGATGAGTGTACCTATATGGTTCATTTATTCTCAAAGTTGGCTCCGGGGCATAATACTGACTATCTGGAACCTTCAATACTGGCTCACTGGCAGACCGAGGAAGCCTCATTGTGGGACGCACAACATATATAGGAGTTTCATGTGGTGGCGGGTCCGCGAATACCGGTGTGATCGGTGGCGCTGGCTGAGAAGCTGGTCTTGATTGGGGAGCTGCCAAGGGCACACCAGAATTGCCAGGATAACAATGTCGCGGAGTGAATCCTGGCGCGTGCTCAGGTGACTCAGTAGGAGTAGAGAATTGTGCCTGAGAGAGCGGTGGGCAATTAGAGATATTCCCAAGACCTTCAGGGAATGGAGGAGGAGGCATTTCGCTGGCCCATGCCCGGTGCAAATCTATCAATTGTTGCCTGAGCCTTACTACCTCATCATTATGTTCTGAACTTTCTTCCCTGTGATCCTGATCCGGGTCAATGAGCGAATTTTCAATCTCCCTGCTAGCCATGACAAGATTTGCTTTGGATCTAGTGAAGTATGGGTGACTAGCCAGAGTGCTGCAAACCTACCACTGTTATCTGAAAGAACATGCTCATCAAAGACGACATCCGTTAGGATTAGGGCACACAACAAGCATGAGAGTCACATTGGTAAAATTGTCCTAAATTCATGTTCATTTCTACCAGCTTTTGAGGGTAGCGAGGTCATTTCAACATCATCCCGATTTTTATTTACACTCTTTTTTTTTTCATATCCACCTCTGTTCTTTTCACTTCTCTCGTTATCTACCTTTATTTTATCATTCTTTATGGCTTTTATTCTTTTTTAACAAAGAAACAAAATGATTAGATCGAACCCAAAAGTAGGTTGCCTACGTATCATGTGGTACATGAATCAGATCTTGTATAATTCGAAACCGCTTATGCATAAACATCACACAATTGAAGGTTTTTTTTTCATGAGAAATGAAAACAAGTAAACAAAAGAAAGACGTAACATCCTAACATTTCGATGAAAGACAGCAAAACATACAACGAATCTGGGACCACTTTAAAACTAAACAACAAATACAAAACAACATTCTAAACCCCTAACGACATGTGTGCAATAAAGACCCGAATATCAAAACAACTTGACTCTAACTTAACACAGACACCAACCTACAACGATAGAAACATAAAAGACTCAAAACTACATAAATATAAGACATGCTCTTTCAAAATGGTGCCCTGCGTGACGTCCTCGGCTGAGATGAACCCATCTGTGAAGTCCCCACTTTTCCCCTCAGACTTTGTAACATATCCTGCAATGACGTTTTGATACCAGGGAACAAATTTCTCGCCCGTATCCCCGCCTCTTGGAGAGTACACCCGCAAAGGTTTCTCTGACACCCATCCACAGTTGTGATCAAACGTGACAACTGAACTCTCAAAAACTCCAACTTGGACCCCGGATCTTCCTGCTCATCATCCTCTACCATGATTGCTTCCCGTATTCTCCCTCTAAGTTGGGCTGGTAAGGGTCTACTAATGCCATGGGGCAGAGATTGTAGCCAGATTTCATAGTTTTGGGTGCATCCTGGATTTTCCTCGAGAGTATCGACACCTAGCTTTATCGCGTTATTCCAGAATTGCTCATATTTGCTTTCCCCCATGGCTTGGTCTTCAAAGTACTCTAAATCCTTTAGAAGGTCCATTATTGGGGGGACGTCTTGCATCCTACCCAACTGACGCATCACCCTTCTTGGACTGTAAGGCCTAGTGAAGTTAAGTCCTATCAAAACTAGAAAGAGTTGCATTTGAGATCCAATCAAGATTTTCTTAGGACGAAACCACATATAGCACCAAAGAATGTTGTTCGGAGTTCTTGATTCGAGAAATTCGATCCAAGGATTGACTCCAATAGGAAAAGAAAATTTGTCAAAACGCATTCTTTCTTGCATGGCTTGCACTCGATCATTCAGATAACGGTCGATTATATCTGCTCTAATCAAAGAAGGCGTATGCAAGTGCTCCATCATCCACAACTGCAATATCAGATTACTCCCCTCAAAAAATCGTACCCCTCCTTTCACTTCAGTTAAAGCCTTATATATTTCTGTTAAGATCATTGGTACAATGGTGACCTCATCTTTTTTCTTGAATAAAGCTATCACCACTGATTGTAGATGAGTATTGATACACCTCTCATCTAACGGGAACACTAAGATACCCAACAAAGCCAGACAGAAAACCTCAAGATGACGTTGTTCCCAGATTTTTTTGGTAGTACAGAATTCATCCCAAAAGCAGTCGAAACCCTCTAAAGACCCAAATCTAGCAAACAAATAGTCCAAGGAAATCCAAGATTGTTTGAGACATCCCAAATGCTTGTTATCTTTTAATCCACAGAGTCGAAGGAATTTCTTACGAGTATGATTGGGGGCTAAAATCATCTGCTGACCCATGTAAGTCAACCGAAACAAACGAGACACTTCTGCCAGGGTAGGCGTCAATTCACAACTTCCGAACCTAAACACCAAATTATTTGGATCCCAGAAAGTCAACACAGCTTCTATTAGATCCGGACGAGGCGTGAGATCCATAAGTGCTACAAGATTGCCTAACACTTTCCTCACTACGTGCTTTTCAGAGTAATTAAACGTGCCCCACCACTTGATCAACTTTTTGGGTACCTTGACAACCATAAGGACTCTAGACTTTATGGACAGATCCATCCTGTAGTAGCAGATAAGAAATTATCTAAAAAATTTATAAGAGAAAAAGGTTCCCAACCAATGGGAATTTGATGCGGACATACGTCGATGGGACAGACCGCTTCATGACTCCAAATCGCCGAACAGTAACGCTGAATAAAATCAGCCTACTTGGCTAACAACTCTAGGTTACGAAGTAAAAGACCTAGCCTAAGACTAAGACGAAGACCAAAATAAAGGTTATCGGACCCACCGAGGGTTGCCTACGTATCCCGCCCCGAGGGACGGAAATCAGGTATGCGTAGTTCGTCCAGATTGGACAATTAACGATTAACTAATAAATTGACCCTAACTTAAGAGACACAATAAAAAACAAACGAATAAAAACTTTTTGGATTTTCAATTAGACACTTTAACTAAGACTGACACCATCAATTATGGAAAAAATCTTTTTGGTATTTTTGCTTTTGACAAATAAGTAGAAAAAGCAAACAAAAGATCTTTTTTTTTTAATTTACGGTACTTTGAGAAGACAAATGCAAAAATATAAAAAATATCTTTTGAGTTTTTGGATCGTGAAGAACAAAAGCCATAAAGAATTCTAAAATAAACTACGACATTCCTTTTGATTCATTCTTTTCGACTCGCTTTCTATATTTTTTATTTTTATTTTTTTTCCAGTCCGTCAAATGACCACGTTACCCTCAAATATGCAACAGTTAGCACGTAGGGATGCTTTAAAAGTGAGTCTCCTACAAAGGACCGTGTAGGCCCCGCTAGGTCTCAATATGATGCACATAAGAATGACCTAAAGGCTGACCTACATTGTGGTTTACTAACAAGGCCGTTCGGGGGAGCATATGGTCGATAATGGCTGCTTTGCTTTCCACCTACTCCATACATCCAACGGCTCCCCCCCTAAAATAAAGGTGACTCAACTAGAGTTCGTGCGCACGACGTGCGCTCCGAGACTTGTTGCAGAAAGAATGACTCGGGTTATGCACATGATGTCAGATATAAAAGCGGTAACACATAGGATAAATACTGTAAACAAAGAGCACAAAAATACACAAAAGTGAAAACACAAACAAAAATTACAAACAACGCTTATACACTCATAATGTCAAACAAAGCCGATACGACTCCAAAATAAGCTCGAATTCTCAACCGTCCCCAGCAGAGTCGCCAGAGCAGTCACACCCCTTTTCTCATCTCCGAAAAATTATAGTTTAAGTTTCGAAAGGGTTTTTATTATTAAAGTGATAAAGATAAAAATTTGTATCGAAACATACTTTTAACAATCAAAACTCAGAGTCGCCACTTGGCATAAATTGGGTGTGCCAAGTCACCCCTGGATGTCCTTTTTTCAAAAAAATTTTGACTCTTTAATACTGGTTTGCGAACAGAGATTCCGGATAAGGAATTCTGTTAACCGAGGGGAAGGTGTTAGGCACCCCTCGATCCCGTGGTTTGACCACGGTCTCTTGGTGGAGCGTATCGGCTAATTTGACATCAACGAGTGTACAAACCACACAAAACACATAGAGACAATCAAACAAACAAACAAAATAAAACGAATCCAAAATATAGTGTCTAGTCCAACTTATACAGTCCAAAATAGCAAAATGCAAAAATAAAACCTATATAACTTATATTAATCCTGACTACACTTCAATTCTTTACCCGACGCCTCGGGCCTTTATCACGAACGTACTCCGCCAACATAGTACGTCGGGGAATTCTCCGATGAATAAATACATCAATCTTCGGGGCATTCCCCGGCCAAATGAATACATTTCAATCCGAAAGCATAAATCAACACATTTCAATAAATATTTCATATTTCAATGAAAACACTTATTCCTAAATTTTGCCTACCCGAACTATGTTTGCCTAAATCAATCGACGTAGCAAGATACTACCAAGTTCGATTAACATTCATTTCAAGTCAAACAACCAATGAATCAAACTAACCAAAATTCACCAATTATGTCGAGTTTTCAATTCTCACCCAAACTGCCTTTTAACACCAAGTTTCCCCGATTCACGATTATCATTTAAACCATCCACAATCAAAGAACCCAACCATGAATCAAACAAACACTATTCATCAATAAAGACCAAACAACGCATAATATTCAATTCAATGCATCGAATATGACAGTTAATAAAATAAAATGAGTGAAGAGTAGAATTGGACCTCAATTGATGATCAAAATCAAGTATCACTCGATCAAAAAGATAAAATCCGCATTAAAGCACCTCGAATCAGACCCTAACAGCGAAACCCAGCTCCGATATGCACCCGTCACTTTGTTTTCCGCTAATCTAAAACAAAATATGCAATGAACAGAGCAAATCCGTACCTGTTTCCTTCAGAACTTTGGAATTTCAAGAAAGTTTTTGACAGAAAACAGTTGGATTCAAACGAATTTGGGAGAACGGAGATGTTCTCCGGCGAGAAATCTCCGGAAAGCTAACGATAGAAACAGAGGTGGGTTCTGGTGACTAATCTAGGGAATTTTCGGTGAGAGTTTCTCTCTTTTTGTTACTCCGATCAATTCTCTTTCACTCTTCTCTCTCTTCGTCTTATTTCTCTCGCGTCTCTCTCCCTCGATCTGCTTGTGTTTTGCGTCTGGCTGGTGTATTGATGGTGGTTGCTTCTTGGTCGCTGGTCAGCGATGGTTTTGGTGGCGGCGAACGGGGAAGAAGGAAGAGAAAGGTGGCGGGTTGTCCACCGGCGGTGGTTCGCCGGTGGTGAAGTGGCTGATTTTTTGAGAGAGAAGAAGAGGGTTGATATACCTGTATATGCGTGTGTTGTGTTGTTTGCGGTGGATTCCGGTCAGCTGTGTGGTTTTTGGCGACGGTGCGTGTATATCTCCCGTCACCCGCGAGTGTGTGTGTATGTACTGTTAATGGAGAGTGGGGTGTGAATTATATGTGTATTTTTGTGTTTCTGTTCCTTTTAGTAAGGAAGAAGAAGAGAAAAAAAAATCCTTCTGTGCTTGGATATTGTGTGGATATATATATTATGTTTTTTTTCTTTTTGGGTCCTTTCTTTTTGGACAAGAAAAGAAAAGGGGGAGGGGTGACGTGGGGTAGGGTATGGGGTGGTAAGGTGGTGATTTGTCACTTCCTTATTGAAGAGGGTTGTTAGGGTGTTAAAAGAATAAAAGTTTGTTAGGGATTTTGTTGAGATTTTTTTTTTGTATTTTTGGTGGGATGTAATCGCGTGGGTGAGGGTACATGATATGCTAAGGTAGAAATGAATAAAATCGAACTTCTAAGGGGGGGGGGGGGGGAATTACGTGTCTACACCATCAACGCAAAAAAATGAGAGGAAAAACCCCTTCACTTGGTAACTCTTAGCCTAGGACTATAAGAGCCCCCTCTTCCAAATTTAGTTCACTTTTACATAATCCACTGCTCACAAACAACTAAACAAAAGAACGACAATGATTTATACAATTTTTCATAATTAAAGGTACGGATGACAAGAAACAGAAGAAAAATCATTTAAAAAAACTAATTGCATGTCTTGCACTCCTATAAATACTTGTATAAAATTAAAATTAGCTAAGGTAGCTAGAATAAAAAAAAAACTAAAAATTACCTTCCAAGCTTTAATAATCTTGTATTTAAAGTTTTCACTTCCCAAGCTTTAATTTTTATTTTTGCTTTTCCTTGTGAGATGAAAAACTGAAAAGAAATTTTTTTATCGTTTGCTTTCTATGAAGAACAACAGAAGTTAATGTGGTGCTGCCTTTCAATGAAGAACAAAAGAAGCAGCAGTTGATGTACTACGTATTGTAAAAGTTGAAGTAGAAAAAGTGAGGTAGGAACCGTAGGGTTAACTTATTAGTAATAGTAGGTAGAGTTGGGCTTGGGTTTGGGGTTTTGGGCAATTGGGCTAAAGTATTGGCTGGACTAGAATAGATTAAAATTTAGTTTCAGATTAAATTTAATAAAATATTTATATTTTATTTATAAATTATATATAAATAATTATAATATATATATATATATATATATATAAAATTTATCGGTTCGGTTTGGTTATTTTCACAATTTTTTTAAAGTAAAACTATAACCTAACCAAATAGGATCGGTTTTTTAAAATTTAAAACCAAACCTAACTAAACCAAATCAAACGTCAGTTTTTTTAATCGGTTTGGTTCGGTTTACGGTTCGGTTTGGTTTTTAACCAAACCCATGAACACCCCTAGGTGCACTGAACACCAAACCAAAGAACCGAATTGTCGAAATAAAAAAAAAGGAAACCGAAATCGGAAAACCGAATTTAGTGTGGTTCGGTTCGGGTTTTCAGTATTTATGCTCACTTCTATGACATACACCATGGCCCCTCACCTTGGATGCGTCGTTTCAATTCATCCAACACTTAAGGCACATAAAAATAGGTTGAGAGAAGAGGCGGATCCAGGATTTGAAAGCTCTGGGTGCCACCCTATTTTGAACAATAACGTATACTCCGTACAGTATTTTTGAGTCAATATTCACAAAGTAAACTATAATTATATATATCATCAAAAGTTGGTATAGCATGAAGGCTTGCCTAGTTGGTTTCATCAAGTCTTTTGTTAAAAGAGGTCAAGGGTTCCACTCTGCTTAACTGCAATTTGTTTTATAATGAGAAAGCAGAAAGTATAATGCTAAAAAATCAATCTAAAAAGAGTCCTAAGCTAGGTTCGAACCCATGCTACTAGGGTAAAATCCAGTAGTCTCAACCACTTGCACCATCAGCTCACTTTGTACTGTGGGTGCCCAGAGTAATAATTATATGTTAACTGATACATAGACATAAATATAACCATCAGCTCGCTTTGTACTGTGGGTGTCAAGAGTAATAATTTAATAATTATATGTTAACTGATACATACACATAAATATACATGGTTTCAACCGAGAAGTGCGGGTGACGTGGAACCCCAAACCTCCTACATAGATCCGCCCCTGGTTGAGAGTTGATCCATGGTGCAACCCCGTCCCAACTGGGAAGTACTCTGAGTCGCCACCCAATGTCCTCATCCAAGTTTTGGCTCTGTCATACATGTCCTTGATCGTTCTAATGTACGCCACAGGTACACCTTTAACCTCCATAGAAGCTTTGAGTTTTTAAATCCAAATTCATATAATTGGAAACATGTAGAATTACTATAAATCATACTAATTAAAAACTTAAAATATTTAAAAGATATATAAAGAAATTTCAGTCAGAAAAAAACTTGGTTGATTCTCGAAATTTCAATTGTTCCACATAAATGGAAAGGAGAGAATATCATTCTTTTGTTAGGCCTTGCAGCTTTTTGTTGTAGATTCTCATTATTGATCCTTCATAGCATATGAAAGGAGCCTAGTATTGAGAAAACTTAATTTGTCTAATAAACATATTTTGAGAGGACAAAAATTATGATAATGAAGTTGAAGACCATGCAAATGTAGCAGTCTTTTCTTATAGCCTTTTCAACTCAATTAATGTATTCTAGGTTAATTGCACTAGCTAGACTATTAAGATAGTATAATAACCTCAACAACTAAACCCTGAATTGCAGGCTAGTTGTGGTCGACTATATGAATCCTTTCCTATCCATTTAGACCCCTCTCATGGTGGTATTCAATAAACTAAGTTTCTCTGCCTCTAGAAGTTTTCAACATCTACAAATCCGCGGCAAGAATATTAAAAAGATACACAACAAATATTAGACCAATGTGATTGCACCTACAAGACTAAGCCTTAATCTCAACTAATTGGCATCGCCAACATAGGTTTCTTTTTCCATTGTGTTTATTTTCGTGAAGGTTATATTGACTGCTAGAGATTGTGGGTCCTTCTAGACAATTTTATTTTTGTATATCTCGACACCTTTGAACTATCACCTATGGACCTCTTTCAGGATAACTTTATTTTTGTATACCTCGTACCCCGTTTAACACCTTCAATTATCATGGTTTCACACCTATAGACTGCTACATCTCGCGGTCTAAGTTGGACCAGATCAAACCATTTCAAGTAATCTCTCATTTTATCCTCCATGTGCTACTTACACAGCGTTGAATTTGATTTCTAATAATCTTCCTCTCTGGCGGTTTATTACTGTCTTAGCTTTAACAACTTCAAACAACGATTTTCCTTCACCAATGTTATGTTGTGTCATGCATGGAGAACAGTTCTAGGTATAAGGTTCTTTATAAAGTAAATCTCCATAAGTTGATCTTTCCTCTAAATGCAATGGTGTTTGTGGTTAGAGAATGACACACAGTAGAGAATTACGGGTCTTGAAAGGTGAAGGAGGATAATTGATTATGTGACATGTGAACGTCTTACACATTATCATATAAACTTGTGCCTAATTTAATCATCTTTAGTGACATGCAAGGATTAAACTCACATTTCTGCTTGGAACCATTCCTCAGGATCAGATTCTTTCTTGTTTGTTCTATAGTTGGGCTTCTGGTACTTCTCCCACTAAATTATACTGGGAGTAATGGACCAAATATGAGCTCTCATTCCATGGATGCTTTCACAATATCTAATATCAGCAGAGTCTCTGACAGGTTATGTTCTTAACACTTGCTCATTTCCACAAGTGATGCAGATAACATGTCATCTCACCTATACTAAGTGTTATATACAACCTGGTTTATCAGTCCTATGACCGGTTCATAAATCGCACAAATTTTTTGGGTGTTGAATGTTAAGTTGCTGATACAACTGATGAGTTCATTTCTTGTAACAAAATCTGGACAGCTGTTGTGTATGATTGTTTAGATTTTGAAATGATTATTACAATCCAAATGTGCTTTTGAAGAGTCCTGTTTGAATTTTGATGTGTTTTAGAGTTGAATTAATGCAATAATGGGAAGCAGTAAGGTTGGTGATAGTTCCGTATGATGTTGTTGTCTTGTCTAGAAGACTTCAGGCAAGAACCTTAAGGGGCTACTTGTTTCAACAATAGGGGGAATGTTTTGCAAAGCGATCTTTAGCACCCCTTTCTTGACTCCCATATACCCGGTATCTTTCTCGTATAATATCTGAACGTCCAGCTATATGAACATATTTCAAAGTTCATTTTGGCTATTGGGAAGTGAGCCGATGTTTTAAGTTTGGGAGAGCAACTAAAAGAGACCCTGGAGAAAGAGAATGAAGTGTACCAGAGATATTAAAGAACCAAGTCACTTGGCTTCTTTAAATGGTTAAGGAAGGAATCAAGAATCAAGTTTTGTTTTCATTTAGATCGGAGAAGCATTTAGCCATCTAGCTAAGGAGTTCAGGCTAGTTAGTTTAATGTAGAAAGAAATTTGAGTCTCACAACCCATGTTTGCTTGATGAGAAGTTGCAAAGTCTCAGCCCTTACACTATAGGGGTGTCAAATGGATGGATGGGCAAAACTTTAACGTATTTAAATGAGTCGAGTTAATAAACGAATTGATTCATAATCCACCTAAAGCTTGCTTGGGTCAAAGATGGGTGAGTCACTTTCCGCTAAACATTGGCTCATAACCCAACCAGTGCAACTCTCATAATGATAATCATTTGTTTGTTCTTTTAATATTTGCTTAATTACCAAATTAAACTAATTAAAGTTTTTTCTTTTTTCGGTTATGACCATATTGAACAAACAAACAAAACTAACCGCGTATGCAGCTCGAATTGATGCTTTTAGATGGGTAAACTTTGGCTATGCCTAAAAATTAATTACATTTTCTGTTTGTTTCCACAGAAGAGAGACCTCCTGCACAAAATGATGACTCTTCACTTAAGATTTCCGTGTTAACATGTCGCTTTGGCCACTGACCATGAAACAAGCCACTTCTTGTGTTTTTCAGATTTGAATCCATGGTCACTGTTATTCTCTGTGCAAGCATGTGAATAACCTTTGTAGCATGAATTGACTGAAAAAATGCTTTTTTAAAAAAATCTTTTTAATGTAACATAGTTCTATAAATTTTCTTGTTTTGTTATTTAGTCGTTCAGATAACATCAAATTTCATATCAGATAGCCATCTTCATTCGTGTCTCGTAGTTAAATGAACGTTGTTGCATGGTTGGATTGCTGAGTTCTTATAAAATGGACTCATTTTGCATTTGTTCTGTCAGTCACAGGCTTTGGGTGCATTCTTCTTTCTTGTGCTTCGTCTCGTTTTATGGAATGTACCTTCTTTACAAGGTAATGGCTAGCATTTACTCTTGAAGTCATGCTTTACACTAATTTTGAGCTTCTTAATGTTGTTGATAAATTGTCATAGTTGAAAAAGTTTGTTGTCTCTAATGGGAGTTTTCTTTTGCCTTTCTGATACCAAGCGTTATCTACAAGAGCACAAAACAGTCCACAAACTCACAAAAACAGTCCACACATACAAGACATCAAACGGAAACAACAAACACACAAACTTGAAAGATAAGGAGATAGATAACTTGACACAAAGAGACTATAAAATGTAGCAACTAAAGAGTGTATCAAACTCTAAAACCTCTACAAATCACATTAACAAGCACCAACTTCTTACGGGAACACAAGAGGAACTCGGTTCACTCAAGCACTCTCATTTCTAGCCGTCTCACAACACAAGTGGAACCTTTCACTTGTGAAGCTTAAAATGTTTGGTGGTCTACTCTCTTCTTGAGAGGAAATATGGTGTTCAATGTTACTAAGTGATTTTAAAATGAGCTAACTAAGGAACAAATCTAAAGAAACACTTTAAATAGTCTTTACAAAAAGGATGGCAAAAGGACCCCTTTGCCCTTAATGAAGGGGTGGCGGGTGTGGACTATTTGGGGAAGCCTTGAGGTGTATTTTTGAGCACCTAAGGTTAGCCCCCACATGTCAAGACGTACACTCCCTTGGGAGAGTTTGCAACAAGCTCAACCGCTTTCATTTTCATAAACACACCTTGAAGTCTTTGTAGTTCACGAGCTTGACTTCTAATAAATGGTCTCGAGCTCGTGACACCCGTATCATTTTCAAAGATAGTGTCAGTTATCACGACCCGAACCGGGGCCCTGGCCATGACAGGGATCCCGAACCATGAAGGCTTGAGAGCCCTTCTAACTTGCAACCATATACACCATTCATTTACAAAGAGGAACTGCAGAAATACAAAACAAAATGGAATCATGGTCGATATCATTCAATTGAACAATCTGGAATGGAAAACATAAACCTCTAAACAACGTCTAACATCAGTCTGCGAAATCTCTAACAACTAAAAATGATATTTGTCTGAAATCTGGGATAAGCCCCCAGTCGGGCCATGAATCAAAATGAAATAACAATAACAAGTTCTAATATACAGTTCAGCAACGTCCGACGCACTCAAACCTATTGCTGAACTGGACCCCGAGACTGTGCCTCAGATCCCGAGATGGAGGGGGGGTCAATACAGATGTACTGGAACGCAGATCAATTCAAAATAATGTACTTTTATATACAACATAGGTGAGAGCATTTCATAAAAATGTTAAGCAAGAAATAATTTAAAACACATGGGCAACTTAAAATAATCATTCAATGCAAATCTGTTGATGTAAAACCATTCTTTATTTTTTTTACTTCTGAGATAAGTGGTACACCCTACATATCTGAAAGTTTTCCACGGGCAATATGGGATCCGCCATTAACTCGACAGCCAAGCTCCCAACCCAAGTTTGTCGCAAGTGTTGAAGTATCTGAATCTGATACGCCCCAGGGCACTAGGCCAGCGTATAATAATATACTCGTATCGGCAAAACACGATTTCGGACAATGAATCATATGACTCGTGCCTTCTTCGGGTAACCACCTAACTCTCATAGTGCCCAGTTTTTAACCCATTCTAAACATGCATCTTTTTGAATTCAAAATCTGAAATCTAAAATGAAATCTGTATCCCGTTCTGATTTTTATCATGACTTTATCTTATTTGTTATCGTCGTACCAAGACTTGCATGTCATAATTCTGAGCCATAAAATATCCTTTACAGTTTTCTCTTTCAAAATACAAAGGTTAGACCACCATATTTCAAATAATTCCGAAAGATTCATTCTTCCAAAACATTTATCAAATTACGCAAAGGTCATTCTTTTCAATCATTTCAACAAACATATGGTGGTCATGAGTTTCAACAACCCATGAAATTTTTTTCATATATATATATATATATATTCAGCACTTACCAACATGTAAAACCCTCTCTCTTCAATTCAAAAATCATAATCAAGTCATAAACAAAGTCAAGGCTTTTATATTGAATTATATTTCCAATATTACATTTCGAACACATCATATCTTACGAAGTTAAGAGACTTGTAAATAAGAGAGGGATTTCAAATAGTTCATGCTCTCAATTCATAATTCAAACTCATCAAACTCATACATATATCTACTTAAACATGGTTATAAACCAGATTTGAGGAAAAGGCCTCAAGACCAAATTAATATCATCAAAAACTTTAAAAGCATGAATCTAATTATAAATCCAAAACCTCCTTTTTGTAAATTCATCATTTCTAAACCTTTAACATGATTAATAAGAATTTACCATGTCCATGTAGATTTAGGAAAACCTCACGTACCTTAGATTACAAGGTTTGAAGAGTAGAACTCGAATCTTGATTTGTTCTTTGGAAATCTTGGACTTACGAGATTGATTCTTGATCTTGAAAGAAAGCCTAGTTTCCATTTTACTCTTGAGAGAGGAGAGGAATTGAGAGATTAAAACTGATAAAAGAAATGGATTATAGAGTGTTTTGGATGATTTAAATCGTGTGGAAGAAGTTTGGGATGACGAAAAATACCAAAATACTCCTAAGGAAATCAAAAACGCTGCAGCAGTCCCTCGGTTTGACAGACTGACATGCTGAAGTAAATTGGGTATAACTTTTTACTTTGATATTGGATTTTGACGAAATCAATTGTGTTGGAAAGAGGACTCAAATACCTTTCATTTGATATATAGAAGGCCACCCATTTCATTGTATAAAAGAAGTTATGCTCGACGAAAGTTGACCCAAGTTGAAGTGTCCACTAAAACGTACTCGATGGAATTGTTTTCAACTCGTCTTTGAGTTAGGGAATTTTTGTGACCTCAATTCGTATCCAAAGGTATTCCCACACTGTATTATTTATCACCACACATATATTAACAAAAAATCATCTAGTTTGGGTCAATACGCGTAGGAACGACGCTTCGATTTCTAGCCCGAAAAAAATGTGGGGTGTTACATCAGTCCTATTGGGTGTGGCCGATAGTTTTATGTAAAAAGGTAGGTGTAATGGTTTCATAGCTTCTTTTTGTTATTCAAATTCTCTTTTGCAGTAATATGATACTCACTCCAGTTTTTTAATTTGTTTGTCTTGTTTTGACTTCACACAGAGATTAAGAAAGTAAAGAAAGATTTTTAAATCTTGTGGTCTTAGACTAGAGATAAGTAAGATGTACCAAAATTCTCTTTAATCTTGTGATCTTAAACATGGACATATGAAAAGTTAGAATTAAAGAGTTGTCAAAAAGGAAAAGAGACATTCTTTTTGTAACGGACTAAAAAGGAAAGTAAGACAAACAAATTGAAACGGAGGGCGTAATATGTAATTAGTGATCTTATTTCTTTTCAATAATTTTTTCTGATCATATATAAAAAATTGCTTCTAGTTGGCGATCTGTCCAACTTGGAATTGTTTATACCTGTGAATTGGTGATTTTTTTTTTAAATGGAAAAACAGTTATTGGATCATGAAATACTACTGTTTCAACTGGATTTTTTAATTTTTTGAGGGTTTTTTGCATGGATATAATCCATAAAGTTGTATGACATGAAGATTTCATGTCCCATGGCCTCTTCAGCAGTACAATGACATTTTTATCAAAAGGATGTTAGAACAATAACGATAATTGTACAAGAAATTCAAAATAAAACTTGCTTGGCTTAGAGGCACGATAATACGCTTCTTGAAGATAGTTGGAGTCTCTCCCACGAGCAAACGGAAGAACAAGTGACAACTCTATCTTCGGGATTCAACTAAGCCACAAAACAAGTAGCATTCAAGAATGTTGCTCTTCTATTCTTGAATTGGTGATTTCACCATTTGATCAATGTCTCTCAAGGGTTTTTCAAGGGGAAAGTAGTTTTGAGTGCTTGTTTTTTCAAACCAAAGAAAACAATATTTATAGGATGAAAGTTTCATGCATGAGAAGTATATTAATTAAGTAATAGTTAATAGGTTCATGTATGTTTTAAAACAAAAAAAATGTCATTCTTTCAAAAACCTATAACGTAAAACTTAATGAATAATGAATTTGTCAAATACATTTCCTTTGTAACTCAAAACTTATGAATAATGAATTTGTCAAATTCATTTCCTTTGTAACTCAAAACTTTAAGTGATGCATTTGTTTCAAAACTAATTGAAACATAACTCTTAAAAATCTTTAACCGATGTATTTGTTTCAAAATTTATTGAAACATAAAATCAACAATCCCTCACTTGTTTCAAGAAATTTTATCTTAAAAAAAAAAAAAAAAATCATTTGAGACATCAATCTAGCAACATGCATCAATAATGGTGTCTTTTGGACTTGAACCATTAGCTAGTGAAGACTTTCTAAATCATTGAGTACTTAATGAAAAAATCTTGAACTAAGTGGTTCATTGAATGAAGTAGAAAAATACTCCACGCATATTGCTATGTTCCGGTGAAAATCAAAATCCTTTGACACCTTACGACCATGTGTCCCGAATCCTTTTAGCTAAGTGCTTTAAGATTTCCATGTAAAAATCTTATTGAAGCGGCCTCCACTTCGCACTTAGTGCGGTGAATTCATCAAGAGTAACTTTGCATACTCCGACTAAGTAGTCTATGAATTTCATTAAGAGAAATTAATCTCATCCTCCTTTACAACAAAGTATCAGTAAATCTATCAAGAGTGTTCCTACACACTCCAACCAAAATCGGTGTATAGACTTAATAAGAGAATATAATCTCATTCTTTTCTTTTGTAGGAATACTGTCAAATCTATCAAGAGTGTTATTATTTACTCCAACCGATATCGGTCTTATAGATTTATTAAGAGAATAAATCTCAACTTATGCACATCTACTCACTCTCTAGGGAAAAAGAATTTTTTATTTATGTACTTCACAATTGTAACTTTACTTGTTTTTCCCTTTGAACCTAAGATTACATCATTAGGTAAGGTTACCATAAAGTACAATCAATCTACAACAGGCTTTATTCTCATTCCATTATAAGTTTGTACCACCAATTTCTTGCCTAATCCTTTAGATAAAGGATCTGCTAAATTGAGTTTGGACTTCACATATTGAAGCGATATTATGCCATCCTCCAATAATATTCTCACATGATTGTGTTTGAGACGAACTTGTCTTGACTTGCCATTGTAACAATCACTTGAATCCCGAAATATAGCAGCTTTATTATCACAATATATAGTCAAAGGTGGTATTGACTTACCCTATAATGGAATATCTATAGCATACTCCGCAGCCAATCAGCTTCTTCTTCAGCAGAAGACATAGCGATAAATTCTGACTCCATGGTTGAGTGAGTAATACATGTCTGCTTCTTTGATCTCCAAGATATTGCTGCTCCAGCCAAAGTAAAAATCCAAGTAGTAATAGATTTAGAGTCATTCGGATCATAATTTCAAGTAGCATCACTATAGCCTTCAAGAACTGCTGGAAAGGTAGAATAATGCAGGCCAACATTAATTGTACCCTTCAGATACCTTAAAACACGAATTAAGGCATTTCAATGCTCAACTCCAGGGTTACCAGTAAATTTTCTCAAAATTCCTACAGCATAACCAATATCTGGCCCGGTATAATGCATGGAATACATAAGACTCCCAACAATCTAAGAATATGTCAATTGATCAAGAATATCACCAGAGTTTCGCACTAATTTGATGCTAGGATCAAATGGAGTAGGAGCAGTCTTGTCGTCAAAATGACCAAACCTCTTTAGAACCTTCTCAATATAACTTGATTGAGTAAGAGTCAAACCACTTGCCGATCTTACAATTTTGATGCCTAAAATTACATCAGTTTCTCCAAGATCTTTCATTTCAAACTGAGAAGCAAGAAAATATTTTGTTTCTTTGACTCTTTCGATATCAGTTCCAAAGATCAACATGTCATCTACATAAAGACATATTATAACAATAGAATTTTCTTGAAATTTACTAAATATGCAGATACCTCCACCATTGATTAAGTAGCTATTAGAAATCATAACTTTTCTAAATTTATCGTGTCATTATTTTGGAGCTTGTTTTAACCCATAAAGATATTTAAGAAGTTTACAAACTTTACGTTCTTGACTAGGATTGACAAATCCTTCTAGTTGTTTCATGTAGACTTCTTCGTCTAGATCTCCATTCAGGAATGCAGTTTTCGCATTTATCTGATAAATCACAAGACCATGAATTGTTGCTAGAGCAATCAAGAGACGAATAGAGTTCATCCGAGCTACAGGTGCAAAAGTGTCAAAATAATCAATATCTTTCAATTGAGTAAAGCCTTTAGCTACCAAACGGGCTTTGTACTTATCTAAAGTACCATCGGATTTCATTTTGTTCCTAAAAATTCATCGAAAACCAATTGGTTTACATTCAGGAGGAAGATCTGACAATATTCATGTATTATTAGATAATATAGAATGCATTTCATCATCAATGGTTCATGCCAAAATGGAACATCATCTGAAGACATAGCTTCAGCATAACTTTCAGGATCCTTTTCAACCAAATAAGCTTGAAAATCAAGTCCAAAGTCTTTTGATTTGGCTGATCTTGAACTACGTCTTGGTTGACTTTCTTTCAACGGGTCAACTATTTTCCTTTTAAGAGGAGAAATAGCAGAACTTGAATTTTGTTCAAAAGAATCTTTTTTCTTGGGATATATATGCTCAAAAAAGTTAGCATGCAAAGATTCAATAATTGTGTGAGGACTTAGGGTCTCAAGATTTAAAAATCTATAAGCCTTACTGGTTTGTGAATAACCAATAAACACACAATCTACTCCTCTATAGCCAATCTTGGTTAAATGTTAATTTGGTAATCGAACATGAGCCAAGCAACCCCATACTTTAAAATAATTTATATTTGGTTTTTGATTATTCCAAAGTTCATATGGAGATGCATCATGATTCCTGGAAGTAATTCTATTCAAACTATGACATGCTGAAAGCAAAGCTTCAGTCCACAAATTTTCAGATATACCAGATCCATAAAGCATAGAATTAACCATTTCTATGAAAGTCCTATTTTTTCTTTCTGCTACACCATTTTGTTGTGGTGTATAGGACATGGTCAATTATTTTTCAATGCCTTCTCTCTCACAAAAATCAATAAAATCTGACTTTAAGTACTCTCCACCTCTATCAGACCTAATTGACTTAATTTTCAGACTCAATTTATTTTCAACTTCTGCTTTATATGCTTTGAAAGTCTGAAGTATTTCATCTTTTGTTTTCAATGGAAAGACATAAGTATACCTTGAGTAGTCATCAATAAAAGTGATAAAATACCTTTTTCCATGACGTGATAAATAATCCATCTCACAAATATCAGTGTGGATTAATTGCAAAAGAGTGGAAGTCCTTTCAATTGTCTTAAAGGGCTTCTTAGTAATCTTGCATTTACTACAAGTAAGACACTTAGTAGTATGATTCTTTCCACAATCTTTGATTAATTCATTATTCACCATAAGTTGAATGGATCTAAAATTCACATATCCCAGACGTTCATGCCATAAGTCCAGAGACTCCACAAGATAAGCAGAAATATTTTCATTTTCAATATTGAGTTTAAACATTCCATTTACAACATAACATTTTCCAACAAACATGCTATTTTTAGATAAAATAAACTTATCTTCCTCAAAAAATATTTTAAAACCATGCTTCGAAAGAAGAGTACCTGACACCAAGTTCTTTCGAATATCAGGAACATGCAATACGTCCATCAATGTAATTATCTTCCCGGAAGTAAACTTCAGTTCAACAGTTCCTTTTCCCACAACTTTAGTAGAGGAGGATTTTCCCATATATACAATTTTACCGTCCCCCCACTAATTCATAAGTCTTGAAAGAATTTCGGTTACCTGATATGTGACGAGTTGCGCCAGTATCTATCCACCATTCCACTTGATCTTCCGCTACAAATACTTCTGTGACCATTGCCACAAGATCATCTTTTTTTTTTTTATTTGCTTTTTCTTTCTTCTTTTCGGCTTTGAGAATTCTACAATCACGCGCATAGTGACCAACTTTGTGACAATGATAGCATTCACCAGATATAAAATTAGCACCATTACGCTTGAAATTTGTAGTCTTCTTTGCATTTGAAAAATTCTTATTCTCAGGCTCCTTCTTGTTTGATTTTTCTTCAACCATATGAGCTTTCATGGCAAGTTCCTTCAAACTATTATTATCGCGCCATCGTGTCTCTTGTTCAATTTGCAAGTGTTGCAACAATTGTTCAAGAGTCAAATCTTTCTTTTTGTGTAAGAGTTTCCTTCGGTACTCTTTCCAAGATGGAGGAAGTTTTGATACAATAGCACCAACATGAAAGTTTTCATCAAGAGCAATTCCAGATATAGCAATTTTCTTAGCTATAAGTTGGAATTCTTGTACTTGTTCAGTGATTGACTTGTCATCAACCATTTTGAACTCCATTGTCACGCCCCAAATCCCATTGGAGCGGACTGGCACCCGTAGCCGAGGAGGCCCGGGAGAACCCGTTCATAATCTATACTTTCACATTTACATTACTTATGAAAATTAGAAATTTGGGCAGCACTTCGTTGTAAATAGAAGAAAACAGTACCTGTATCATCCCAGCAGACACGCATATATATATATATAAACAGTAATTGGCCGTCAGAGCCATCACGTCTATCAACCAAACACTCTTATGGCTGTACAATATGTCTACAAAAGCCTCTAAATAGATACACAACTGAGTTAGGGTCGGGACAAACTCCCGCCCACAAAAGACTTTTATACAAATACCAAAAATACATATAGAAACGACTTAGGATGCCCCGAAACAACTGGAGCTCACCACTATCAACAGAATGTCCTGGCTCTTACTACGGAGGTGTACGACCTGAAGTACCTATTCCTGCAGGCATGAATACAGGTCCCCCGTGAGGGACGTCAGTACGGAAATATGTACTGGGTATGTAAGGCAGTGAGTATCGAGATGAGATACAAAAGATCAACAGAACCCAGATACCAATGAATAAACAGTATGAGTAGACCACACTTAAAAGAGCTGATGGGATACCTGCACATTATTTTCATATCATTACTTCCCATATTCCTTATCAATACATAACATATGTCATACAATGGCCAACTGATCAGTAGTACTAATACAATACATCAGGGACCACCCCTGGAATAGCATATATACATAATCTTTATAATACAATGGCCAACTGATCAGTGGTACTAATACAATACATCATATCATCAATTTAAAATAAAGACATTTCATTTCTTAATTCAATTAATCTTTGAGATTGATTACTTTGTGGTCACACCTTATGGAACTTGAAACCATGATACCTCAATAGGAAAAACATGTAAATAGGTAATCAATATCATGAAAATGAAGTAGAGAATCATGGATACCTCATTAAACCATTTCGGAGTCAACAATAGTATATGGACATTTTTTTGACTAGCCGGACATCTTAAAAGTGAAAACAAGTTCAATTGGTAGTGTCGAAGATCATATGATGTTATTATGTGTCATGTGTCGTAGGAAAATGTTGGAAGCTTACTTGAGAGTGCCATGGGTCATTATTCATGCCAAAGATTAGATAGAGTATGTCTTACATACCTTGATTTAACCACTTCAATACAAGTCCAACTTGACTTCCCATACTCTTCGAACACTTATCTACAATAAGTCATTTGTGGCAAACTAGTATTAGCAACCAAACCTTACCATTTAGGTATTAACTTCACCAAATAATGTCTAGGAAGTAATCCTTTAACTCATCAATAAGAGTGCTACATACATCCTCTTATACTCTTATTACATTCACATATCATGCATTTTCATGCAATATCCCTCAACATCACTCTTAGCCTTTATTTCCCCTCTTAATCACCATCCAATACCAACATGGTCACTAGGCATACATAACCACTAATATAATGATATATCACCACAATTCATCCTCCATAATCCAATACAACAACTTCCATAATTTACTACTAACAATTTATACAAAACAATTCATAACTATGTTTCTAGTTATCTTCCAACATCAAGACAATACTCATAATCCTTTATCAATACTTATTCATGGATAAGAATCAAGAATAAACAATATTCATACCTTAACAATGAACTCTTGTATTTAGAATCCTCCTTACATAACCATGGGGTGCTTCTCGAAGCTTTCGAGATGGTGAACACAACTACGGAACCAATTCGAATTTTCTACGGTTGAATCACAAAATATTTGAAGTTGAAATTAGGCTAGGGTTTCACCTTCTCTTAATAATTGGATGATATATGATATATATGAGGCTAATGTATGTTTATAGAGACCAATTTTCGTCCAAGAGGTAATAGAAAATGACCATTTTGCCCTAAAAATTTAAATAAATCCGAATCTGTCCCCAGTGGACAGTTTTGACAGGCTGAAGTAAATCGATCATAACTCTTTACTCCGGTATCGGATTTGGGTGAAATTAATTGCATTGGAAATATAATTCAAAGGGATTTCATTTTCATATAAAGTATACCACTCAGTTATTCCTGTAAAAGGAGTTATGGTCGTTTAAAGTTGACCCAAAAATCTGTCCCAAAATTCTGTTTTTTTTTTTTGATAGGCTGTAGTAAAACGGGTATAGCTCCTTACTCAGACATTGGATTTGGATGAAACCAATTTCATCGGAAAGAAGACTCTCGAAGATTTTCGTCGATATATAGCATCTCACACAGTTCTTTTTTTACAAGGAGTTATGATCGTCTAAAGTTGATCCCAAAAAAAATTACCTAGCTGCAGTAATTTTCCTGCAGATTTATTGTTCACAGGCTTCCTGGCCACCGTTTTGAAATTTCGAATGTGCTCGCTTATATGAAATACTCCTCTGTTTTGGGCAAACTTTATATCGTTGGAAAGATTATTCCAATACCTACACATTCAACTATTGACGGGATACTTCCGAACACCATAAACTTAATCTAACCCATACGCAAGCCTTTAGGACTCCATATAATCGCGATAAGTGTACGAAAAAATTTACGGGGTGTTACATTCTCCCCCCTTAAGAACATTCGTCCTCGAATGTTAGCATAGTTACTCAATTAAGACATGTCCAAGCTTACAATTAACATATTCATCATCATAACATACTTGCATAAAAATAAATACTTACTTATTATTGTTCTTCTTCCGTCTCATGAACTTCCTCCTCATCGTTGAATAGGTAAGGGTACCTAATCTTCATCGCTTCCTCGGATTCCCATGTGATCTCCTCAACTTGTTGATTCCTCCAAAGTACTTTTACCGATGCTATCTCTTTATTCCTTATCTTTTTAATTTGGCTATCAAGAATAGCAATAGGCATTTCTTCAAAAGTGAGATCTTCTATAACTTGTACATCTTCCGTAGTAGTGATGTGCGATGGATATCCGATGTACTTGCGAAGCATCGAAACATGAAATATGGGATGAACTGCTGAGAGCTCTTGAGGTATCTCTAACTCATAAGCAACTTGTCCAAATCTTTGAATGATCTTGTACGGACCTATGTATCGTGGACTTAACTTTCCTTTCTTGCCAAACCTCATCACTCCTTTCATTGGTGATACTTTCAAGAATACCCAATCGTCGATAGAAAACTCAAGTCCTCTTCTTCTAACATCCGCATAAGATTTGTGTCGACTTTGAGCTGTTTCAAGCCGTTGTTGGATCACTTTAACCTTCTCCATTGCTTGATAAACAAGATCTGGTCCAAACAAGACCGCATCACCTGCTTCAAACCATCCTATTGGCGATCTACACTTTCTTCCATACAATGCTTCATATGGTGCTATTTTGATACTTGAATGATAGCTATTATTGTAGGCAAACTCGATAAGAGGTAGGTGATCATCCCAGTTGCCTTTGAAATCTAATACACATGCTCGTAGCATATCTTCAAGTGTCTGGATGGTACGTTCCGCTTGTCCATCCGTTTGAGGATGAAAAGCCGTACTTAGATTTACTTGTGTCCCCAAACTCCTTTGAAAATACTTCCAGAAATTCGCGGTAAATTGGGCTCCTCGATCGGATATAATGGAAATTGGAACTCCATGTAACCGAACGATCTCCTTAATATACAACTTCGCATACTCTTCCGCCGTATAAGTTGTCTTAACTGGTAAGAAGTGCGCAAATTTGGTAAGCCTATCAATGATCACCCATATGGAATCAAACTTCCGAAATGTACGAGGCAAACCCGTGATGAAATCCATATTGATCTTATCCCACTTCCAGACTGGAAGATCTATACATTGCATGTAACCACCGGGTTTCTGGTGTTCTACTTTGACTTTTTGACAATTCGGACATTCAGCTACAAATTCGGCAATATTCTTCTTCATGTCATTCCACCAATATATTGCTTTCAAATCTTGATACATCTTAGTCGACCCTGGATGGATGGAATACCTTGAACAGTGTGCTTCTGTCATAATTCTCTTTCTTAGCTCAACTACATCAGGTACACATAAACGATTCTGACACTGAAGCACTCTTTCTCGCGTAAGCTCAAATGCCTTTGTCGTGCCACTCTGCACATCCTCCTTAAGCTGCACTAAAATTGGATCTGCATACTGCTTCTCTTTCACTTCAGCTATCAATGAAGATTCCGCTGCATTACGTACAATAACCTCTTCATCTGGAGTTTCGAGAAGTCGAACTCCCAAATTATCTAGTTGGTGAAGATCCTTAATCATCCCCTGCTTTTCCATAGATGCCATTTTAGACTTACGACTCAGTGCATCCGCTACCACATTCGCTTTCCCTGGATGATACAAGATATCAACATCGTAATCTTTCAACAATTCAAGTCATCTCCGTTGTTTCAAGTTTAGATCTTTCTGACTGAAGATATATTGCAGGCTCTTATGATCGGTATATATGTCAACATGAACCCCATATAAGTAGTGGCGCCATATCTTCAAAGAAAATACAATTACAGCTAGCTCAAGATCATGCGTGGGATAATTCCTCTCATGTGGTCGCAACTGTCTAGAGCCATAGGCTATTACTCTACCATGTTGCATTAATACGCATCCTAAGCCAATTCTCGAAGCATCACAGTACACTGCATACCCTTCTGTGCCTTCAGGAAGTACCAATACCGGGGTAGAAGTCAATTTGCTCTTCAGATCTTGGAAACTCTTTTCACAGGCATCATTCCATTGAAACTTGGAGGCTTTATGCGTCAACTTAGTCAAGGGTGCAGAAATAGAAGAAAAAACTTCAACAAACCTTCTATAATAACCTGCCAACCCGAGGGAACTACGAATCTCCGTAGGCGTCGTGGGTCTTGGCCAATTCTTCACAGCCTCAATCTTCTGAGTGTCAACTTTTATGCCTTCACTGGATACAATATGGCCCAAAAATGCCACTGACTTGAGCCAAAACTCACATTTAGAAAACTTCGCATACAGCTTACGATCACGAAGAATCTGCAATGCCTGCCTTAAGTGATTAACATGATCCTCTTCTGATCTAGAGTAGACCAGAATATCATCTATGAAAACTATCACGAACACATCTAGAAACGGCTTAAACAGCCTATTCATCAGATCCATAAAAACTACGGGTGCATTTGTCAGCCCGAATGACATAACCAGGAATTCATAATGACCATACCGTGTTCGGAAAGCTTTCTTGGGTATATCTTTATCCTTGACTCTCACTTGATGATAGCCTAATCTCAAGTAAATCTTGGAAAAATACTGGGCACCCTGCAACTGGTCAAATAAATCATCAATTCGGGGAAGAGGGTATTTATTCTTGATAGTCACCTTATTCAATTACCGATAGTCAATACACATCCTCAGCGAACCATCTTTCTTATGCACAAACAATACTGGTACTCCCCAAGGGGACATACTACGCCTGATGAATCCCTTCTCTAGCAAGTCTTTCAGATGCTCTTTCAATTATCGCAACTCTGATGGTGCCATTCTATAAGGAGGAATTGAGATTGGCTGTGTGTCTGGCAACATATCAATACCAAACTCCACTTCTCGTTCAGGAGGTAAACCTGGTAGTTCTTCAGGAAATTCATTCACAACCGGAACGGTCTGAAAGGTTGGCGGCTCTGCCTCTGTATCCCTTACTCTAACCAAATGGTATATGTACCCCTTGGAAATCATTTTTCTTGCCTTAAAGTAAGAAATAAATCTACCTCTCGGCGCGCCAACATTACCCTTCCATTCAAGGACTGCCTCATTTGGGAAATGGAAATATACCTTCTTAGAACGGCAATCTACTGTAGCATAACAAGACGCTAACCAATCCATGCCCATAATAACATCAAAATCTACCATTTCTAACTCAACAAGATCGGTCATCGTATCACGACCACAGATATTCACAACACAATTTCGATAAACATTCCTAGCTATAAGAGATTCCCCCACTGTCGTTGATACTTCAAATGGCTTGGCTAATAATTCGGGTGTTCTTCCGAACCTTCCCGCAACCAAAGGAGTAGCATACGATAATGTAGAACCAGGATCACTTAAGGCATACACATCAAATGCAAAGATGGACAACGTACCTGTAACCACGTCTGGAGAAGCCTCTAAATTCTGCCGATCTGCTAGGGCATACACACGGTTCTGAGCTCTGCTAGAACTAGATGCTCCTCTATCACCTCTACCGTGACCCATAGGTTGTGTACCCCTACTCAAAGGAGGCACTGATGATGATGCAACAGTTGATCCGGTAGGTTGTGTTATACCACCTGTGGTCCTGTGTGGGCAATCTTTAGCCATATGCCCCGGCTTACCGCACCAAAAGCAATTGTTCGTTCCAAGCCGACATTCGCCAAAGCGAAATCTTCTACATATGGGGCACGGGTGTCGTGGAGGTCTCAATTGACTCATACTCCCTTGCCCTTGATACCCCACTGTTCGCAAACTCTGATATTTACTGCTTTGCCCGAACTAATTACCTCTGAACCTTTGAAATTGCGGTGGAGCACTAATTGCAGGATAAGAAGATAACGGGCTAGGCAATCTATGAGAGAACGAAGGCCTAAAACCTCCCTGAGATGCCATAAACTGCCCTATAGCTCTGGCCCGCTTAGAATCTCTTTTTTCTGATTCCTGGGTTCTTCTTCTTTGCCTCTGATCTTTCATTTTCTGAGCGAAAGCTTGTATCCTCGCTATATCCATGTCCTTGTTCAAAGCAGCAATGGTACAATCTCTAACCAAGTATGGTTCCAATCTATCCACATAGTGATAAACTCTGTCATCCATAGTAGCTACCACATTAGAAGCATATCGAGACAAGGAGTTAAATCGAAGACTATACTCCCTTACACTCATATTACCCTGATGAAGATTTAAGAATTGATCTGCACGGGCCTGACGAGTCTCAAATGGAAGATAATGATCAATAAATGCATCTTTGAACTCTCCCCACGTAGTTGGAGGTGCATCAATACCCCTAGATCATTTCCAATCCTCGTACCACAATATAGCCTCTCCTTTTAGTCTATATGTTGCTAGCTCAACCATCTCTTTACCGGATATGTGCATAACATCTAGAGCCCTTTGGGTTTGATCGACAAAGTCCTGCGGGTCTTTGTTAATATCTGATCCGGTAAAAGTAGGAGGATCCAGTTTCAGAAAATCTTGTGTCCGAAGGCTAGCTGCTCTATCCGTATCACTAGAACCCATGGTAGGAATAGCTTGCCCATGAACTTGACCGGCAACTATACGCGTCAGAAGTTGTACTGCATCCCTCAAATCTCGATCAACAACATTAATAGATGGCCTTCCGGAGGAGAAGAAGCTCCTGATATATGCTCAGCTTGAGACTCACTTTGTTCAGCTTGTGCCGGTGGTGACTTACTAGTACCTTCTCCGGCCACTACATCTACTCGCTTCCACTTATTCATTCTCCTTGTAACCGGCATCGTTACTATAATAAATAAAAAAAACCAATTGGATTAAGCGATCAATTATGACTTTATCTCTAATATGGGCTCTATTGCATGATCTAAGAAATGGAGAATGGAAACAATCCCTAAATTTCCAATAGCCTCCTGTTTATAGATGTGGTGCACAACACATCAATAAACGAGATTCTACGTAGACACGGCTTTGTAGACTCACTAGGACGAACTTCTCTGATACCACTTCTGTCACGCCCCAAATCCCATTGGAGCGGACTGGCACCCGTAGCCGATGAGGCCCGGGAGAACCCGCTCATAACCTATACTTTCACATTTACATTACTTATGAAAATTAGAAATTTGGGCAGCACTTCGTTGTAAATAGAAGAAAACAGTACCTGTATCAGCCCAGCAGACACGCATATATATATATAAACAGTAATTGGCTGTCAGAGCCATCACGTCTATCAACCAAACACTCCTATGGCTGTACAATATGTCTACAAAAGCCTCTACATAGATACACAACTGAGTTAGGGTCGGGACAAACTCCCGCCCACAAAAGACTTTTATACAAATACCAAAAATACATATAGAAATGACTTAGGATGCCCCAAAACAACTGGAGCTCACCACTATCAACAGAATGTCCTGGCTCTTACTACGGAGGTGTATGACCTGAAGTACCTATTCCTGCAGGCATGAATACAGGTCCCCCGTGAGGGACGTCAGTACGGAAATATGTACTGAGTATGTAAGGCAGTGAGTATCGAGATGAGATACAAAAGATCAACAGAACCCAGAAACCAGTGAATAAACAGTATGAGTAGACCACACTTAAAAGAGCTGATGGGATACCTGCACATTATTTTCATATCATTACTTCCCGTATTCCTTATCAATACATAACATATGTCATACAATGGCCAACTGATCAGTGGTACTAATACAATACATCAGGGACCACCCCTGGAATAGCATATATACATAATCTTTATAATACAATGGCCAACTGATCAGTGGTACTAATACAATACATCATATCATCAATTTAAAATAAAGACATTCCATTTCTTAATTCAATTAATCTTTGAGATTGGTTACTTTGTGGTCACACCTTATGGAACTTGAAACCATGATACCTCAATAGGAAAAACATGTAAATAGGTAATCAATATCATGAAAATGAAGTAGAGAATCATGGATACCTCATTAAACCATTTCGGAGTCAACAATAGTATATGGACATTTTTTTGACTAGCCGGACATCTTAAAAGTGAAAACAAGTTCAATTGGTAGTGTCGAAGATCATATGATGTTATTATGTGTCATGTGTCGTAGGACAATGTTGGAAGCTTACTTGAGAGTGTCATGGGTCATTATTCATGCCAAAGATTAGATAGAGTATGTCTTACATACCTTGATATAACCACTTCAATACAAGTCCAACTTGACTTCCCGTACTCTTCGAACACTTATCTACAATAAGTCATTTGTGGCAAACTAGTATTAGCAACCAAACCTTACCATTTAGGTATTAACTTCACCAAATAATGTCTAGGAAGTAATCCTTTAACTCATCAATAAGAGTGCTACATACATCCTCTTATACTCTTATTACATTCACATATCATGCATTTTCATGCAATATCCCTCAACATCACTCTTAGCCTTTATTTCCCCTCTTAATCACCATCCAATACCAACATGATCACTAGGCATACATAACCACTAATATAATGATATATCACCACAATTCATCCTCCATAATCCAATACAACAACTTCCATAATTTACTACTAATAATTTATACAAAACAATTCATAACTATGTTTCTAGTTATCTTCCAACATCAAGACAATACTCATAATCCTTTATCAATACTTATTCATGGATAAGAATCAAGAATAAGCAATATTCATACCTTAACAATGAACTCTTGTATTTAGAATCCTCCTTACATAACCATGGGGTGCTTCTCGAAGCTTTCGAGATGGTGAACACAACTACGGAACCAATTCGAATTTTCTACGGTTGAATCACAAAATATTTGAAGTTGAAATTAGGCTAGGGTTTCACCTTCTCTTAATAATTGGATGATATATGATATATATGAGGCTAAGTGTATTTTATAGAGACCAATTTTCGTCCAAGAGGTAATAGAAAATGACTTTTTTGCCCTAAAAATTTAAATAAATCTGAATCTGTCCCCAGTGGACAGTTTTAACAGGCTGAAGTAAATCGATCATAACTCTTTTCTACGGTATCGTATTTGGGTGAAATCAATTGCATTGGAAATATAATTCAAAGGTATTTCATTTTTATATAAAGTATACTACCCAGTTCTTCCTGTAAAAGGAGTTATGGTCGTTTAAAGTTGACCCAAAATTCTGTCCCAAAATTCTGTTTTTTTTTTTTGATAGGCTGTAGTAAAATGGGTATAGATCCTTACTCAGACATTGGATTTGGATGAAACCAATTTCATCGGAAAGAAGACTCTCGGAGCTTTTTGTCGATATATAGCAGCGCACACAGTTCTTTTTGTACAAGGATTTATGATCGTCTAAAGTTGATCCAAAAAAAAATTACCTAGCTGCAGTAATTTTCCTGCGGATTTACTGTTTACAGGCTTCCCGGCCACCGTTTTGAAATTTCGAATGTGCTCGCTTATATGAAATACTCCTCTGTTTTGGGCAAACTTTATATCGTTGGAAAGATTATTCCAATACGTACACATGAAACTATTGACGGGATACTTCCGAACACCATAAACTTAATTTAACACATACGCAAGCCTTTAAGACTCCATATAATCGCGATAAGTGTACGAAAAAATTTACGGGGTGTTACATCCATATAATTTGAAATGAGAAATTTCTTAGAACTCGCCTCTTCGGCTAAATAAATAACTTGAAGAGTGTTCCATAGCTCTTTAGCATATTTGTATTTAACATAATATTGATCATAATATTTGTTAGACATTCCTCCAAGAATATAATTCTTGCACAAATAATCATCATATTGCCATTTGGCAATTTGTTCTTTAATCAATGTAGCCTCGTCAGATGCTACCTCAGAACCAGGAGCATTAGGACAAGGTTCTTCAAGAACATATGCCAACTTTAATCGTTTTAAAAAGAATTCCATCTTTCCACGCCATCTAGGAAAGTCTTTGCCATCAAATATTTCAAAATTAGGATTAGGCAAAGATGGAATACTATTTGATATTGATGTAGAAGCCATAGAGACAACTATCTTCAAATTGTTAGAACAATAATGATAATTGTACAAAAAATTCAAAATAAAACTTGCTTGGCTTAGAGGCACGATAATACTCTTTTTGAAGATAGTTGGAGTTTCTCCCACGAGCAAACGGAAGAACAAGTGACAACTCTATCTTCGGGATTCAACTAAGCCACAAAACAAGTAGCATTCAAGAATGTTGCTCTTCTATTCTTGAATTGGTGATTTCACCATTTGATCAATGTCTCTCAAGTGTTTTTCAAGGGGAAAGTAGTTTTGAGTGCTTGTCTTTTCAAACCAAAGAAAACAATATTTATAGGATGAAAGTTTCATGCATGAGAAGTATATTAATTAAGTAATAGTTAATAGGTTCATGTATGTTTTAAAACAAAAAAAATGTCATTCTTTCAACAACCTCTAACGTAAAACTTAATGAATAATGAATTTGTCAAATACATTTCCTTTGTAACTCAAAACTTATGAATAATGAATTTGTCAAATTCATTTCCTTTGTAACTCAAAACTTTAAGTGATGCATTTGTTTCAAAACTAATTGAAACATAACTCTTAAAAATCTTTAACCGATGTATTTGTTTCAAAATTTATTGAAACATAAAATCAACAAAGGATTCAGCAGATATGTAACAGAAGGCGTGAACCTGATCAATTCACCATTCTGGTTCGAGAAATTCCACTTTGCAATGAGCACCAAACTCGTGGATGCAACGTAGACCACTTTTTTTCCAAACATCATCCATATTCATATCAGTCTTCTGAAATTTTTTATGATTCGAAGCTTTTGGATAATCTACTAGTAAGGACAAACTATACTTGGTGCATTAAGTTATTTACCTTATTAAAGAAAGTTGACTAAGCACCTTAAATTTGGAATCCATTAGATAGTTTTGTATTGGTTACTTACAAATAAGTTGCAGGCAGAAGTATTGCTTTATTTCTTACTAGTTGTAGTTTCTTTTATGGTTTATGTAGATAATATCCGCTATTCTAAAATGAAAGAGTTTATTGTTCTTTTCCTGCTTCATTGGTCCTGCATGACCGAATAGTCAAATGTTCTATTGTTCTTCCCCTTTCGCTCTTCAAACAGTTGACACTCACAATATTGCAAGAATACAAAGTTGAGTGACGGGCTCCATGTTTGATATTCTTTCCAGCCAACATCAATTAGTTCCCATTATTTGTGTCTCAGTTATCCTATCAAGTCATGTCACAACATTAAATTTGGAAGGCTGGCATTAATTTACTAGAACTTATGACTGGTATATAGTAAAATGTCACTCAGAATTTCAAGTTAACCCTTGTAAAGGAATGTATCCCTTGTAGTATCATTGATATCCAGATATAACCATACATCCAGCGTGCTTCAGTGGTTAGCAAAGAGAAATTGTAGTACATAGATTTATGATATTCCTTGAAGACAACGGGTAAGGATATGAAAATAGGTGTCTTCTTTCACGTTGATAAGATGTGAATATCATCAGTACCTCTAGTAAAATTTATTTCTCCGTGGTTCAAACTTTGTACTTTTTACCCTCATCGCGATACTGACAGATGGTATGGATCCTAGTGCCAGGCAAAGTCTCTCACAAAAAAGATTGAGGACCTGAGGCATCTTTCTTCTACTAAGAAACATGGTAGAAACTCATCTGTATCTGGTGCATGGAAATATGATTCTAAATAGAGCAGCTGGAGGACATGCTTCAAACCCTTGGTCGTGAAATAAGGCGCATACAGTGCAGAATGACGATTGAGCAGAAGGTTGGTATTCACTGCAAAAGTCTGTGATGGTAGTAATAACGGCACTGCAGTTCAGAACGTTTTTCTAGCATGTTTTATTTTTCCCTTTCAGGTATACTTTCTCTGGTTCCCTGAAACTTTTTTGTTCAGTCTGTGTGGTGTACTCTCATAATATGCGCTATCAAAGAGCCCTCGTCGTTAGCTTGTAAACTGGGGTAAAGTAGTGATACTATCCTTCTGGTTAAGGGTTAGTCGTTATTTGGTTAAGGGTTAGTCGTTATTACGTTTATGTGAGAAATAATGGAGAAAAAATATTATTGAATTGTTGTCTCTAAATTATTACATTGAGACCCTATTTATAGACACTACATCTCAATCTTATTCCTAATAGGACACTACATTACAATCCCTTTCCAAGTAGAATTCAATATGTTATTCCTATTCATATTCTAACACTCCCCCTCAAGCTGGTGCATACAAGTCATATGTACCAAGCTTGTCACAAATGTAATTAATACGAGGACTGGCGAGGGACTTGCTGAAGATATCTGCAAGTTGATCACTCGACTTCACAAATTTTGTAACAATATCTCCCGAGAGTAGCTTTTCTCTAACAAAGTGACAATCAATCTCTATGTGCTTGGCCCTCTCATGGAACACTGGATTAGATGCAATATGAAGGGTTGCCTGATTATCACATACAAGTTCCATCTTACCAGTTTCTCCAAATTTTAATTCTCTCAGTAATTGCTTGATTCAAACTAGCTCGCAAGTTGCTGCAGCCATTGCTCGATACTCTGCTTCGGCACTAGATCGAGCAACCACACTCTGTTTCTTACTCTTCCAGGATACCAAATTACCTCCTACTAAAACACAACATTCAGATGTAGAACGTCTATCAGAGGGTGATCCTGCCCAATTAGCATCTGCATATCCAATGATATGCTCATGGCCTCGATCCTCGAAGAGTAGTCCTTTACCTGGAGATGACTTTATATATCGCAAAATCTAAACAACTACATCACAATGACTATCACAGGGGAAAGTCATAAACTGACTTACAACACTCATAGGAAAAGAGATGTCAGGTCTAGTCACTGTGAGATAATTCAACTTTCCAACCAACCGCCTATACCTTCCAGGATCACTGAGGGGCTCCCCCAATCCTGGCAGAAGTTTAGCATTTAGATTCATAGGAGTGTCAATAGGTCGACATCCCATCATTCATGTTTCCTCAAGAATGTCTAAAGCATACTTGCATTGAGAAATAACAATACCTGAGCTGGACTGAGCAACCTCAATCCCTAGAAAGTATTTTAATCTGCCAAAGTCTTTAGTTTGAAAATGTTGAAAGAGATGTTGCTTCAAGTTAGTGATACCATCTTGATCATTGCCGGTGATAACAATATCGACAACATAAACCACCAAATAAATACATAGATTTGGTTCAGAATGGCGATAAAACACGAACGGAAGCCATAGAGAGAAAAAGACGGACTGATGCTATTTTAGTCACGGGAGAGAAAGTGTCACTATAATCAATCCCAAACATCTGTGTATATTCTTTGGCAATAAGGAGAGCCTTCAGCCGATCAACCTGGCCATCTGGACCAACTTTGACTGTATAAACCCAACGACAACCAACAGTAGATTTACCTGCCCGAAGGGAAACAAGCTCTCAAGTACTACTCGTATGTAAAGCAGACATCTCATCAATCATAGACTGTTTATCTTGAATGGGAAAGTGCTTCACCTGTAGTCTTAGGAATGGAAATAGAGGACAAAGATGATACAAAAGCATAATAGGGTGATGAAAAACGATGATAACTCAAGAAAGTATAATGTGGGTTAGCATTACGAGTGGATCTTATACCTTTTTGAAGTGCAACTGATTGACTAGGAAGGGGCAGGTACGCAGTAGGGGAAGCGCCAGGCGCAGGACATGAATCATCTGGGACTGATACTGGATGTGGGCGCCGTTGATAAGTTAAAAGTGGTGGCACTGTGGCTGGAGATGAAGAAGTAACCGTAGATTCCTTAAAGATTGGTGTGGGTAAGACTGGAGGTATGGGTAAAACCTCAGAGATATTAATATGATCAGAAGATGTATAGAAAGGTTGAGATTCAAAGAATGTGACATCAGCGGACATAAAGTAGCGACCCAAATCAGGTGAATAGCATCGATACCCTTTTTGAACTCGAGAGTAACCAAGGAAGACACATTTGAGAGCACGAGGGGCTAATTTATCTTTTCCTGGGGCTAAGTTATGAACAAAACATGTGCTCCCAAAAACACGAGGGGGGATAAAGTAGAGATGTGACTGAGGAAATAGTATGGAATGGGGAACCTTATTCTGGATTGAAGATGATGGCATTTTGTTAATGAGATAGCAAGATATGATAACCGCATCGCCCCAAAAACGCAGTGGAACATGGGATTCAATGAAAAGAGTGCAAGCAGTCTCAATGAGATGCCTATTTTTTCTTTCTGCTATACCGTTCTGCTGAGGGGTGTATGGACATGATATTTGGTGAATGATTCCTTGATGAGTCATAAACTCCTAAAACTGGGAGAATAAGTATTTGAAGTCATTATCACTACGAAAAGCACAAATAAAAACACCAAATTGATTTTGTATTTCAGCACAAAAACTTTTGAATATAGAGAATAACTCGGAACGATCTTTCATTAAGTAAACCCAAGTACATCTTGAAAAATCATCGATGAAAGTAACAAAGTAACGAAATCCTAATAGTGAACTGACTCTACTAGGACCCTAAATATCAAAATGAACTAATGAGAAAATAGACTCTGAGCGACTCTCAATACTACGTAGCACGGGTGTGTTTCCCAAGTTGACATGACTCACAATCTAATATGGATAGAATAGACAAACTAGGCACCATCTTTTGTAGCTTGGTTAGACTAGGATGTCCCAAACGTTTGTGAATAAGGTTAGGAGGATCTGTAGCGGAGCATGCTGTGAAGAAATTTGAAGCGGTAAGATGGTAAAAGCCTTGTGATTCACGTCCTATGCCAATTGTCTGTCCCGTTTTGCAGTCATGCATTAGAAAAGAATCATCAAAAAAAGTTATACTACAATCAAGGGAACGTGTCAAACGACTAACAGATGCAAGATTAAAAGGACAACCAGAAACATAAAGAACAAAGTCTAAAGTGACAGAAGATAGGGGTTTGGCGTGTCCAACTCCTTTTGGCTCTGTTCGAATTCCATTAGCTAAAGTAATAGCTGAAAAAAATTATGAATAAACAATATCAGACAAAAGTGATTTATCACCAGAAATATGATCAGAAGCACCTGAGTCCACAACCCATGATCCAAAGGTAGGATATTGTGCAGTTGAGGCTATTGGTAGAAATATATGCTTACTTGCTTGATACTGAAGATACTCATTGTATTCCTTGTCAGATAAATACACCCGTTGATCACCTGTGGTGTTAGACTGAGCAATATGAGCATTTTTAGTTGGTCAACCATGCAAAGAATAGCATATTCCACGAGTATGTCCATACCTATTACAATAACTACACTTAGGTCTAGAATAACATACTCCACGAGTATGTCCAAGCCTTTTACAATAACTACACCTAGGACGAGATCGTCCAAATTGACCTTCCCCTCGTCGATTCTTCATGGACTGTGACATTTGATTTTCTGATCTTCTCATTAAGGGCTCAGATTTAATCATACGACTTGAACTTCCAATTTCAATATTTTTGGAGCCAAAAAAAGAATATCATGCCCAAAAGATATCTTGAGAATTTGACTTGAAAATTCCGAGAATCAGATATGAATTTGTGGAAAAAAAATCCTCGAAAAAAAAACCTGATGTCAACGGAATTAGGGTTCCGACGGTCGAAATCTTAAAATAATTGTCGGAATCTGGAAAGGAGCAAGTGTTCGGAGTCAGAATAGACCGGCAACCCCAACAGAAAAAGAAACAACTCAAAAATCGACCGGAGATGGGCTCACGCACTGGCGCATGACGCAGATCTCGCCAGAATTTCTGGATTTCGGCTGGCGCGTGGCGGCACGTGGAGGGTAATTTTCCGGCGGTTTTCGTCGGGTTTTTGTCGCTTGATTTTTCCGATCCTTTTGGTGGTGGTGTATTTTTTACACAACCCACAAAATAAAAATTGACCCAAATCAGTCACCGGAATTGACGCACGGTGACTGAGTTATTTTTTCTGATATTTCTAACCCGCTCTGATACCATGTGAGAAATAATGGAGAAAAAATATTATTGAATTGTTGTCTCTAAATTATTACATTGAGACCCTATTTATAGACACTACATTCCAATCCTATTACTAATAGGATATACATTACAATCTTTTTCAAGTAGAATTCAATATGTTATTCTTATTCATATTCTAACAGTTTACATTTAGGTCTGGTGTACGCCGAGGAGTCTTTTATTATTCTGGTTGAAGGCATAAGTGTAAGATTTAGAGAACTTCTAGTTTTAGAGAACTCTTATATTGCCTTACCGGACAAATTACTTTGTTGGAATGAAATGGTTTTGAATAGAACGGAATTGATAAAGATGGTTCATGTCCCATCCAACTAGTTTGAGGTTGAGGCATGGTTGGATTGATTGGTTGATATAAAAAAGGACTTGCTTGTTCAGGAAATTCTCTCTTTTTGCTTGCCACTTGTGAAGATGGGCCTGGAAACATTTGCAATGCCTCAGTTTTTCTGTTGCAATTTTGATCTCGTATGAATTAGCCACCATGATTTGCCAACATTTTGAGGTATATGTCCATGTCATTTGATGAGTTTTCCATCGTAATAGGAGTGAGGAAAATATTGTCTATTGACAGCCATCTGTGTGCTGTTGAGATGGTGCATGGAGATCTAAGGAAGTGCTTGAGGATTTGTTTGTTATCTTATAACTTTGTCGTGGAATGATTCTCTAATGTTATCTTAACAGTTGAACAGTTGATTAGATTTGACCATATTTTTATTGCTTAGGAATTACCTGTGGCTTTTGTTGCATTTAATTCACGATGGGGCGCTGTTCTAGCTGCCCAATCTCAACAGCACACAAATCCACTCCTCTGGATCACTGCAGTGGCTCCAGAACCGAGAGATGTGATCTGGTAAAATTTGGCAATTCAATATCGTCATTTGCCACTGTACAGGATAGTGATACTTGTTGCAGCATCACTACTTACCATCTTCTTCGTGTTACCAGTCACAGCTGTTCAAGGAATTGCCAAATATGATCGCCTGAAGAAATGGTTTCCTCCTGCGATGGCTGTGGACTTGATGTACAGACTTCATCTCTTCATTATTTCAGCCTTTGATTTCTTGAACATAAAATGTTTCATCCTGTAACATCTCATACTCTCCAAGCACAGTTAGTATTTTGAAGTCTTCCCTTCTCGCGAAAAGAAGTGGGGAAGAGAATATGACAGATCAGCACTTGTAATTTCAGTATGAAATTGGCATCAGTTCCTTAATAATTTTGGAAAAATTTACTTAATTTGAAACTACATAAAAATACTTTAAATCAAACTTTTGTTATCAAGACATTTCAAATGTTAAGAGTTTGATTCACCGAACAGAAATAAAACACCATTCTCTCTATCTCCTCTTTTTTTTTTCTAAAATGGATAATAAAACACCATTCTTTTGGGATGGAGGGAGTATCTCGTTTCACATCAAAGTTCTTCCGTGCTTTGACTGAAGATCAGAAAATGTGGTGATGGAGTTCTGGAAAAAAACGTCTTTGTTCTTTAGTGGCTCATTTGTTGTTTGTGTATCTTCTCCTCTTTCTTTTCAAATTAGATAGATTGTTTTGTCTTTCCTCCTTTGTTTTTATTTTTCTCTTTGTGGGGAGGAAGGGCTGAAGTAGTAGGGGTAGTTACTGAATCCTCCTAGTTACAGTAGGTACAGTAGTTCTTTAGTTGAAAGCTTGTGTAGCTGGTTGCTGATCTTCAATCCGTTTGAAATATTGTGGCAGACCGGGGTTAAGGTCCGTCATCACGGGATATCTTCCTAGTGCCATTCTTAATGGTTTCATATACATTGTTCCATTTGCCATGATTGGACTGGCAAGATTAGCTGGTTATATCTCGCGGAGTAAGAAGGATATAAATGCATGCAACCTGGTGTTCTACTTCCTGGTAGGGAATGTATTTTTTCTAAGCTTGTTGTCAGGATCTTTACTAGATCAAATCGGCGAATCTTTCTCTCATCCCAAGGATATTCCCAACCGTCTAGCTAGTGCTGTCTCTGCTCAGGTGCAAAACATGTTGGCTCTTCTCTTTTCATTTAGTATCTATTTTTATCCTGCTTCAGAATATTTAATGTCTGATTGGCGAAAGGGATACATACTTTCAGATAGTGCTTTAATTTTTACCCGACTGTAGCCTATTAAAGAACCGATCGGCCTGTCTTAGTCAATATATTCTACTTGAAATGTAGATGATTAATCTTCGCATTTACCCTCTTCTTTTCGTTCTTTCAGGCAGATTTCTTCGTGACGTACAGCTTGACAAATGGGCTGGCAGGATTCTCTTTAGAGATACTTCAGCCAGGATTACTTCTCTGGGATGCTCTTAAATCTCACACGTGGGACCGTGGAAAGAAGAAACGTCCTTATGTTTATTCACTACCTTATTATAGAATTATTCCTTTTGTTGCTCTCTGCATGCTGATTGGGATTGTTTACGCGGTGGTCTCACCTTTGCTTCCTGCTTAGTAGGCTACTTCCTGCTTGGATATGCAGTGTTCATCAACCAGGTGAAGTTTCTCTATATGCAATATTTGTGTGTTAAGAACGAATCTGCTTATAAGCCTGATCCACATTACTTTGAGCATGTGTAAATGTAGTTTGTACATGTCTTTGGTTTGAGCTAGGTCTCCTTAAATAGTCAAAAACTTGGGCTAAACCCGACATGGATCAGGAAAGAAAAAAAGAAGCAGCAACCACCCATCTACGAACAACTTATTTAACATTTTCTTGTGTCCAACGTCGTGTCCTTGATAATATGTCTCGTTACACTCGTGGGTGATTTGGGCATAGATGCAAATCTATAATCATATGGAATAACGTTTTAGATTAATGAACTTTTAAGTGCTCATTTTTACTTTTTCTTCGGATATTTAGCAGATTCTGTGCTTTACCTGCTATAGTACACCTGAACCAGTGATACTAATACAAAGCAGATGAACTTTTTGTGTTTTATTGGACTTCCTTATCAAGACCATTGAGTATTACAGGCCCTAGCTATTCACTGAGGTTTTTTCATTCTTTTTCATTTTGAGAAATGGTGATAGTCCTTATCCTTAGTAACTAGTTTTCTTCTGTTAAGGGGATTGCTACAATCTTAGTTTCCTAACTAATTGTTATTACATTCATCTTTTTTATGCCTCTTAAGCTACATTGTTATCACAAGTAAGTGTCCTGTTGATATAAAGTATATATTAATATACTTAATTTTGTTCTTCTGTATTGCAAGTTAGCTCAAATATTTTAGAATAACTATGGAGGATAATGTATATAATGTAGTGTTATTTGTGATGCAGATTGAAGATGTGTATATAACTACATACGAGACATGTGGTCTGTATTGGCCATACGTTCATCACTACATTATAGTTGCGATCATACTTATGCAAGTTACAATGATCGGTCTTTTTGGACTGAAAGCTAAGCCTTCAGCTTCCTTCTCCGTTATCCCTCTCATGGTCGTCACTATTCTTTTTAACGAATATTGCAAGATGCGGTTTCTTCCTACTTTCAATCATGTCTCAATTCAGGTAACTACTCTGTTCATTGATACTTCGGAAAACTTACGCTTCCCTCTCCTCCCCCTTCAAAGAAGAACTCCAGGGAAGCAGATCAAAATCACATAAAGAACGCACTACAAAGTAATTTTGTTTCTATTTGTGGGTCAGCACTTGGCTGCATTCTATTCCATCTATTTTTCGCTTGGAGCTTGCGAAAAGTTGTGTTCATTAAGAATGTGGATCACAATGGTAAAATGATTTAGATTTTAGACCTTGTGGTAAGGTTGTGTTCATTAAGAATGCGAATCAAAACCGGAAAAATGATCTTTCTAACTGCTCTCACATCCAAGGGACATCAAGGTTCTCTTATTATGTTTGTTTCCTATTTGTCGAGATGCTTCACCCTTTTCCTTGGAGTAAAGAGGGGCTGTAGAAAGTGGTCGAGCCTTACAAACCTCTGAATCCATTGAGAACCATCTTTAGTTCTTAAAGTTTTGACCTACTTTTCCTTCGAGCTTTGTTTTTTGAATAACATATATATCATCAAAAGAAAGGTAAAATACATTGAACAAAACATTTTCCATTTTCGTCTTCCTAACTTAGAAATGAAGAGTTCAACCCTTTACTTCCATGGTTGTTGTAACACCCTGAACGTTCGAGCTAAAAATAAAACAAATTGAACCGTTCTTCATATGTACTTAGACCTGAATCTAGAAATTTTATTGTATTTAAGTGTAAAGGTCATGTCTAAAGTGTCGTAGGGGTATTGGGTATGAATTAAGGGCATAAGAAAGCTCTAAAACAAGTTTGAGTTGAAAGGTTCTTTAATGATTAAGTTTTCGTATAGGTTCATATAAGGGCCAAATTTAAGCAAGGATTTATCCTAGAATATTTAGAGTTACGTGACCCATTACCTATCAAATTAAAGCTTTTTGAGTCTTCTTTCCAACGCTACCAACAACTCATTAATCCGAGACCCAAGTAAAAAGTTACATGTGTTTTACTAAGAACAGTCAGAACAGCCCTATACCAGACGAAAATTTTCTTTTTTTCTTTTCTTTTCATATTCTTGGAGGGGTAATTTCGTCCTTTCCTTTTTACATTAACCCCAAGTTATTAAAACCTACTTCTCCATTAATTTTATACGTTAAGACTCCTAGACTTACTATGCATCAGTTACACGTTACAATACAAACCTCCCTGCCTTCTTTAAGTTTCACAGGATAAAACCTCACTTTTCCCCATCAGTTTTTCATACGATATCCATAAATAAACATCCTTATTCCTCCTCTAAAACTCAAATCTCAAGAATCTGATGAAATTCATTCAAGAAAACAAGTTTAATCCCTTCTCCAGATCAAGTTCTTCAAACGTTTTGAGGTATGTAGAACCATCTTTTGTTCACGTTTCATGATGTTTTCTTATTCTCCAAATCTGTTTTGTAATCTCCTTTCCAAACAGATGGTGTATAGATGTTTGAATTCAGAAGTTAGATTAAAAACAAATCAACCTGTCAAGTTCTATTTCTATTTCCTCTTGGCGTCTTAACAAGTGCTTATGTATTCATAACGTATGGACTGGTTTTGGCTAAATTTGGAACCTGAATCTTATTCAGTCAATAACATGGTGGTCTCAATAATCTTCAATAAGTATTTTCTATTTCTAAATTTCTTAAAAGATGTTAGGATTATTTAACATAAAGAACGTCCTTTTTATCTCTTAAATTGATGTCCGATCCAGTTCGAGTTTATGTTGGCATATGCTGAAATTCTTCAAATTTAACAAGTAGGAGGGACTACCATTTATTTGGAATTCTTGAACTTCTGAAATAAATAATTTATTACCACAAACTTCATAACCTTGGCTAATTTTGGTAACCAAAATTGTGAGCGGCTAAAGAATGGAAACTCTATGTTCTCAAATCTTAGTATGAATTGTCTAGTTTACTCTTCGACTGTCATGTTGCGGTTGGTTTCTTGTGATGACAATCCTCTTTATGCTTTTAGATCTGCAGCTTTGTAACTCAATTCTCAAATATCCAGAAAATGAGTTCTTGTGGTCCTCTTTAGGATATGAAAATCTATCACTGAAACTGTTCTGAACCGTATTGATAACTATGAGATAAACTCTTCTTCTCCTTCCCTCCACACGCTGTCTGATCTGATGTTCTTTGACTTGACATGTAGATTAAGAACCTGGGGTTTGTCTAGATTAAGATCTTCCCTTGCTTGCCTAGAAAATTTTGAGAAAATCTACAAACTCAAATCTGCCAGTAGCGTCAAAAATCAATGTCGGCCAGATTTCTGCAGTATACTTCCCTTTTGTAAATGTATTTTAGCCAAGTACTATAGAGTTGCAAGACATTCATTATGTCCTTAATAATTATAATAATGTTTCACAGAATTTTCCAGTTGTTAGTTAGGATCTTAATCACTTTTTTAAAAGTTTGCTTCCGAACAGATTTGGCTTATCCCAACTGTTACACTATGTGTAATTGCTTTCCTTCCAGTTAACTCCTAACCATTGTCTCTCAAGAGTCGTGAAAGTCATGTTCATGAACCATTAACAGAATGTTTTTTTTTTACTGTCCAGTATACTATGAAAAGGTATCAAATAAAAATCTTATGAACCCAAAGTGGTTGAATTCCCAGCATGAGCCCAAAAAGGGCTAAATTTTGTACATGAGCCTAAAACGGCTAAACTATGGATATGAGCCTAAAACGGCTAAACTATGAACATGAGCCTAACGAGGGTAACACTTTGAACATAAATAAGTAAGACAACGCCATGGGCATAAGGGAGCTAGTTAGCTGACCGCGAAGGCATAGGTTTAAACAACAAATGCCCGAAACTATGTTTGCCGACATAGGATAGAGATTATTCCGCAAGTCGGATGACTCTTTTTTTCATGTGTCCCAAAAAGGGGCTAACCATGGATACTTGCTAGCAAATCATGTCATGTCACGTCCTATGCCCGGCAAGGTATAGGACGGCTTAGCTGGTCGGGCCGAGATCAGACTCCATGCGCTCACATGGTGGTTTATGACGGTTCACTACTTTCTCCCACAAATAATCAAAGGAATTTAAATCTACTTTATATTGTCAATTATAAATTTAGTTTACATTCTTGTTCCTTTCCAGATGCCTTCACTTATATTTGATTCTTATTGTTACTTCTAAGCTTTTGTTGTACTACCTTCTGCAGTGGTTTTACATACCAATACATTCCACGTATTGACCGTCTTTGGCGCTACATCGTTTCATGATGTAGGTTCTGGCTCTCAAGTCCGCGGTCAGGCACCTCATTAGGATTCCTAACTTCTGTTATTGGTGAGCCTCTTTCCTACCAGGAGGCTTGATGAGATATGATGATTTTTTTGTATTTTCTTTCCTTTCAGTATTAGTACTTATTAGAGGCTTCACAGGTGTAGTTGTCAAGCAAACTTTGTAATTTTCAGTCTTCATTTATAATAACTATTGGTATTGTTGAACATTATGCGGTATTAATAAACTTGGGTGAGGTTTTATCTCCTTAGAAAATCGTAATTGAATTCTATATTACTTCCGCTTTATATATTTGTATTACAAGTATGCTCGGGTGATATGCCAGAACGTTCGCTCGTACTAGCTATAGTATCGTATGTGTGTCACGTCCAGGGCCTCAGCTCGGGTCGTGACAGTTGCACTAAACAAGGGGTCCACTTAGAGGAAGTATATGTTTTAGATATTTGTGGTACCATTGTGTCGTTGAGAGGGCTTGATGAATTCAAATCTCAAATAAGCACATTAAAATTTAATGTATAGATATATTGATTTTTGCACTTCAATTTTAGTAACTGTTGATGCTGCATGGTGTTTTCGGTGATTTTAAAGCTGACAACAGCCAGGACTAATCTGCTTTAGCAAAGCAAACAACTAACTTGGTGCTGGACAATCAAATCTAACTGCACCAGGTATATATTACTTTTAACTCATCTGAAAAGGGCGATAATTAGGTCGTTTCCTCCCTCTCCTCGCTCCACAGAGAAGAGCGCTTGCTAGGCAGAGATGAGCTTTTCTTGATTAGTGTTTGTATGAGATATATGTAACCATTAGTGGTAGCATATTGCAGTAGTACTCCACTGAGAAACCCAAGGTTACAAAGCACCAGTCACTTCAAGATGAAAGTGGTTGAAAAAGCATCCTAGAGGAGACAATTTGTAAGAGTAAACTCGATGTTGTGTCCCAATCTCACTTGATTGTTCCCCGTATTTGTAGCATTTGCATTGTTATTTTGGTTTTGCCGTTTTGAGTAACTTCTTCATTCTGTCTGCTCGGTCATTACAACATGTAGTGCACTTGGTTAGTGAGGTAAACCTCAATTATGTGTCACCTAGGTTTCTTTTGGTAGTTCCTTTGAATTGATCTGTTAGAAAGTCTTTGAGCACCACTTCTTTGACAAGAAAAGATTTACCAAACAATGTAACTTTTAGGTAGATATATCCGGCCCCTCGAAAAAATGAAAAATGTATTTCAGGCTACTTTGGGAGGACTGGGTGTTCGCCCAAGTATTGCTAATACCGAGGAGCTAGGCTCAAATCCTCCAGCAGTCTCCTCCTTTGCCAATATTTTTTTTTTGTTTTGTGTTGGTAAAAACTAAGATTGTATATATTAAACGAAAAATTGCATAATGAGGTAAAAGCAATTTGGACACTGTGTATCTGTAAATGAAATTTTGTCCGATCTGTTGAGTAGCAAACACAATCCCACATCGGAAAAATAGAGGGAACATGTCCAATATTTAAAGTGTCACCCAACTCCACTAGTATGAGGCCTTTTGGGAGGTACTCAAAAACAAATCTGTGAGGGCCTGGCCCAAAGCGGACGATATCATACTAGTGCTGAGTTACACGCGATCCCAACAAGTGGTATCAGAGCCCAGGTTCGGATGTGTCGGAGTGGTGACTGCGGTTGGTGAAAAGTTCCCAGTGTAACGACAAGACTGGTGACCTGCAGGTGGTGCCTTGTGTCGAAAGTCTTCCTGGTGAGTGGTAGTCAGGCGGCGTGTCCCGTTGGGTGATAACAGCGATACAAGATGTTTAGCAGATCATGTGAAGTGACCTACTAGTTGAGATCTACGGTTGATGTCTCGTGTCGAAAGTCTTCTTGACAAGTGATGGTCAAGCAGCGTGTCCCACTGTTTGGTAGTGGCGGTACGAGGAGGTCAAAAGTGATGTGGTCTTGGTTAGAGGGAACATGTCCAATATTTAAAGTGTCACCCAACTCCACTAGTATGAGGCCTTTTGAGAGGTGCCCAAAAATAAATCCGTGAGGGCTTGGCCCAAAGCGGACAATATCATACTAGTGCGGAGTTACACGGACCTGGCTCTGATACCTGATGTTGAATATTAAACAAAACAGCTGACAGAAAATTTGATGGAAAATCAGAGAACTAATCCTTTATTGATGCAAATAGCCTGTATATATAGGCTTACAAATGTATAAGCAAGTCATTGCTTATTACTAGGACTCAACTTACTCCTAACCAATAACTAATAGACCTTCAATTTGACTGAAACAAAAACACTAAAAAAAATAACTAACAATTCAAAGATTATCTAAACAAATTAATAATGACTTAAGACAAAGAAAATATGGAGATAAACAAATAACCATGTCATTCATATTCTGGTGTCGATATCTTCAATACTCTTGCTCAACACCAGCTTCTTCTTTATTCACCCCGCCAAGCTGATGATAACATCTTACAAACTTATTGCCACTCAAGCCTTTTGTAAATGAATCTGCATCATGGTCTTCCGTTCTAACGTTCTTCAATTCAATTTCCTCTTGCAAGACTTTCTCTCGGATAAAATGGTAATGCACCTCCATATGCTTAGTTCTAGCATGAAAAAATGGATTCTCTGCCAAACGTATTGCTGATAATTTATAACAATACAAAGGAATTGGATACATCACTTGTTGATGCAACTCCTTCAACAGTTGAGTAGCAAACACAATCCCACATCGGAAAAATAGAGGGAACATGTCCAATATTTAAAGTGTCACCCAACTCCACTAGTATGAGGCCTTTTGGGAGGTACCCAAAAACTAATCCGTGAGGGCTTGGCCCAAAGAGAACGATAGCATACTAGTGCGGAGTTACACGCGATCCCAACAAGTGGTATCAGAGCCCAGGTTCGGGTGTGTCAGAGTGTTGACTGCGGTTCGTGAAAAGTTTCCGATGTAAAGACAAGACTGGTGACCTGCAGGTGGTGCCTTGTGTCGAAAGTCTTCCTGGTGAGTGGAAGTCAGGCGGCGTGTCCCGTTGGGTGATAACAGCGGTACAAGATGTTTAGCAGATCATGTGAAGTGACCTAGTAGTTGAAATCTACGGTTGATGCCTCGTGTCGAAAGTCTTCTTGACAAGTGATGGTCAAGCAGCATGTCCCACTAGTTAGTAGTGGCGGTACGAGGAGGTCAAAAGTGATGTGGTCTTGGTTAGAGAGAACATGTCCAATATTTAAAGTGTCACCCAACTCCACTAGTATGAGGCCTTTTGGGAGGTGCCCAAAAATTAATCTGTGAGGGCTTGGCCCAAAGTGGATAATATCATACTAGTGCGGAGTTACACGGACCTGGCTCTGATACCTGATGTTGAATATTAAACAAAAAAACTGACAGAAAATTTGATGGAAAATCAGAGAACTAATCCTTTATTGATGCAAATAGCCTGTATATATAGGCTTACAAACGTATAAGCAAGTCATTGGTTATTACTAGGACTCAACTTACTCCTAACCAATAACTAATAGACCTTCAATTTGACAGAAACAAAAACACTAAAAAAAAAAATAACTAACAATTCAAAGATTATCTAAACAAATTAATAATGACTTAAGACAAAGAAAATATGGAGATAAGCAAATAACCATGTCTTTCATATTCTGGTGTCGATATCTTCAATACTCTTGCTCAACACCAGCTTCTTCTTTATTCACCCCGCCAAGCTGATGATAACATCCTACAAACTTATTGTCACTCAAGCCTTTTGTAAATAAATCTGCATCTTGGTCTTCCGTTCTAATGTGCTTCAATTCAATTTCCTCTTGCAAGACTTTCTCTCGGATAAAATGGTAATGCACCTCCACATGCTTAGTTCTAGCATGAAAAACTGGATTCTCTGCCAAACATATTACTGATAATTTATCACAATACAAAGGAATTGGATACATCACTGGTTGATGCAACTCCATTAACAGTTGAGTAGTAAACACAATACCACATCGGAAAAATAGAGGGAACATGTCCAATATTTAAAGTGTCACCTAACTCCACTAGTATGAGGCCTTTTGGGAGGTACCCAAAAACAAATCCGAGAGGGCTTGGACCAAAGCGGACGATATCATACTAGTGCGCAGTTACACGCGATCCCAACAAGTGGTATCAGAGCCCAGGTTCGGGTGTGTCGGAGTGGTGACTGCGGTTGGTGAAAAATTCCAGGTGTAACAACAAGACTGGTGACCTGCAGGTGGTGCCTTGTGTTGAAAGTCTTCCTGGTGAGTGGTAGTCAGGCGGCGTGTCCCGCTGGGTGATAACAGCGATACAAGATGTTTAGCAGATCATGTGAAGTGACCTAGTAGTTGAGATCTACGGTTGATGTCTCGTGTCGAAAGTCTTCTTGACAAGTAATGGTCAAGCAGCGTGTCCCACTGGTTGGTAGTGGCGGTACGAGGATGTCACAAGTGATGTGGTCTTGGTTAGAGGGAACATGTCCAATATTTAAAGTGTCACCCAACTCCTCTAGTATGAGGCATTTTGGGAGGTGCCCAAAAACAAATCAATGAGGGCTACGCCCAAAGCGGACAATATCATACTAGTGCGGAGTTACACGAACATGGCTCTGATACCTGATGTCTAATATTAAACAAACAAGCTGACAGAAAATTTGATGGAAAATCAGAGAACTAATCCTTTATTGATGCAAATAGCCTGTATATATAGGTTTACAAACGTATAAGCAAGTCATTGCTTATTACTAGGACTAAACTTACTCCAAACCAATAACTAATAGACCTTCAATTTGACTGGAAAAAAAACACTAAAAAAAAATAACCAACAATTCAAAGATTATCTAAACAAATTATTAATGACTTAAGACAAAGAAAATATGGAGATAAACAAATAACCATGTCTTTCATATTCTGGTGTCGATATCTTCAATACTCTTGCTCAACACCAGCTTCTTCTTTATTCACCCCGCCAAGCTGATGATAACATCTTACAAACCTATTGCCACTCAAGCCTTTTGTAAATGAATCTGCATCATGGTCTTCCGTTCTAACGTGCTTCAATTCAATTTCCTCTTGCAAGACTTACTCTCGGATAAAATGGTAATGCACCTCAACATGCTTAGTTCTAGCATGAAAAAATGGATTCTCTGCCAAACGTATTGCTGATAATTTATCACAATATAAAGGAATTGGATACATCACTTGTTGATGCAACTCCTTCAACAGTTGAGTAGCAAACACAATCCCACATCGGAAAAATAGAGGGAACATGTCCAATATTTAAAGTGTCACCCAACTCTACTAGTATGAGGCCTTTTGGGAGGTACCCAAAAACTAATCCGTGAGGGCTTGGCCCAAAGCGAACGATAGCATACTAGTGCGGAGTTACACGCGATCCCAACAAGTGGTATCAGAGCCCAGGTTCGGGTGTGTCGGAGTGTTGACTGCGGTTCGTGAAAAGTTTCCGGTGTAAAGACAAGACTGGTGACCTGCAGGTGGTGCCTTGTGTCGAAAGTCTTCCTGGTGAGTGGAAGTCAGGCGGCGTGTCCCGTTGGGTGATAACAGCGGTACAAGATGTTTAGCAGATCATGTGAAGTGTCCTAGTACTTGAAATCTACGGTTTATGCCTCGTGTCGAAAGTCTTCTTGACAAGTGATGGACAAGCAGCGTGTCCTACTGGTTGGTAGTGGCGGTACGAGGAGGTCACAAGTGATGTGGTCTTGGTTAGAGGGAACATGTCCAATATATAAAGTCTCACCCAACTCTACTAGTACGAGGACTTTTGGGAGGTGCCCAAAAACAAATCCGTGAGGGATTGACCCGAAGCGGACAATATCATACTAGTGCGGAGTTACACGGACCTGGCTCTGATACCTGATGTTGAATATTAAGCAAAAAAGCTGACAGAAAATTTGATGGAAAATCAGAGAACTAATCCTTTATTGATGCAAATAGCCTGTATATATAGGCTTACAAACGTATAAGCAAGTCATTGCTTATTACTAGGACTCAACTTACTCCTAGCCAATAACTAATAGACCTTCAATTTGACTGAAACAAAAACACTAAAAAAAAATAACTAACAATTCAAAGATTATCTAAACAAATTATTAATGACTTAAGACAAAGAAAATATGCAGATAAACAAATAACCATGTCTTTCAATTCTGGTGTTGATATCTTCAATACTCCTGCCCAACACCAGCTTCTTCTTTATTCACCCCGCCAAGCTGATGATAACATCTTACAAACTTATTGTCACTCAAGTCTTTTGTAAATGAATCTGTATCTTGGGTTTCCGTTCTAACGTGCTTCAATTCAATTTCCTCTTGCAAGACTTTCTTTCAGATAAAATGGTAATGCACCTCCACATGCTTAGTTCTAGCATGAAAAACTAGATTCTCTGCCAAACGTATGGCTGATAATTTATCACAATACAAAGGAATTGGATACATCATTTGTTGATACAACTCTTTTAACTGTTGAGTAGCAAACACAATCCCACATCATAAAAATAGAGGGAACATGTCCAATATTTAAAGTGTCACCCAACTCCATTAGTATGAGGCCTTTTGGGAGGTACCCAAAAACAAATCCGTGAGGGCTTGTCCCAAAGCGGACGATATCATACTAGTGCGGAGTTACACGCGATCTCAACAAGTGATATGAGAGCCCAGGTTCGGGTGTGTCGGAGTGGTGACTGCGGTTGGTGAAAAGTTCCTGGTGTAACGACAAGACTGGTGACCTGCAAGTGGTGCCTTGTGTCGAAAGTCTACCTGGTGAGTGGTAGTCAGGCGGCGTGTCCCGTTGGGTGATAACAGCGGTACAAGATGTTTAGCAGATCATGTGAAGTGACCTAGTAGTTGAGATCTACGGTTGATGCCTCGTGTCGAAAGTCTTCTTGACAAGTGATGGTCAAGCAGCGTGTCCCACTGGTTGGTAGTGGCGGTACGAGGAGGTCACAAGTGATTTGGTCTAGGTTAAAGGGAACATGTCCAATATTTAAATTGTCACCCAACTCCACTAGTATGAGGCCTTTTGGGAGGTGCCCAAAAAGAAATCCGTGAGGGCTTGGCCCAAAGCGGACAATATCATACTAGTGCGGAGTTACACGGACTTGGCTCTAATACCTGATGTTAAATATTAAACAAAAAAGCTGACAGAAAATTTTTGGTAAATCAGAGAACTAATCCATTATTGATGCAAATAGCCTGTATATATAGGCTTACAAACGTATAAGAAAGTCATTGCTTATTACTAGGACTCAACTTACTCCAAACCAATAACTAATAGACCTTCAATTTGACTGAAACAAAAACACTAAAAAAAAATAACTAACAATTCAAAAATTATCTAAACAAATTATTAATGACTTAAGACAAAGAAAATATGGAGATAAACAAATAAAAATGTCTTTCATATTCTGGTGTTGATATCTTCAATACTCTTGCTCAATACCAGCTTTTTCTTTATTCACCCCGCCAAGCTGATGATAACATCTTACAAACTTATTGCCACTCAAGCCTTTTGTAAATGAATCTGCATCTTGGTCTTCCGTTCTAACGTGCTTCAATTCAATTTCCTCTTGCAAGACTTTCTCTCGGATAAAATGGTAATGCACCTCCACATGCTTAGTTTTAGCATGAAAAACTGGATTCTCTGCCAAACGTATTGCTGATAATTTATCACAATACAGAGGAATTGGATACATCACTTATAGATGCAACTCCTTTAACAGTTGGGTAGCAAACACAATCCCACATCGGAAAAATAGAGGGAACATGTCCAATATTTAAAGTGTCACCCAACTCCACTAGTATGAGGCCTTTTGGGAGGTACCCAAAAACAAATCCGTGAGCGCTTGGCCCAAAGCGGACGATATCATACTAGTACGGAGTTACACGCGATCCAAACAAGTGGTATCAGAGCCCAGGTTCGGGTGCCTCGGAGTGGTGACTGCGGTTGGTGAAAAGTTCCTGGTGAAACGACAAGACTGGTGACCTGAAGGTGGTGCCTTGTGTCGAAAGTCTTCCTGGTGAGTAGTAGTCAAGCGGCGTGTCCCGTTGGGTGATAACAGCGGTACAAGATGTTTAGCAGATCATGTGAAGTGACCTAGTAGTTGAAATCTACGGTTGATGCCTCGTGTCGAAAGTCTTCTTGACAAGTGATGGACAAGCAGCGTGTCCTACTGGTTGGTAGTGGCGGTACGAGGAGGTTACAAGTGATGTGGTCTTGGTTAGAGGGAACATGTCCAATATTTAAAGTGTCACCCAACTCTACTAGTATGAGGCCTTTTGGGAAGTGCCCAAAAATAAATCCGTGAAGGCTTGGCCTAAAGCGGACAATATCATACTAGTGCGGAGTTACACGGGACCTGGCTCTGATACCTGATGTTGAATATTAAACAAAAAAACTTACAGAAAATTTGATGGAAAATCAGAGAACTAATCCTTTATTGATGCAAATAGCTTGTATATATAGGCTTACAAACGTATAAGCAAGTCATTGCTTATTACTAGGACTCAACTTACTCCTAGCCAATAACTAATAGACCTTCAATTTGACTGAAACAAAAACACTAAAAAAAAATAACTAACAATTCAAAGATTATCTAAACAAATTATTAATGACTTAAGATAAAGAAAATATGGAGATAAACAAATAACCATGTCTTTCATATTCTGGTGTTGATATATTCAATACTCCTGCCCAACACCAGCTTCTTCTTTATTCACCCTGCCAAGCTGATGATAACATCTTACAAACTTATTGTCACTCAAACCTTTTGTAAATGAATCTGTATCTTGGTCTTCCGTTCTAACGTGCTTCAATTCAATTTCCTCGTGCAAGACTTTCTCTCGGATAAAATAGTAATGCACCTCCACATGCTTAGTTCTAGCATGAAAAACTGGATTCTCTGCCAAACGTATTGCTGATAATTTATCACAATACAAATGAATTGGATACATCACTTGTTGATACAACTCATTTAACAGTTGAGTAGCAAACACAATCCCACATCATAAAAATAGAGGGAACATGTCCAATATTTAAAGTGTCACCCAACTCCACTAGTATGAGGCCTTTTGGGAGGTACCCAAAAACAAATCCGTGAGGGCTTGTCCCAAAGCGAACGATATCATACTAGTGCGGAGTTACACGCGATCCCAACAAGTGATATCAGAGCCCAGATTTGGGTGTGTCGGAGTGGTGACTGTGGTTGGTAAAAAGTTCCCGGTGTAACGACAAGACTGGTGACCTGCAGGTGGTGCCTTGTGTCGAAAGTCTTCCTGGTGAGTGGTAGTCAGGCGGCGTGTCCCGTTGGGTGATAACAGCGTTACAAGATGTTTAGCAGATCATGTGAAGTGACGTAGTAGTTGAGATCTACGGTTGATGCCTCGTGTCGAAAGTCTTCTTGACAAGTGATGGTCAAGCAGCGTGTCCCACTGGTTGGTAGTGGCGGTACGAGGAGGTCACAAGTGATTTGGTCTTGGTTAGAGGGAACATGTCCAATATTTAAAGTGTCACCCAACTCCACTAGTATGAGGCCTTTTGGGAGGTGCCCAAAAACAAATCCGTGAGGGCTTGGCCCAAAGTGGACAATATCATACTAGTGTGGAGTTACACGGACCTGGCTCTGATACCTGATGTTAAATATTAAACAAAAAAGCTGACAGAAAATTTGATGGAAAATCAGAGAACTAATCCTTTATTGATGCAAATAGCTTGTATATATAGGCTTACAAATGTATAAGCAAGTCATTGTTTATTATTAGGACTCAACTTACTCCTAACCAATAACTAATAGACCTTCAATTTGACCGAAATAAAAGCACTAAAAAAAAATAACTAACAATTCAAAGATTATCTAAACAAATTATTAATGACTTAAGACAAAGAAAATATGGAGATAAACAAATAACCATGTTTTTCATATTCTGGTGTTGATATCTTCAATACTCCTGCTCAACACCAGCTTCTTCTTTATTCACCTCGCTAAGCTGATGATAACACCTTATAAACTTATTGCCACTCAAGCCTTTTGTAAATGAATTTGCATCTTGGTCTTCCGTTCTAACGTTCTTCAATTCAATTTCCTCTTGCAAGACTTTCTCTCGGATAAAATGGTAATGCACCTCTACTTGCTTAGTTCTAGCATGAAAAACTGGATTCTCTCTCAAACGTATTGCTGATAATTTATCACAATACAGAGGAATTGGATACATCACTTGTTGATGCAACTCCTTTAACAGTTGCATAAGCCAACAGTTTTTTTGAGCTGCCATCGCTGCTGCTCGGTACTCTGCTTCAGTGGTTGACAGAGAAACTGTTGGTTGTCTTTTGCTACACCAAGAAATTGCTCCTGACCCAAGAATGAAAACATACCCAGTAGTTGATCGTCGAGTATCATGGTCACCTGCATAGTCAGCATCACAGTAACCAACTAGTTTACAATTTTCACCTTTTTTGTACATAATACCATAGCCTAGCGTATTTTTCACATATCTCAGATTTCGGCGAACTACTTCCAAGTGAGGTTTCTTCGGATGTTGCATGTATCGACTCATCATACCGACTGCAAAAGAGATGTCTGATCTTGTTAAAGTTAAGTAAATAAGACTTCCTACCAACTGTCGGTACATTGTAGCATCTTCTAAATCTTTCCCTTCATAAGCACATATTTTAGAGTTTGGCTCTATTGGCGTCGAGATTGGCTTACACTTAAGCATTCCGAACTTGTTTAGCAAATCTCTGGAATACTTTTGCTGATGGAGAAATATTCCTTCTTGAGAGTAACTGACCTCTCTACCAAGAAAATGCTTGAGTTGTCCAAGTTCTTTCATTTGGAAACGAACTGACAAGGTTTCCTTAGTTCAAAAAATTTCTTCTTCATAATCTCATGTGATGATTAAATCATTCACATATACCAGTACAGTAGCTATTTTCTCTTCTTTAGCTTTGACGAACAAGCTAGCATTTGCACTAGTCACCAAATATCCACTATGAGTAAGAAATTCAGCAATCTTACCATACCAAGCCCTCGGTGCTTGTTTTAATCCATAAAGCGTCTTCCTTAGCTTACACACATACTCAGGGTAATCATGATTTTGAAAGATAATTGGCCGATCCATGTAGATCTCCCGATCCAGCTCCCCATGCAAAAATGCATTCTTTACGTCCATTTGCCACAAATTCTAATTTTTACAAGCTGCAAGTGCTAATAGGACTCGTACAGTTGTAAGCTTTACAAATGGACTAAAAGTTTCATCATGATCTAGTCCATATTGTTGATAAAATCCACGAGCCACCAAACGAGTCTTATGCCTTTCGATTGACCCATCTGCTCGACGCTTTATCTTGAACACCCACTTGCAAGATATCGGCTTCACATCACTTGGTTTTGGTATAAGATCCCAAGTCTAATTCTGTTTTAGTGCTGTCATTTCTTCTTTCATAGCTTTATTCCACTTCTAATCTTGAGATGCTTCTTCAAACGTCTCAGGCTCATTTGCATTTTCTTCCTCCACTATTGCGGCATTGGCATACTTTGGATTTGGCTTTCTGAATATTGTTGATTTTCTGAGCTGAGTTGGTGTTTCTACTCCACTAGGTTCAGCTTGTTCACATGGTTGTTGATACACACCAGTTTGTCAGGGACATTGGTCTACACCTTCTTCGATATTGTCTTCGTCATCTGCATCTTTTGCTTCTCCTAAACCCAATTGGATTTGAGAAGATTGCACCACATCTTTAAGAACATCTGATTCTGGCAGTATTTCCTTGTCTGATGACCACCATGAAGAAGATTCATCGAACACCACATTCCGGGATGTGTAACACTTTCCAGTTATCAGGTCACAACATCGCTACCATTTTCTTTGACTGTCATATCCTACAAAAATACATCTGACAGCCTTCTTTTCCATTTTGCTACGTAAATAATCAGGTACAAATACATAGCAAACACATCCAAAAACTCAAAAATAACTAACAGAAGGTTTCATATTCCATAATTTTTCGAAAGGTGAAATAAAACATAACCTTTGTTGAGGAAGCCTGTTGATCACAAATGCAGCCGTCCTCATTTCTTCTGCCCAAAAATGTCCTGGTATGTTCTTCGCGTGAAGCATGCTTCGACAAATTTTTGTCAGGTGCCTGTTCTTCCTTTCTGCTATGTCATTCTGTTGTGGAGTGCTAGCACATGTGAACTGATGACGTATTCGGATTTCTTGAAGAAAATCACAGAACTAGTCTGAAGTATACTTTCCCCCATTATCACCGCGTAGACAACAAATTCTTTTGCCAACTTTCGCTTCTGCTACCTTCTTAAATTCTTTAAACTTTGAAAAAGTTTCAGATTTTTCTTTCACAAAGTAAATCCACACATACCTTGAGAAGTCATCAATAAAAGTCACCATGTACTTCATCCCACCTATGGAAGCTTGTTTCACAGGCCCAAACACATCGGAGTGCACCAACTCCAATGGTTCTCTTGCTTGAAAATGGGATTCTTCAAAAGAAAGTTGATGTGCTTTTCCATACTGGCAGCCTGCACATACTGTGTCTTTTCTCACTTCAAGTTGTGGAAGTCCCTTCAACATCGACCTCTTCATCATCACCTCTAATTTGGAAAAGCTAACGTGACCCAGTCGCATGTGCCACACGTCTGTTGTTTCATTCTTTTTCGTCTTTTCTACATATGCAGCTTCTGTAGACATTACATAAACTGATTCCAACCTTTGACTTTTCATCACCGGTTCTTTTATAATATTCAGGTCCCGATAGATCTTCACATCTTGTGGTCCAAATAGAACAAAATGGCCAGAAGATGTTAACTGTGCCACAGAGAGAAGATTTTTCTTCATACCTGGGACATGGTAAACATTTTGGAGCGGTACCTCGATATCACTAAATTGAGGAGAAACTATTGTATTACCAATGTGAGCTATCGGTAACTTTGAGTTGTTCGCCGTTACAACTACCCCGCTGCCCTTATACTCTGACAGGTGCTACAGCTTTTTTTTGTCCCCCGTCATATGATTTGAGCATCCCGAGTCGACAATCCAATCCTTCTCGTAATCAATTGTCTTTGTCATTGTAACGAGAGCCAATTCTTCTTTTTCTACAGCAAAGAATGCATCTGCATCCCACTCTTCTTCACTATTTGATGTAGCAGCACTGCTCTCAATAGTTTTTTTCTTTGACCAACAATCTTTCGCCATATGACCTCTTTTTCCACAATTGTAACACTTTCCTAGAAACTTCTTACCGTCGTCTTGATTCTGCGAAGCTCCTCCTGTACGAACACTCTATCTGCCTTGATGACTTCTTTCCATATCATTATTCTTCTTGGATATACCAGTGGTATGTTGTTTGGAATTTCACCTGCCTCGTTTGACATAGAGTGCCTCTTCTTCCTTCTTCAACGAGACTTCTCCCATTTGGTTAGCTAAGGCTTCTTGACCAGCTAACAAATTTTCGAATTCTACCAGCGACGGTTGAACTTGCCATCCTTGTATGGCAGCAATGAAGCTCCTAAATTCTGGCTTCAAGCCATGAATGATGATGTGCTTCACCCTAGTATCACCAATAGGAGCCTCCAGATCCAACTCAAAAATCTCCCAGCATAGCGACTTTACTTTATGAAAGTACTGTGAGATCGTCATGTCGCGTTGTGACACTGACAGCAACTCAGACTCTAAGAGTTGGAGCTTCGTATCATTCTTCTTGGAGAACAGCTTGGCGAACGTATCCCAAGCTTCCTGTGGAGTTTTGGCATCACGTATATGCTCTAGTACATCTTCTTCGACTGTGGTCTTCAAGGCGAACATTTCTTTATCCGCTTTGATTCTCCATTTCCGTAAGATAACATTCGTGTCTTCAGCTTCTGGAGACGTAACCTCGTTTTCCTTTACTACTTCCCACAAGTCTTGGCCTTGCAAGTACGACATCATGCATGTAGACCAAGAATTGTAGTTTTGGTTGTTGAGTTTCTTGATTCCACCAACTACTTGAAGATCACCCATCCTGACAGCACCTAGAAGAACCTGGCTTTGATACCAGATGTGGAATATTAAACAAAAAAGCTGACAGAAAATTTGATGGAAAATCAGAGAACTAATCCTTTATTGATGCAAATAGCCTGTATATATAGGCTTACAAACATATAAGCAAGTCATTTCTTATTACTAGGACTCAACTTACTCCTAACCAATAACTAATAGACCTTCATTTTGACTGAAACAAAAACACAAAAAAAAAAAATAACTAACAATTCAAAGCTTATCTAAACAAATTATTAATGACTTAAGACAAAGAAAATATGGAGATAAACAAATAACCATGTCTTTCATATTCTGGTGTTGATATCTTCAATACGATCAATATTGCATGATAAGTTTTTCTAAGGCTAGGTTGCTTCAGTGATCACAATTTTAATGTTGGATATCATTTTGGAGAATGTTGACCAAGGGTCACTAGGATTGAAATCGACTTGATGATATTGCTCTCCGTATGCTTAACCAAACTTTTAGGCATTAGAACTGTTGGTCCTAAGTCCTAACGGCAACTCTTGCTTTGTTTCATGGAAAAATTCTCAAGATTTTATTTGGTTCGTTATGGTACTTTGTCGTCAGGATGCAAAAAACAATGATGAACTTGACAAGAAAGATGGATTGATGGAGGAGAATGTCCGGAAGGCTCTTGATGCTTATTCTCCTCCATGTTTGCGACCCTTGTAACGAGCTCCACCAAGCCATTTCTATCCCCAACATAGGACGAACATGTTGTCTTTCCTCCTTTTTTCTTTCTCCCACGTTGCCTGTGCTCTGATGTCTGACAATTTTGTTAGGGAGTGTTTGTGTCGACATCACATTGTCAAATTACATGCAGTAGAGCTAATCTGCTCGTAGTCAAATAGACCAACTTTTTTTGGGTGTTGTTTTGTTTCATTGACATGGCTCATCATTGCTAAGGCCATCATATTTATATCGGATGGACAAAATTGCTATTAGAATTTTTATTTTCTTTTATCGTCTTGCCAATACATGTATGCGATACCATAGGTGTTCCTTCCCCAACTTTATTTTTTGTTCAATTCTAACATTTGTATCAGTCTCAATGAATCAATCAGCTAATATTCAATCCTTTATATGCAATGTTAGGCCTAGAGAGACGTGACGTATCGGGCTGCAACATATCTTACGATGGATAAATATCAGAAGGCGGCAATCTTTTGTAATGCCTTGGTGATATACGAATGAACAAGTGCATCAAAAGCCAACGTTCTCGTTTTATCTCCATTTCATATTCTCATTCCAAAAAAATTATTAAGTCGATGAACTATTTTTACATCTTCTATTAAAAGAAGAAATATGTAAAATAGAAAATTAAAAGAAAACACTAAAAAGGGTCATGTCTTTTCATTTTTCTTGGATGTATGTATTCTCATTTAATGTGTAACGGGTAAATACTTATTTGTCCAGTGTTTAGATTTAAATCAAATCAACTCTATTATGCTGGAGCGATTTGATGTAGTAAAAATATGTATTAATTAATCATGATTAATTGCTACAAGTGTGGATACAAATATATATTATACATTTATTTATTTAGTGTAAACACTCCAATGGCAAAAAATTATTCACATAGGGTATTATCCTAAATCAATACAATGTATCATGTTTAAGTAATTTAACGAAGTAAAAGTATATGTTAATAATGATAGTTGAATAAAAAGACATCTATATTCAAACACATGAAATCTTTACTCTTCTATCTAATTAGGCCTCTTCCTATGGTAACATTCCTATATAGTTTCTACATTTCAACCGTTTATCTATTATATTGCTTTCTTCGAAGATCAATGACTTACCCGCACTAAGAATTTACACCAAGCTAATACATATATATTATGTGCTTAAATATAGAGTTCATTTACTTAATCATAGCTTTTTTTAATAATTGTGATGTCTGGACCGGCTTACGCACATCTCGACTAATTCCACCGAATATCTGCCAGCAATAGGTACCAGACAACTCTGTCCACCAAAGCTAAAATAGATGGAAAAAAAATCACCTAATCTTTATCTCTGTTAGTAATTAAACCTGAGACCTCATGTCACTCAACTCCACTTTATTGAACCACTAGATCATACCCTTAGACTCATCTACTTAATCATAGTTGATTAGTATATATTTTTCATTTACTTAATCATAGTTAATTAATATATATTTTTACTTCATTAAATTAATTAGTCATGATAAATAGTATTGGTTTCTCGTGAACACACACCCGATGCGGGTAAGTGTTTTACCGGTTACAATATCTAGATTATATGCAACTTGCATGCGAAAATTTTGCTAACTTCTTAGTTTTTTACCCTATGCAATTTGTTTGAAGTAAATGTATAGGATTGGTTGGTCTTAAAATCAGGAATTAAGAATTGGATAAATGAACACAGGCAAATTAATAGTAGTACACTGCATCACCATAATTAATATAAAGCTTTTCTGTATAATCAAATACAGCACACAAGAGGGTAAAAATAATAGGATACATCAATACGAATCAAAAACATTAAGATGACAAAAGAAATAGGAAGAGCAAAACATCAAACGGTAGAGACAATATGGTGAGTCAGGTAAAAATTGGAAGCCGTAAGATCAGTTGGATGGAGGAGAAAATGTTGGAATTGTGGGAAAGTTCGGAAATGATGGGATATTGGGTAGAGGAATATTGGCAGGCAATGGAGGTAGAGTCATCTTTGGAACGGAGGGCAATGTAGGCAAAGAAGGCAATGGAGAAGCTGTTGGGAGCGTTGGCAAAGATGCAATGCTTGGCAATGGTGGCAATGTGGCTGCTGTTGGCAAGTTTGGAATGGTAGGCAATTGTGGCACTGTCGGCTGAGGCAATGAGGGGATAGTAGGCATGTTGGGAAGTTGAAGTAGGCTACGAGCAGCATGACTTGTGGTAATGCTTGATATGGACAACAATGCTATGATCAATAAGAGGACTGAGCAATTGTTGAAAGCAGCCATTGTGCCAATTTGACAAATATTACTTTGTTTCAATAAAATGAAGAAATAGAAGTTGGAAGTTCTGTTTTAATTTGAGGAGATTGATCATTAAGAGGGTATTATATAGGGAAAGAAGTTGAAGACTATGGCTGAACTATATGAGATGCTATGGTGTAGAAGCACGAGAACTCAATCAGTTGTTAGTTCACCTTCCTAGATTTAATTAACTTTAGGCATGTATCCTCCTAATGTCATGGTGCCAACCAATAGAGAATAGTATTAGTTTTAAAATATTAAGAAATGATTTAATCAATTTGAATGAATTGTCCACCAAATATGGTTGATCCAATCTTCATCTACGTATAACTACTTTCAGAAAACATCTCTACTTATAAGATCATATGTATGTGTTCCTAAAACAAAAAAATTGGGAAGGCTAACTAACAACAGAGTATCAAGAAGTTTAAAGTCTATGCTTCCTCATCCAACATCTCACCCAAATCCTAGTACTCCCTCAAAAACTTTCCCTATATATACCACCTCTTTCTTGATAACCAATCTCATCAAGTCAAAAAACATCTTCATTTCCTTGTAATAAGGACAATTTAGCAAATTATATAACAATGGCCACTTCCAGTAACCACCCAATCCTCTTCTTGTTGATGATTGCATTATTGTCCATATCAAGCATCAGCACAAGTCATGCTGCTCGTAGCCTACTGCAACTTCCCAACTTGCCTACGATCCCCTCATTGCCTCAGCCAACAGTGCCACAATTGCCCGCTATTCCAAACTTTCCAACTGCAGCCACATTGCCACCACTGCCAACTATTGCATCATTGCCAACACTTCCAACAACTAATACACCTTTACCTTCTTTGCCTACATTGCCTTCTATTACAAAGATGACTCTGCCACCAATGCCTGCCAGCATTCCTCTGCCCAACATGCCATCACTTCCAAACATTCCCGCAATTCCAAATATTATTCCTACAAATTCACCTCCTCCTTCCAACTAATCTTGTGGCTTCCAACCACATGATTTTTAACTATTAATACTATTGGTCACTTACCGTGTTTTTTTGTTTTTTAGCTTTTCTTTTGTCGTTTAAATATTTATCCGATATGTGATTGCTGACAACGAATTGTATCATATTATACTTGAGCCCTATACAGGGATTTACATTTGTGTTAATCCCATGCAGTGTCTATTACTGAGTCGTGTATTTGTCCAACATAATTCACGCATGAGAAATGATGAACCATGTATACATGCTTATTTTGAACAAATTTAATCATACTTTGAAAAACCTATTTAGGACCCATATTCAGAAAATAACCAGAGTTTTTTATTCATATAATGTTAAATTGCCTCAGTCGACTGTGATTAAAAAAGACAAGTGAAAATCGTGAATTTGAAGTTCCAACTATCAAAAATACATGCCAGAAGTCTTTAAGTTTGAACACAGGCTTGAAGTTGGGGAGTTGTCAAATCTAATTTCATACTCAGATTATCTTAAGTTGGCAAATGTGTGAACGGATCAAACTTAAAACAATGGAGTCTAAAACTAAGCTTGGCACATCTTCCACCCAAAAGTTATGAAGTTGGGAACAAGCCAAGACTAAGTCAAACCCAAATGTCTGAAGTAGGAATATTGTTCGTGCAGCTCAAACTTTAGACGTTCAACTAAGTTATACTAGACAAACTTCCTGCCCAAATATCTAAAGATTGCACAAGCCAAGCCTATCAACAAACTCAAATGTCTGGAGTTAGTATACACTTCATACACTTAAGTCTGAAGTTAGCATTAGCAGTTTTCCAGCCTAAAGGTCAGAGGTTGGGAACTAGCCAAACCTAAATTTGGAACTGAAATTGGCCGACTTCCTACTTTAATCCAGACAATAGATTGGAAGTGACATGACAACTAATGTCAGATTCGATTTTAGTGGTCACCCAACCATCATACATTACTCAAATATGTGAAAGGGGTGTTATGGGTTAACTATACAAAGAGCCAAACATTAACGGGTCGTTTGGCAGCTGGTTTTCAGGTGAATTATGCAAATACATAGACAAGTTAGGAGAGAATCTCTGTATATGAAGGGTCGAACAACTAATTGCTGCAAAAAATAATGTATATAAATTCTCTCATAACTAATTCATATATTAGTCTCTAACCAGCTACCAAACAACCCCTAAAGCAACTGTAAATTGAACACAACATCAGCAAGTAAATATTGCAAACAAGAATTGCACCACCATTGAAAGAAGTAAAAACAACTGAAAACAGAAAACAATTCATGGTAATCCAAAACTAACAATATCATAAGCATCACTGTAAAAGTTTCAGCATTAAAAAAAGGACAAACACAGCAAAATTAATCCAAAATCTCCCAACCAAATCGGTCTTTAAACGAAACTAAACCAAAACATAAACTCCATTACCGTAGACAGCAACCAAAAGGGTAAGTAATTCATCTGGAACTCAACGGTAAGATTTCTGGAACCTAGAACGAGCACCACGACCACCAAACTTCTTAGGCTCACATCTTCTGGGATCAGCAACAAGCAAAGTCCTATCATACCTAATCAAAATATCCTTAATCTCCTTCTTCTGCTGCTCATCAACAAACTTCTGGTAAAAAGCAACAAGGGCTTTCGCAATGGACTGACGAATAGCATAGATCTGAGAAGTATGTCCTCCGCCCTTAACACGGATACGCATGTCGACTCCAGCGAAACGGTGACGGCCTAAGAGGAGAATAGGTTCAAAGGCTTTGTAACGGAGGATTTCAGGTTGAACAAGCTCGATTGGAACACCGTTGATTTTGATCAAGCCTCGGCCGCGCTTGCAGTGCGTGACAGCTACTGCTGTCTTCTTGCGACCGAAGCATTGGACGGATTCCGCCGCAGCTGGTGTTGCTTCTGCCTTCTGCATTTTGGGGGTATTGTGAATGAGAGAGCGAAAATGGTAGTGAGAGAGGCGGAATGAGTGTGGTTAGGGATTTGTATGAAGTGAATAAATATGGGCTTTGAGTAGCTTTTCAATTTGGGCTTCGATGAAATATATGGGCGAAAGCCCAATATATAAGGTTCAATTACAAATAATGTAGGGAAAAGTTCAGAATTAGCAAACTTGGTCCATTAATTAAGAGTTGCAAAGCAACTTTTTGCTAATTACTTGTATATATTTGTGGCCCTATTTGGGTGTAAAAACACAAAATTTAGAATCTCCTTTATTTTCTTAAACACCATATCAAGTCAAAACACATTATTTTTTAAATCGAGGGAGTACCTAATTGGTCTTCTTCAAGACCTTATCATCATTCGCAATCATGGGTCTACTTCTCCTTCTTTCTTTATAGGAAAATTAGAACATTTATCTGCGCTTCGCACGGTTGATAATAAGACTATTGAACGTCGATTTTATTATATATAAATTCTCTTACATCATTTATTAAATTTAATCAAAGTGTAAGTCTATTCTTAAAAAATTCAATAGCCTTTATATTTTTTCTGAAAGTACTTTAGAAACTATTCTTGATAGGGAGCTTTTTTCTGAATTGGTCTTGAACTGTGGGAATTTGAATAAGTCGTGTGCAAATGGAGATAGCGAACTTGAAAAAAAAAAAAAAAGTATTTTAAAAAAGTATATTGAGATATATGTTTTCTATACGTCTTAAGCACAATGCCTTTTTTATTAACAACAACAGCAACAACAACAACAACACAAACAACCAACAGCAACAACAACAACAACAACCAACAACAACAACAACCAACAACAACAATAATATAGTCGTTTACAATCCTGCCGGCATTCAAGAAATTTGATTCCATTAGAGATGAAAATTTTCTCTCAAAAATAGTCCCCATCATGTCTGCCGATAGTGCTTTCTAGACAAACACCAAAGGAACAACAAAAAGTCTTAAAGCAAAATGCCTTTAAAATCATCAAATGCGTTATAAGTAGGATGTATTCATATCCACAAGTGTTATATTAAGTTAATATATACTATATTAAGTATAAATTTTTTTGATTAATTATTTTGCTTAGTACACTTGTCAGTGAGTTTAAATATTTGAATTTATGCCTCTCTTAATCTATAGAGAGAAAATTAGGTGATAATATAAGAAAAATAATTTTTGTGTTCCAGTTAAAAAAATGTACATGATGATAATATTTTGTCATTTACCTGAAACTGAATAATATCTTAATATTATATACTTTATCATAAAATATCATTCAATTTAGAAAATGAAAAACTTGTAATGTAGATATAAAGGGAGATATTTTTCTTTGTAAAACTATATTATTGGTATTTTTTTTCGTTTGCTTTTAATCTCACTTCTACCAGTAATTATAGAGCTATAATGAAGACCCTAATTTTGAGTAATAAATGAGAAATTGCATGTATTAAAATGACATGATATTATAAAAATATATACCTAATCAAAGAACGGTGACATGATATCTTTTCTAAGGTCATCTCTATGACTATTCTTGCATGATGATAATCTAAATAATCAACTACTGATTGACTTTCAGAATTTATCTTTTGATATTCTTTCATTTAAATTTGCATTTTAAATTTTGAAAAAAATATTCTAATATTTTGGTGCTTAAGACAACACAAAATAATACAATAACCTCAATATTGTTGATGGCAATAAAAGACATGCAATATTATAATTAGTTTTCATACCACAAATAGATACGAAAATTTTAGTATGGGCCTCGTGCACCAAGTGATACTTGCATGAGACACCTAATATTTTGACACATAAATTTTTTTGGGTCCCACCGCTTAAAAGAATTCTCATTTTTTATTTTGTTGTGTTCTCAATTATTTAACTTTTTAATTTTTTCAACAAATCACTTTTTTTCTTTTTCTTTATGGGGTTAATTTTTATTTATTATTTTTTTATTTTTCTTTCTTTGTTCTTTTCTTCAATTTTTTTTCTCGTATTACTATACTAAATAAATTGAAATTTTTATTCTTTTGCTTCGTTTTTATTTTCTTCTAATTTTTATTTGTTGATATTTGTAAACAAATTATTATTTTGGTCACTCAATCATGGTGATAATTTATATTTTTTAATTTATTTATTTTTTTAGTGTAAAAAAATTTGAATATTGCAAACTTGAAATTAAATCTCATAAGTAATAAATTTATCTTTCTTACGTCTATATGATATTATTTAGTATGGTTTACTATTATTAAAGGCATCTCTAATATCTAGAAATTAAAGAATCATCATATATTTTTTATTATTAAGGATATCTCTATGGTAAAATTTAAAATTGATAGGGTCAAGAAATGGAGTGGTACCTAAATAAATGTAAATATTGAGTTAATTTTCTTAATATTCTTTTTCTAAAATTTTAGAATTGCTCCATCATTAAATAATAAATAGACATAAAATTAAATTAAAATATCTTTTAGATCCCGTTTGAATAAGATTAAAATCTGATCAAATCAGTTTTTAATCTCTTTTGTAGCTTTTTTAAAACTTGAAATTAAATCTCATAAGTAATAAATTTATCTTTCTTAAGTCTCTATGATATTATTTATTATAGTTTACTATTATTAAAGACATCTCTAATATTTAGAAATTAAAGAATCATCATAAATTATTTATTATTAAAGACATCTCTTATATAATAAAATTTAAAGTTGGTAGGGTCAAGAAATGGAGTGGGTCCTAAATAAATGTAAATATTGGTTTAATTTTCTTAATATTTTTTCCTAAAATTTTTGAGTTTCTCCATCATTAAATAGACATAAAAATTAAATTAAAATATCTTTTAAAGACCGTTTGGATAAGATTAAAATCTGGTCAAATCAGTTTTTAATTTCTTTTGTAACTTTTTGTAGATGTGTAGTAAAATAAAAAAGTACTTAAAAAAAGCAAAAAATGAGACGTCGGGTACCCCAACTTTTTACATTTTATATTAAAATTCTTTTTAGTTTGATCAAGATATTTACATTTTTATCCTTTTATTTTCTTCTAATTCCAATAATACCCCAAATTTGTAGCCCTTAAATATATAAAGAAAAACAAAAAAAAATAAAGAAAAACAAAAAAAATAAAGAAAAAAAAAATTAACCCCAAAATAAAAGAGCAAAAAAATGAGTTTATTTAGACTCTGTAGTTAGCCGTTTTTATTTAGACAACTCATTTTTTTGCTTTTTTATTTTGGGGTTAATTTTTTTCTTTAATTTTTTTTTGTTTTCCTTTATATATTTAAGGGCTACAAATTTGGGGTATTGTTGAAATTAGAGAAAAATATAAAGGATAAAAATATAAATGTCTTGATCAAACTAAACAGAATTTTAATCTAAAATGTAAAAAGTTAGGAGTATTTGATGTCTCACTTTTTGCTTTTTTTAATGAAATTTTAACTTTTTTAAGTTCTTTTTTATTTTACTACGCATCTAAAAAAGCTACAAAAGAGATTAAAAACTGATTTGACCAGATTTTAATATTATTCAAACGGGATCTACAAGATATTTTAATTTAAATTTTATATCTATTTATTATTTAATGATGGGGCAATTATAAAATATTAAGAAAAGAATATTAAAAATTAAATCAATATTTATATTTATTTAGGTGCCACTTCATTTCTTGACCCTACCAATTTAAATTTTATTATAGAGATGTCCTTAATAATAAAAAATATATGATGAGTCTTTAATTTCTAAATATTAGCGATGCCTTTAATAATAGTAAACCATAATAAATAATATCATATAGACTTAAGAAAGATAAATTTATTACTTATGAGATTTAATTTCAAGTTTTTAATATCCAAATTTTGTTACACTAAAAGAAAATTAAATAATAAAAAATATAAAGTATCACCATGATTGAGTGACCAAAAAAATAATTTGTTTACAAATATCAATAAATAAAAATTAGGAAAAAATTAAAACAAAGCAAAAAAAAAAAAAGTTCAATTTATTTAGTATAGTAATAAGAGAAAAAAATTGAAGAAAAAGAACAAAGAAAGAAAAATAAAAGAATAATAAATAAAAATTAACCCCATAAAGAAAAAGAAAAAAGTGATTTGTTGAAAAAATAAAAAAGTTAAATAATTAAGAACACAAAAAAATAAAAAATGAGAATTCTTTTAAGTGATGGGACCCAAAAGGTCCATATGTCAAAAAACTAGGTGCCTCATGCAAGTATGACTTGGTGCATGAGGCCCATACTAAAATTTTCTCAAATAGATATAACATTTAATTTGTTTTGTTGGTACGATTTTGTAATGTAAATTTTCAGCCTATATTTTTTTTTTCTTGAAGAAAGGGTAGAAATAACTTGGAAAAAATTGTTAAAAGTGACAAAAGAGTTTTGAAATGAGGTGTAGGTGACTCAAGTTTTTAAAAATTGAGTAGAGGTGATAATTACTTTATTATGGATTAAGAAAGTTATGAAAGTTTGAGAATAATCCATAAGTTTTTAAATTTACACTTTGATCCATGTAAAACCTAATATAACTAGAAACGGAGGAAAAAATGTGTGTTTCTCTCTCTTCTCATTTATTGTTGTTTTCACTCGCTTTAGGATTTTCGTTGTTTATTATTGTTGATGCTTTATACATCACCTTCTGCTTCATTATCATCATCATCTTCTTCTTGTTGACCATTGTTGTTGTTGTTACCGCTACTACTGTTACTTGATCAATTTTTTATGTCAAATTTTATTTCGTACATCACTTTGGCATTACTTCATAGGTGACTTTGGTAAGTAAAATTATGATTTTTAGTTGAATTTCTCATCTGGGTACACTGCTACTGTTATTTTTGCAACAATAATAAAATCCGAACATGAATCCAACATAAGATTTATCTATTGCGACGAATGACTCATATGTTGGATTCATGTTTATGGTTCTATAGTGTTGTAACATGAATCGAACAGATGAGTCATTTGTTGCAACAAACCAGTTATATGTTGCAACAGATGAGTCATCTGTTGAAACATTCTGTTGCAACATATTACTCACCTGTTGCAATAAAACCTGAAGTTGATTCCAACAGATGACTCACCTGTTGGTATTTATGTTGCAAAATATAGAACCTGAAGTTAATTCCAACCTGTTGCAACAAGTTAGCAATCTGTTGCAACAGGTTAGTGATCTTTTGCAAAAAGTGACTCATCTGTTGGAATCAGCTTCAAAGGTTCTATAGTACATCCCAACAGGTGAGTCATCTGTTGTAGCAGATGTATAATCTGTTGCGACAGATGAGTCACCTATTCCAACAGATGACTCATATATTCGAATCAGCTTCATGTTCTATAGTACCGTAACATGAATACCAACAGGTGAGTCATCTGTTGCAACATGTAACTCATTTATTGCAACTTTGTTGCAACATATTATTCACATGTTACAACAAATTACTCATCTATTGGGTTCAGGTTATAATACTATACAATCACTATTAATTTTATTATCATATCATTATTAACTTTTTTAACAAATGTCTTTATTTAGGTAACACTAATAGAGAGATCAATAACAATAGGGGTGGTCTGTCATGGTGAATGGATCGAGAAGAGCAATCGATATGTTTGGCATTGGAAGGAGGGTGAAATACTAGAAACGATAGCTATGATAGTCCAAAGTGATGTTTCGTATGATGATTTTATGAACTTAATCATCAGCTATTGTGGACTGAATTATCAACTTGAAGAACTCGTTATCAGCTACATGCACAACTCCTTTGAAAATCAGAAGGTACTACCTTTCAAGATAATCGATCAGGTTCGGTTGCGTGCTTATCTGAGTGATTCAGCTAGGACGATGTTAAGGGTGTACGTGGTTGAAAAATCGAGAGAGAATGAGAAACTAAATGTAGAAGAAGAAGAAGAAGAACAATACATGTTTGATGATAAATTGGATGATATGAACATAAATATTTCGGATGATGATCAAACACCTACGCTCGTTATTGCTAGCAATACGGTGGATAGTTCTTCTCAATCATCACAATCGGGTAATCGTCAAGATGACGACAAGATCTGGACCAAGGCAAAGAGAATTCTTGCAGTCATTGGCGTGGAAGACATACATTATCGGGATGTTGAGATACTATTCGACTAGGGAAATATCAAAGTTTATGACTGCAATGAACCTACCGTCGATGAGGTCGATCTTTTTTTCCTCGTGCAGCCACCGATAGAGTTGTTGCCCATCTTGTTGAGGGAGAGTAAGCTGATGAATCATTTTCCAAAGGAAGTGTTGATGAAAAAACCATGGGATTTTGAAGGTCGAAACAAGGGCATGACCCTTCCAAAAAATGATATCGGTTACGCGTGCGGCTTGCACTCTCTGACACATATCGAATGTTTGCTGACTGGCACAGAAATGGCCGAGCCAACGACCTTTCTGTGCGACAATATTGTGGCAAACCTGCAAGAGTTCTGGGCTTATGGGGTACTAACTGGACGCTTGGAGCCTGTTATATAAAAGAGCTTGTGAAATAACAATTTTTTATTTCAAGTCACACTTCACTTTACTTTAAATTACAAAACATGTACATGTAGTGGCAATAATTTTTTTTTTATGAAAGTTGAGTTTTTTATAATGCAATAGATTGTCAATCTGTTGTAAAATATATTCTATCTGTTCTGGCAGATAGTTTATCTGTTGCAATAGGTTGGTCATTTGTTGCATTATGTCGATGTTATTTCTATCTAATCTAAGTCTAATCTGTTGCAACAGTAGGAAGACCTGTTTGATAATTTCCAACAGATGACCAAAATTTTACAACATATGCCTAAATCTGTTTGATATTTTGCAACAATTACGTTTGAATATCCATGTGCTCGACAACACCAAACCAGTAGCAAATACATCACCATGAAAATTTAAGCAATTAGGCTTGAATATCCATGTACCCAACAACACCAAACCAGTAGCAATAACGACAATAATGTAGTATCTTCTTGCTTTATTTTGTTTCTCTTCAGAAGCCTTGACTTTGTTCAACAAATCCCAGATTACATGATTTGCTTGTAAAGGGTATCGTTCTTCATACCAATCAAAGTAATCGCATCCACCCAATTTCTATAAAAATAAGAACATAATTATAAAACAATTACAAGTCAATAATTAATCAACTAATTAAATAAAAAAATATTACCTTTGAAATCTTACAAGTAAAAAACCTATGACCTGAATTTTGTTGAGTCTAAGAAGTCTTCAATAGAGCTTCATGACCGCACTTACAATATCAAAAATTATCATAACAAAAAATAGTGGAAGATGCGCTCGATATTGTCAAGCTCAGTTGGAAAAAATGAAAAAAAAAGATGAAGAAATGAAAGAGCAAATGCAAATAATTTGAAGAATTTGGATAGATAAAAAAAATGACGATGAAGAAGAAGATTTGAGAATTTAAGGTTAAATTTTAGGAAAAAGATGAATATATAAGATATTGGCGGAAAAAAATAACCGTTGGGGGCCAAATCAAATGCCAAGTCAGCAAAAAGTGCCAACCTGACACATTTGATGCCTATTTTATTTTACTTGTTTAAAATAAACACTGTCTACTTGATGCCTATTTTATTTTAGGTGTTTGAACTGAACACTGTCGATGGGTTCTGCCTTAGTTATTTTAATTCACTTTCACTTTTTTACATGTAGTGGCAATTTTTTATGTCCAATGAAAGTTGAATTTGTATAATGCAATAGATTCTCCGTCCGTTGTAATAAATATTCTACCTGTTCTGACATATAGTTTATTTGTTGCAATAGGTTGGTCATCTGTTGCATTATGCCGGTGTTTCTATCTAAGTCTATCTATCTGTTGCAGCAGTCAAAAGACCTGTTTGATAAATTCCAACAAATTATCTACCTGTTGCAACATATGTCTAACTCTGTTTGATATTTTCCAATAGATGTGCTGTCTGTTGCAACAGATACATTATCAGTTGCAATATTTGAATATAGTATTCCATTTCAATTAATAATTTAAATCGAAGCCTTAAGAACTTAGTTGAAATAAATCAACGAATAAATGAAATGTAAAAAAATTATTATGGGTACAAATCTCAACAAATACATCAACAATTTAAGTATTGATGCCAAGAATTCCTAAGGAGGGGTGAAGTTATTACTTTGATAGACTCAAGCTATTTAGATCTACTCAATATGAACAAGTTAAAGTTGTTCTTCATTCGGTGCTATGGAATTCGGCTTTGCTCATTGTGGATCTTTATTATCGCTTACATATAGTTTCTGCGCTTTCTGTTCTCCATATTTTCATAAAAAGAGTAGAGTAGCATATTGTCAATGCTGTTCAGCAGCAACTTCTACATCTACCTGGAAAGTCAAAATTGGTAATGCTAATCACGGAGATACAACAAAATGAAAAAGGATAACTCATCTGTTCTAGCAAATCAAACAGGTCTTCCTTTTATTTTAAATTGTCTCAAATAGATTATATTTTTGTTGCAATAATGAATCAACTGTTAGGACAAATTTCTACATGAGAAAGACCTGTATGATAATTTTCAACGGATGAACCTTCTGTTGAAATATATAGCTCATCTGTTGCAGCAGATAGGTCATCTGTTGGTACAAATAAAAGCAGTACAAAGAGCTATTTAATTTGCTAAAACAGACGAGACATCTATCGCAAACAGACATCATCTGTTGAAATAGAAATGTGTCTGTTTGTTAGTTGGAAGACATATATATTCACCTTCTTCAGCTCGTGCTGCTCTCCTTTGGACATTGTACATTGTTCAGTGCAATACACAGACAGAGGAGTTGCAATTTCGCTTTTTTGAATGCTTGATAATGCCTTGGAAATCACTTTCCTTCTCCTCTTAACCTTAATCTCTAATGGAGTGGATGGAAATAAAATCTTTTTTGATGGAATGATACCCTTCTTAGATGTCAATTCCTTTACAGGAGCAGTTAATACATTAATAGCATTAATCACTACATCATGTTTCTCCTTGTAGTCTTGACATTTGCATGCAGAACATTCGCTTGGAGAGGCAAAATCTGTATAACCAGTATAATTATACTCATAATGGTTTATTTTAAATACTGTAAGAGGAGCATCATTAGCACCAACAGCAGCACCACTACGACCACCAACAGCTCCATCACTACTAAAACCATCAACAACAACAAGCCCACCCTCCAAAATTATTTTTCTTGTAATAGATGTTGCTCCAAACAATTCTATTTTTATTCTATCGATGACCTTAGGGTCCGATAAAGTTTGCACAGACCGTAAAGTAAGAAAAATGACATCTTCAACTCTCGATTGGTCGGAACTGGCGACGGATGCACAATCTAACATAAATCATTACATATATTATAATGATGATTAGATCATTCAAAAAAATTATTAATTAAAATAAAAATTTAATTATAATTATACTTACTGCATCCTTCGGGGGGTTGAAGAGATCAAAAAAATTTGCATTATCAGTTTTGGCCTACAATCATTTCAAGATTCTTGGACAGGAAACTTCTTCCTGATAGTTCACTAGTTGTCTCAAATAAAGAATGGCTTCAAACGCCAAGCCTATAAAATAATGTCAATAAATCAAAATCATTATTGAGTAAAAAATGAATGATATCATAATAAAAGAAAGAAATATTTACCATGAAAGCCCATGGAAAGCCATATAAGTTGACTGTCTTTGGCGCTAACGGAGTCAACAAATATTTGACAGTCATTTTGAAGTTTTCATAACCTCAAGGATAGTTGTTAAACGCCTCAAGATCCTCAGAGAGCTTTATTAAACCAACACTTATGTTGTTGTTAACGTCTCTCGCCCAAAGAATATTATGTACAAACCAAACCAAGCACAATGACTGCTTGTGCTTCTTTGAAAGTCATTTACCTTTCAACACTTCTATCAAATTTTTATTTTTGAAGCTTGGACCAATAATGAAAACTAGGTCATCATGATCACACGACTTGCTTTTGCCTTTTTTGGGTGTGCGGGGTGCCTTTTTGGGTTAGAATAGGTATAACTTGAGAAGGAGGATAACATTTTAGTCCAGTAACTATGACAAACTGCTTCCAACCAAAACAAATAGGCATGCCAGAGTAATTTATCCACACCTCATCCATCTTATCTTTGTTTTCATGGATAAACCTATGCTTGAGAAATTCATATACCATTTTCATTTGGATATGAGCATTGTTGTCCTCCGGCAAATCAAGATATTTCCCAAAGCAACTGTCCCTGAAATAAGCATCCAATTTTTATTCTCGAAGTATTTTTATGAAGGTGTCAAAAGATTTTCCCATGGCTGACTTAACCACGAAATCACCTATAAAATTTGTGACATCATCGCACTGCATTCTTATAGGATAACAATCAATGTTGAAGGTTTTGACCAACTCTTTGGCGGAAGGGCTATTAGCATTTAGATTATCTGTTTTGAAATATTTCTCCTCCCCGTGTTTATCATATTCTGCTCCCGATTGAGATAACGCTTGTAAAGCAAGCTCATAGAGTGGTGGATATAGCCTAGCTGCTTCACCTATTCCTTTACTTGGACTTGATTCAATTTTTGTTCTTTTGGGAGCCATATTATCTAAAATTAACAGAAACATAAAAAAATATATTATAGTTGATTAATGCATCATTAAAAAGGGATAACAGTAAATCTAACAAGAAAAACCGTAAAATAACACTTCCAAAAAATCACTTATCTGTTGCACCGGGTAGTATATCTATTGTAGCATATAACAAACCTGTTGCAGCGGATGAGCAATTTATTGCAATAATACAAAATATATCACTCATCTTTTAAGATAGATGATGGTCTGTTCAACAGATCATATATTATTGTAACATATGAGCGATCTGCTGGAACAGTTAAATAACTTGTTGTAATGGATGAGTAATTTGTTGCAACAATACAAAATATATCACTCATCTGTTGAGAAAAATAAATGGTCTGTGCAGCAGATCACACATCTGTTGCAACGTATGAGCGATCTGTTGTAATAGTTAAATAACCTATATCAACGGCTGAGTAATCTGTTGTGATAATACAAAACATATCACTTATCTGTTGAGAAATATGAATGGTCTGTGCAATATATCACACATCTATTGCAATATATGAGTGATCTGTCAAAACAGTTAACTAACCTGCAGCAACGACTGAGTAATCTATTGCGACAATACAAAATATATCACTCATCTTTTGAGAAAGATGAATGGTTTTGTGTAACAGGTCACACATCTATTGCAACACATGAGTGATCTGTTGGAATAGTTATCAATGATCAATATTGTTTAGATTTCTTCCAACATAGGGTCACCTATCGCGGAAGATGAATGATCAATTGGAAAAATCATGTCTTGGACATGTCCTGTTGGAAGAGTTGATAGGATTTTATCCAACACGAGGTTCATCTGTTGCATCAGATCCTTAATCCGATGGTTCTTTCATTGCATAAGATGGTTAATCAGCTGCATCAGATTTTTTATCGATGCTTAATCTATTGCAACATATGGTTAATCTATTGCATCATATAGTTAAACTGTTGCATCATATGCTAAATCTGTTGCATCAGATGATTAATCTGTTGCATCAAAATTTTAATTTAATGGTTCCTCTGGTGCATCAGATGGTTGATATGTTGCACCATATAACAAATCAGATGGTTAATATGTTGCACCAGATGGATAATCTGTTGGAGAAAATAAAAAATAGTAGCACGATTTTGTTCAACAGAAAAATAGCAATATCACCATTTTTACCAAGAACAAGAACAAAACAAATCAACTCAAATCGTTGTTTTGTTTGTATAAACACAAACAACAAAAATCAAACTTCAAAAAAATGCAACAAACAACAAAAAATCATAATTTACTTCAAAAAGAGAAGAGAAGAAATATCAGAAATTAGAATTTTATTCAGACCGCATTTCAAATTAAAGCAACAAATATTGAAATTGTTAACCAATACTATAAGAGAAGTTGGCTCAAGTTCCTCGTTTTCTTCAAAACTAAAAAGGCCATCAATTTTTACCTGTGAAAAAAAAGGAACGATGTTGAATTCGAAGCTGTTGTGGCCGGAGAGCAAGGCTGTCACGTCGATTGAAGGTTGAAGAATTCGAAGCTATTGTGGTCGGAGATCAAGGTTGTCACGTCGATTGAAGGTTGAAGTCGAAAAGAAACTCGAAGCCCACCTATTTATCGTCGGATGTTGAAGTCGCCGAGGATTAAAAAGAGAAATTTGTTGAACTGTTGGTTGGGAGAGAGTTAAGAGAAGCTGTCAAAAGAGAGAGGAGAAAGACTGGTTGATTTGAATTGAAAAGGGGAACTCGAAGCCCAACTATTTGTCGTTGAAGGTTGAAGTCGCCGAGGATTGAAAGGAGAAATTTGCAGAACTGTTGGTTGGGAGAGAGTTGAGAGAAACTGTCGAGAGAGGGGAGAGAAACTGGTTGATTTGGATTGAAGAGGGGTGTGGGTTGGGTTTCTTTGTATTTTTGAAAAGATTAGAAAGTTTTGAAAATATTAATCAAGTCCACAATTAACTTAATCAAGTTTTCTAATGATGTTTGACCCTTTAAGTTGGTCAATGTCACCAATCTTTCATTCAAGACTTAAAAAACACCTTTCCTTCAATTTTCTCAGGTCACCTTGTCTTATTTAATGAGAAAGGAAAATTTTAGTATATCATCATTTTAATATAATAAATTTAATTATTTGAGAAATGTATAGAGTAACGCATATTATTTAATAGCAAGGGTAAAATGGACAAACAGTAATAAATTATTTATTGATTTTTTAAATTAAATAAATATTATTGAACATTTATTTTTAGTATAATGGACAAGTAAAGGAGATGTAGGGAGTACATTGAAGGTAAATCAATGGGTCCAATTCCAATTTAAGTTGAGGACAGTTTTATGAATCTTTTATTTCCTCTGGTTTAGTTTACTTGGCCCGTGTTTACTTGACACACCCCGTAAGAAATCTTTAATCAAGGGTATTATACTAAATTATGATGTTTTATAATTCTAACTTTGACTAATATAGTTATTTAATGTTAATGGTAGAAAAAAATAACAAAATATTTTTAATTTCATAAATCGTACAAATAAATTAAAATAATTATTTTTTTAATATATGAGTCAAGTAAAACAAGAAGGGGAGGTGCTTTTATTCCTCTCTATTTAACCCCAACTTCCCAACAACTTAATTAATAACAAGACTTACCATGCCGTTTTTATACAATTCAAATCAAGAGGATTCAGATTTGTTAGCTTGAATGTAGTAACAGCACATAGAGTTCGAAGCTTAAAGAGTAAGTCTTTTCATTTAAAATTTTAAAGAGGCATATAAAAATCATAAGATTTTAAAACGGACAAGGCAAATGAAGGTGTTTGCCTTATTCATAAAAAGTTAACATCGTCAGGTAATGATAAAGTACAATACGGGAGCATGATTTTATCTTATAAGATAAATGAAGTCTCTTACCTTATCCTTTGACTAACAAAGGCTGGGGTTGAAAATTTAATTTAAGGTGGTAGGGGTTGTCAATGACACCCTAGGGAAGGAGAAATATTAATTTCTAGGAGTTGACATCGATGTATTCCCTCTGTTCATTTTTCTATTTTAGGATATCTAATAATACTTGTTCATTTTATAAAATTAATGAATAATTTACCTAGTTTTACCTATTTTATCCTTGATATTAAATACAATACATCACTCATTGCATTTTTCAAAGCAAAAAAATTATTATATTTAAAGAGTGATCTAGTAAAATCATCATCTATTTATTGTTTCTTAAGGAATGTGCCAAGTAAAAAATAAACAACTATTTATAGACTGAGGAAATATTTAGTGAGAATTTACCTTACAATGTAAAATGTGTCCTCCGCGTTCTTAATTTTGTTTTATAAAGCACCTATTTTATTCATTTTTTGTCTACATTATTTTGAATGTTTGTTCATCCGTTTCATTCTCTCTTGATTCACATTATTTTTAGTATTTGTTCTTGTTCTTTTTCTTGTTCAAGTCTATTTCATCAAAAATCTTGCACATTAAGGTATATTTTAATCACCCCTTTTTATATAATTATTTCAATACCCAACAAATAAGTATGCAATAGTAATATTATTAATTATTTTTTTAGCTTACTAATTTGCCAAATGTTGTTCTTATAGGGGAATATTCAACTGAGGCGTACATGTCAAGCATATGTATGTAGATTAAGACGATTATCGAAAATTTAAACGGTACGAAGAAATAAAGATAAATAATCAGCATTTTGAAGTGGGATTTCATCAAATATTGATTGTCTGTTGGACGTAAAATAATTTGGATATCGATCAAAAATAACCACATCGTCTTTCAAATTTGTAATACTCATTTTAATCCTAAACAACCTTTTCAAGCGATCATATTTGAGAGATAAAAGAAACGATTGAACTATTATAGGACTCCCAGTATATCGCATCGAATCTCCATCATGCAAAACTTCACCATCCCAATATAAATTTACTCTTACCTTATTATCATCCATCGTAAAATAAAAAAAATGAATAAGGTTCAACAAATATTTTGAGTTATGCACTTTGACAATTTTTTTTAGGATTGCTGTAAATGAAAGAAATCTACACTCTTTATATAGCACCATGCAACACTATTATAAGACAAACATAAAATCCTACCTTATAAGGTGAGAACTCATACTCGACTTACAAGTAAGCCTCATAAGCCAGCAAAAAAGAATTTATTTCTTCACTTGTCACCAAAAGACAAAAGGGAATTTTATTCTCTCACTTGACTTGCATACGCATAAGGGTAAGGTAAGAAAATTCATTTACCTTATAAGATAAAATCGTTGCTCCCGCCTTGTAGTTTACCATTATCTGATGACGTTAACTTTTTATGGACAAAGCAAATACCTTTGTTTGTTCATTCTTGAGTTACTAATTATTCTTTCTTAGTTGTGGTGAGGTTCTTTCTTAGTTGTATCTTCATTCTTGGGCATCGATTTGTTCATTTTCTTGAGCTACTAATTATTCTTTCTCTCTGTTTTTGATTCTTGATTTAGTTTTTGTCGCTTTATATTTCTTGGATACATATTTTTTCTGTTTTTTCACATCTTTCTGTATGGTATATGTACATATAGAGGTGTCAAAATGAACTCAAATTGAGTTGACCCGCTCAACTCGTTCAATATTTAATGGGCTGGGTTCAAGATAATTTACTATTGGATAAATCTCAATCCATTAAGTCTCAACTCATTTTTAAATGGGTAAAATTCATAAATAGCATACTTAAGACCATAATTATGAGATTCATAGCAACACTTTCATAATTACTTAAACTAGCAACTTGTATTTTGTATTTGAACAAACTGTTGCTATAAAAATACATATACAAATCGTTTTACTGCCCATTTTTAACTCAAATCAGTTGAGTTAAATATGAAATAATTAGCCATGAATTAAATGTGGAGATTCCTTTTCCATTAAAACCTCTTAACTGATTTCCGTTATTTGTTACCAACTGATCAAAATTCAAATTTCAGTTTCACATTATCGTTTTCATCCCCCAAAAATCAAAATCAAATTCAACTGAAATTTCCCCTGTTCAATATCTTCGAAAATTTAAATTAAACCATTACTTTTATTGAAGGTATTTAATCGTAATATTATTTTCTTATATGAATTTCATCAATTGTTTGAAATCGATCAAAAAATTTTCGTTCTGAATTTTTTTTTTAACCATTATAGCATTACTGTTATTTCGTTCAAATTTTTTTGATCCATTACTGATATTTCGTTCAAATATAGTGATCAAAATCGATTTTTCATTAAATTATATTTGAATATTTTGAGTCATTAACGATTTTTCGTTTGAGTGATCAAAATCAATTTTCCGTTACGTTGTTCAGTTTAACAATTTATTTCGTTAAATTATTTTTGAATATTTTGTAAATGAATTTCGAAAAAAAAAATGCAATAGTAAATTGAACTGATCAAATAATATAGTGATCAAAATCGATTTTTCAAACTGCTCAAACTCATTTTTTTCTCTTTTTCACTTCTCTTTTTTGTTTTTTTGTTTTTCTATTTTTTTTTCTTTTTTTTACTCTTTTATCTCTAACTTTTATTTTGAAAAGACAAATATGTATATCACATACACATATTAAAAAAATATACAAAATACATCGCCATACATATTTGGTATGTATTTACAGTACAAAACATACATATGTATTTACAAAAATATATATCTCACTCATATGTATATATAAACATGTAAGACACAAAATCTCTATAGCAAAAAGAACAACTATATACATATATATATATATATATAGGTAATCAAAAAATACATGATACATATCCTATATGTTTATATATACATGTGAGTCGGATATGTATTTCTGTAAATACATATGCACATATATATGTGTATTTTTTTACCGTAAATATATATGCAGATCTGTATTTCTATTTATTTTGTATATTTTTTAATATGACTATGTGATATAAATATTTATCTTTTAAAAATAAAAAATAGGGATAGAAGAGTAAAAAAGAAAAGACAAAAATGAAAAATAAAAATCTGAAAAAAAGAAGTGAAAAGGGAAAAAAAATAGAAACTAGAACAGAAAATTGCATGCTATAGACCCAAATATGGGTGACTTTAGATATTTAACTCCAATACGAAATGTCTTTAAAGAATAACCTTCCTTAATTTTTAAGTATAGTAAAAATACCATTTTGCCTCTCTACACCTCAAATATATTTTTTAAACTTTCCATACTTATTTGTCTCTTAAATTTTATTTTTTATTATTTTCACTTTTTATTTTTTCCTTTAATTTTATTATTCTATTTTTTATTTTTTTTATTTTTTTATTTTTCATTTAATTTTATTATTCTATTTTTTATTATTTTTACTTTTTTATTTTTTCTTTAATTTTATTATTTTATTTTTTTATTATTTTCACTTTTTAGTTTTTCCTTTAATTTTATTTTCATGTTTTAATTCATTTGTCTCAACCTTTACTTTTTTTTCTTTTTTCTTTTTTTTTAAGTATTATCTATTTCTTTTTTTAATTCATTTGTCTTTAACCTTTATTTTTCTTTTATTTTTGGTTTTTATCAAATTTTTTTCCCTCATTTTTCTCAAACTTTATTTTTATTTTTTTCTCACATTTTTTATTTTCTCAATTTTTTTAATTCTTTGCTTTTTTCTTAATCTTTGTTTTTTCTTGCCTTTTTTTTTCTCACTCTCTTTTTTCTATTTCTCTATTTTATTTGATCGTTTTTTTTCTTCATTTTTCTCAAACTTTATTTTTATTTTTCCTCTCATTTTTATTTTTCTCAATTTTTTTAATTCTTTGCTTTTTTCTTGATCTTTATTTCTTTTCTTTCTTTCTTTTTTCTCAATCTTTTTTTTATTTCTCTATTTTGTTTGATCGTTTTTTTCTTTTTCTCAACTTCTATTATATTTTGCTAATAAATAATAAATTGGATAATCCGCAAAGGTATTTACTTTTTTTGACATGAAAGCAAATTTAAGGGCATGAATTGTTGTTACGAAGTTCTTTGAAAATTCTTGAGATAAGTCGTGTCTCTAAGGCGAGAGTTATAGAATATCTCATAAATAAAGGCATAATATAGTAGTGTCAACTCTTGCCCGTGTGGCATAATTTATTATTTGAAAGTCCTTGAGCTAAGTATTGCCTCTAACGTAAGAGTTGTAGAACATCTCATAAATGAAGACATAACGTGGTAGTGTCAACTCTTGCCCGTGGGGCATAATTTGTAGTTTGAAAGTCTTTGAGCAAAGTCTTGCCTCTAAGGCAAGAGTTGTAGAACATCTCATAAATGAAGACATAACGCGGTAGTGTCAACTCTTGCTCGTGGGGCATAATTTATAGTTTAAAAGTCCTTGAGCTAAGTCTTGCCTCTAAGGCAATAGCTGTAGAACATCTCATAAATGAAAACATAACGTGGTAGAGTCAACTCTTGTCCGTGGGGCATAATTTGTAGTTTGAAAGTCCTTGAGCTAATTAAGTCTTGCCTCTAAGGCAAGAGTTGTAGAACATCTCATAAATGAAAACATAACGTGGTAGTGTCAACTCTTGTCCGTGGGGTATAATTTGTAGTTTGAAAGTCCTTGAGCTAAGTCTTGCCTCTAAGGCAATAGTTGTAGAACATCTCATAAATGAAAATATAACGTGGTAGAGTCAACTCTTGCCCGTGGGACATAATTTGTAGTTTAAAAGTCCTTGAGCTAATTAAGTTTGCCTCTAAGACAATAGTTGTAGAATATCTCATAAATGAAAACGCAATATGCTAAAGTCAACTCTTGTCCATGGAGCATAATTTGTAGTTTGAAAGTCCTTGAGCCAAGTCTTGCCTCTAAGACAATAGTTGTAGAACATCTCATAAATGAAAATATAACGTGGTAGAGTTAACTCTTGCCCGTGGGGCGTAATTTGTAGTTTGAAAGTCCTTGAGTCAAGTCTTGCCTCTAAGGCAAAAGTTGTAGATCATCTCATAAATGAAAACATAATGTGGTAGGGTCAACTCTTGCCCATGGGGCATAATTTGTAGTTTGAAAGTCCTTGAGCTAAGTTTTGCCTCTAAGGCAATAGTTATAGAACATCTCATAAATAAAAATATAACGTGGTAGAGTCAACTCTTGCCCGTGGGGCATAATTTATTGTTTGAAAGTCCTTGAGCTAAGTCTTGTCTCTAAGACAATAGTTGTAGAACATCTCATAAATGAAAATATAACGTGATAGAGTCAACTCTTGCCCGTGGGGCATAATTTATTGTTTGAAATTCACTGAGCTAAGTCTTGCCTCTAAGACAATAGTTGTAGAACATCTCATAAATCAAAATATAATGTGGTAGTGTCGACTCTTGCCGATGAAACATAACTTGTTATTTGAAAGTCGTAAGTCTTGCCTCTACAATATAGTAGTGTCAACTCTTATCCATAAAACGTAGCTTATTGTTCGAAAGTCGTAAGTCTTGCCTTTATAATGTGATAGTGTCAACTCTTGCTCATGAGATATAACTTGAATGGAAGAAATTGAAGAAAAGAACAAAAATAATCAAAATTGCGGAAAAAGAAGAAAAATATTAAAAAAATAAAGATTAAAGAAAATGTAAAAGTTGAAACAGAATAGGAAAAAAAATAAAGGTTGATAAAAAAAGGAAAGATTAAGTAAAAATAAAGGTCGAGAAAATTTTAAAAAGAAAAAAATCAAAGAAAAAAAAATATATTTTATAAAAGTAGACGTTGAAAGGTGTAAAGGAAAAAAAGAAAGGGTTGATGAAAACTAAAAATAACAAAAAAAAAGAAAAGAGGGAAAGAAAAAATAAAAGATAAAAATAATATAAAATAAAAAAGAAAAAAAAAGGAAGTTGAGAGGAAAAAACTACGGGTTGAGAAAATTAAAAATTAAAAGAGAAAAGAAAAAAAAAGTCATAGTAAAATTTAAAAGAAAAAAAAATAAAAGTTGTAAGATATAAATATAGAGTTGTTATCCATTATGGGGATCATTTATGTAATTTACTCCATTGATCAGGGACAATTTCAACCAAAAAAATTATTAGTTAATAGGTAAGGGCTATTTTAAGGAAATCTACTAATTTAAATAAGAGTAATTTATTGGAAACGAAAAAAATTAAAAGAGCAATCTAAATGATTTCAAACAATAAAAAGTAAAGTAAAAAATCAATTAAAAGAAAGAGAAAGAGAAGTGACATGAAAAAGAGAACCTTATACATGGTAACTTCTCAAAGACAGTAAGTGGGGGACTACACTTAAAATAATATTATGTTTGCTACACAATGTAATAAATTAAACTGTTGCTATTTTTCATAATTTAAGTCTTAAGTATGCTACTTTTTGTAGTTTTCCCTTTTTAAATTGGGTTCAAATGAGCCCAATTCAATCTCTACTTCAACCCATTTAATAGAAAAATAATTTTCTTAATGAAATTAGGAAAAACAAGTGACAATGTGTTCCCCCACTCTCAAAATGACCCACCTCACCTCACCAAACTCCACTACACCCCCAGTTTACCCCACCCATCCCCACCCCACCTCTATTAAATATATATTTTTTATTTCTCAAAAAGTTTTTTATAACAAAAAATTTGCCCCATCCCCACCTCATCCCCTTCCCCCTCCCTACCCCAAACCCCCACCCCCACCCCCACCCCACCCCAAAAAATTAATTCTTTTAATTTTTTTGAAAAAAAAATTGAAAATCTCTTCTTACCTCACGATCAAAAATCCTACCTCCCCCCTTCATCGCATCCCCTATCCCTCCTAAAAAAGATATTTTTTTTAGAAATATTTTTCAAAAATAAATAAATAATTTTTTTTATAAAATAAGACCCCAACCCCCATCTCCCCCTACCCCCGCACCCCTTCCCCCATACGACAATATCCCATCCCCCAAAAAATATAGTTTCTAAAAAAAATTTAATTTTTTTTCTAATTTTTTTTTTTTTACCTCAACCCTATCCCTTCCCTACTCCACACACCCCTGCCCCTACACCGCTTTCATTTTAAAAAAATAATAATAAAAAAAAATTCTTACCCCACCGCATCACCCCCTAACCCCTCACCCCACCCCCATGACATATTCCTTTTTCAAAAAGTTATTTAAAAAAAAAGTTAATTTTTTTTTAAAAAATTCTTTCCTCAACCCCATCTTAACCCTCGACACCTTACTCCACACCCCTCCCCAAAAATTAAATTTTTACTTTTTAAAAAATTAAATTTTTTAAAAAAATTCTTACTCCAACCCCACTCTCTATCCACCCACCCAACTTCTCAACTCCATTCAAATTTATTTTCTTGAGTTGAATTTACAAGGAGTAAATATCAATCTGTTAATATTTTTTAGACTAAACGAATAAAATTGGGCGGGTCAAGACCCAACTCAATTTTTACACATTTCAACCTAAAGGGGGATTTGGGCGGGTCATGACCCAACCCGATATCCAATTCAACCCATTTAATATTGGAAAAAATACATAAAGTAGCATACTTAAGTATTAAATTGCAAAAAATAGCAACACTTTTATCAAATTACATTTTGTAGCATATGTATTTGTATTTTTGTAGCAACAGTTTGCAAAAATATAAAATGCATATCGATCATAAGGGCAGTAAAAATCATATGTATTTGTATTTTGAGATAATACCCAATTACCCCTTCCCCTGAACTATACCCAAAAGAGCTGTGACACACCTCAACTTCAAGGGGGTCCTATTACCCCCCTGAACTAACTAAAAGTAGAATTTTTACCACCTTAGTGCCTATGTGGCACATACGTGGCGCTTACGTGGCACAACACACTGAAGTGTCCACGTAGGCACACGTGTGTGCCACGTATGTGCCACATAGGCACTAAGGGGGTAAAAATTTCACTTTTAATTAGTTCGGGGGGGGGGGGGGGGGTAATAGGACCCCCTTAAAATTGAGGTGTGTCACAGCTCTTTCGGGTATAGTTCGGGGAGATAATTGGGTATTTTCTCTTGTATTTTTGTAGCAACAGTTTGTAAAAATACAAAATACAACTTGCTATATTATGTAATTATGAAACTGTTGCTATAAAAACTCATAATTAAGGTGATAAGTATGCTATTTATGAATTTTGCCTTTTAATATTTTCAATCTCAACCCAACCCTTTCATTTGACACCCCTATGTACATGCAATGATTTCTTGTCGACTTCTTTACATTTTTATTCTACATTCAAGTGTATGATTGCAAAATATGAGTATTACTGACGCTCATAAGGTGCTTGATAAAAATCTCTTGTAGGAAATAGAGAAAAAATATTCAGGAATTGCAAATTTTAAAGAGAAAAAAGCATAAACTGATGCAATTACATTGAATATTTGTTAGAACAGTTTTGAATTTTGGATCTTTATTATTTTTGTCCTGTTTTCTCATATGCAGATATAACTTAAGATACATATGATCCTTTTGTAATTAAGGGTTCTAAATGTTTTTGCTAGATAATTTCCTTGAGTACTTGAGTGACCTTTTGAGAAATATCTCTCTCTCTCTCTATATATATATAAAAACAGAAGCAAAAAGGATAGGTGTCCTCACAAGAAAAATCATCATTAATTTTTAAATAAAATTAAATAAAAATTACAATTTTAAATATAGCTTTAACTGTCTTCATTATTTTTATTTAAAAAATTTAACTTCAAATTACAGCTATCAAAACCAAATTTCACTAACTGTCACCTACAATGTCACGATAATCTATACAAGTTTCCCACTACACAACTGTCATTAGTATTTTCCTTTTAATCAAAATTGAACTAAAAATTACAGCTTTTAAATACATTAAAACTGCCACAAATTACTAATAATACAATTTAATCATTTGAAAACTAAGTTTTCAGAACACTCCTACTACTTAAAATCAACATTTATTATTTTTTAAAATTAAAAATAATAAAAAAATTAACTTTAAAAAATAATAAAAAATTATCTTTACAAAAAATCTGAGTAACTGTTAAACAAATCAACATTTATTATTTTAAAAATAATAAAAAAATTTATATTTAAATAACAACTCTGAGTAACCGTTAAACACAATTTCACGATAGTTTCCCACAACACTCCCACTACTTTAAAACAGTTTTTCATTTACGTCTCTGTTTAATACATCTCAACTTTCTGTGCATTGATTTTATTCTTCTTACAGAAAAAAAATTAACAAATACAGAAATGGCTCTACATTTTCATAACATTTCCCAAATTACAAGCAACTCAATGCAATGGAATTAGAAAGTAAGAGTTGTTTGGCTGTGGCAAGTGCCGGATAAATTCAAACCTGAAATAGCATATTCAATGGATATGATTTTACAAGATGCAAAGGTTTGTATTGTTTTCTTTTCCTTTTAAGATTATTGTTTTCATTGATTTTTTAACTTTTTGAATTAATTCAATCATAATAATTTTCATTGTTAATTTAGGGTGATCGTATTCATGCATCGATTGGCAAGTACGATATAAAGTTTTTCAAGAACAAGATAGAGGAACTCGAGTTATATCGCATGAACTACTTTGTAGTTACATCAAATTCAAAGAAATTTAAGACTACTACACACAAACACAGGTTGACAAATTCAAAGAAATTTAAGACTACTACACACAAACACAGGTTGATTTTTATCAAAATGACTTTTGTTGAGAAAATTGTTGATCCTTCATTTGATATGGACATATTTAATTTACGTCCATTTGATCAACTGACAATTCAACATAATGTTGATGACACTGAACTTTTTGGTAAATACTCTTTCATCTCACTTAACAATTTATTAATAATATATTTTTTCAGGTTCACTAACTTTTATATTTATAGATGTTGTTGGACAGGTTGTCACATATGAATCAGTTCAGACCTGCCATCAAGAAAACAACAACAGTGTCTTTATAAATGTTGTATTGGAAGATGAAAAGTAAGTTTTTTTTTTAATTTTACAGTACAAATTGAAAAAAAAATGAAAATAAAACATCATTTACGCACTAATTGCATAACCTATTGTACAGGAGGAATAGACTTTCAACAACTTTATGGGGGGAACTTGTGGCTCAAATTCAACCTCATCTGACTGCATCTACTGATGAATCTTTGATTGTGGTTCTTCAATTAATGAAGGCTCAAAAATTTAGAGGTATAACTAATTAAAACTGTAATGAAATCGTATTTATCAAAAAGAATGATTATTATTTAGATTAAAAAATATTATTTCCACAGATGTCTATTCTATTCGTAGTTGTTGGTATCAAACTAAGTTATGGATAAATCCATCTCTACCACAATTTGTTGCGTTTAAATCTAGGTTTGTCACCGACTATTTCAAAAAACATTGATCAATTAAATTTCCTTTATATTATATAAATAAAATTATAATATTTTTTACTCAGATTAAATGTAGCATGCGATTCTAACTATGAACGACTTAGTCAGACAAGTTCTCAACAAAGTTATTCTATCAGTGATGACTTATCCAAAGGAATTGTACCTTTTAGATATATCAGTGATCTGAACCAATGCATTGAAGTGAGTTGAATAAAATTTTAAGTTCATATTGACTTTACACGATCTGTTAGAATAATCATTAACAAAACTATTTTTCATAAACAGGAAGCTACCTATTGGATTGCTGCAAAATTTGTATGTTTGGATCTTGAAAATGGATGGTCATATCTGGCTTGCAACAAGTGTCTCATAAGGATTGAACTTGATGAAAACTCATATTTTTGCTCAAAATGTAATGCAGAAGCAAAAGTTGTTCACAGGTTCTTACAATCCTATATCAAATTATTTATCTAACAAATAAAATATTTTATAAAGATAAAAGAGTGAATTTCAGGTATAGGCTACAAGTTCATGTAATGGATGGAACTGGTCTTATAAGTTTATTGCTTTGGAACCGCGAGGCTGTGCAACTTATAGGAAAATCAGAAAAAAAATTAAAGGAAGGATTGATTTCCGATGATGAATGTTCATATCCAAGTGAGTTGGATGATATATTGAGAGAAAGCTCATTTTTAAGATCAACGTTAAGGAATCAAATATAACCAAACATGATGAAGTCTACAAAGTTGTTAAGTTTGCTGATGATGATGTTCTTTTCAAGGAATACAGTCATCCTTCACTAAAAGACACTGTAAGTGATACTAATAAAAAAATCTTCTACATTTGACATAATTTATACATAAATCATAAAACAAACTTTATTGATGACTTTACTGTATGTATTAGGATCCAATTTTTAAAAGTGCACACAACTATGGAGGAGATGAGCTTTTCGAGGTAATTATAAGTTACATTTATGAGTCTATCATCCTAATTCTTTTATACAAATAATACACATTTGAGTTGAAGCAATTACATACCTTTTATAATGAATTTGTGTAACTTCATCATATAATTGCATCCTGCTAATTATTTTCTCTGCAATATCAATATTTAAACAATTTAATAAAATTATAATTACTAAAATTATTGTTTTATCTTTAGCATAATAGATTAGAAAGGAATATAAGAAAATAAAATTGCTAAATGTATACTCATATTATTATTCTTAAAATTTTACTTTACACAACTTTACACTGTGCAATTTTTTACAGACTCCCATCAAGAACAATCTCTCGAGTTGTGGATCATCCCTCACAGAAGTCAGTGCCAGTGTTGATATGACAGAAAAATAGACTTCCAAGAGAAGTAAATTTGTGGAAAAATTACCTATGCAGGAATATGATGATGAGTGTAATGACAAATAAGTCAACAACAAGCTTCGTAAAGTGATTAAAAAGGAAAAAAAGATATGATGTGGGAATTACATGGTCAACTATATTAACTTTTCATCAAGTTTTAGTTTTAGTTTATTTTTTCATACTATAACGTAGGTTTTATGTACTGTTTACAATCAGCTATGAACAACTATATTAGATGTTTGAACAAAGTAATGAAAAGTATGTTTTGTTGTTTCACATTTTATTTTCCAGAGTGACAAGTAGAAAGGGATTAAAGATATTGGTTTATGATGAAGATGGGCAAATAACAAATGAAACTACAAATGTAGTGTATAAAGAAGTTTTCCAAATTTTGGTCTGATACTCAGTATATTTTTGCAGATTTATATACAATTATTGATTTGAATGTGGTTGATTCAGAATATGAAAAATATCTCTGCATATTAATGCACTGCAGCACCCCAACAAATAGAGGATGGTTGAAAATGTAATAAAATCTTTATCATCTCATTACTTACACTTAATATATGTTCATTTAATGTTATTCATTTTGATTATGATCTTTTTTTCAATGAAACATTGCAGGAGAAAAACATTGAATCCAATATGTGTCATCAATGCAAGAGAATGACCAAGGATCGATTGTTAGGTGCATCAAGTGTAAAATAATTTATTTTTCTGTTTCTTAAATTACTAGATGGTACTGTAAAATTTGAATAACTATATTGATGTTTGTATTTTTTTTATGTGAATAACTTTGTCCAACAAATATAAGTATAAATCGATGACATTTTACATTACCGAAACAGAAAAAATCAACTTTGTCATCCACCATAAACTCTCTCCTATTGTCTGAATACATGAATATAGTCTTAACCATTTACATGGATATTATCAGTGAATTGAACCCAAAATAAGAAAAAAAAAATTAGCTAGGAGGTATATTTTTCATTTTGTTTTGCTAGATCATTATAATGAATTACAACACATTATTAAGATAAACAAAAAACTCTTTTGTAAAATTTTTAGAAAGACTAACAATAGTATTACCAACCTCGGATGGTCATCTTCTGATTGCCTCAAAAAGTTCTTTATACCTCTGAACGTCATCATCAACTTGGAAAGATACTTCCAGTTGAATATAAAAAAAACAGACAAAGCTTTAAGAAAGCTGAAAATTGAATCTTAACCACAATAAAGAATACAAATACTGCAAGAAATTTACTAATAGGTTATTAATTTTATTAATGTCCAATTAAATATATTAATGTACAGTTGGCCTTTCAAACATTAACTACTGTGTCACAACTCTCAGCCATGGTCATGTGTATATTGCATAACAAGTAAACAAAATAAAAAATCAATAAAAACAAAACAGATTAGGTTTGAAAAATAAAATGAGCCTAAAATAATTCACAAAAATTGTCATTTCAAACATGCTGTCAAGTACTAACTAGAGTTTAGGCCACTATCAATAAGATGTATGAAAAATAACTCACCATGCATTCCATTCCCCCAACATAAATTATGCCATCCTTGGTTACCTCTGCATACACGAATAAGTCACAAGCAAGATACTAACATATTTCAGTAATAGGATTTTTTTTTACCTTCTCTTAATCATGTAGGATTATTAAGACTATTAGAAAAACTAACAAAATAACTGAATAGATCTATACAAAACACTGACCATTGCTCTTTACATTCAGGTGCTTTAGTATAGCTTATTCGATATATCTGTAACCATGATTCATACAAGCCGTTCTGCCACAAATAATAAGGTGTTATTGGCCAACCTAAAGGGACAACAATCTATGTAAGCTATATTAAATAAAATCTTGTCTAAAATTTCTGCACGTGCACAAGATAAAGGTAAAGACAAACTACTCACTTTTGTCATGTTGAACATCGTGTAGGAAGTTGCAACCTCATATACACGAATTGGGATGAATCAATAATCTTAGCCACCTTAAACATTAAGAAGAACAAAAGTTTAGATAGTGATTTATATTCCTATTAAGAATCGTACATCCCTGTTGTTTTCTTTAATATCATGTACTCACCAAAATTATCATGATCGGTGATCAGACGACGTCCCTCACTGTCAACTTTAAGAAGCTTATCTGTAGAAAAGCACGCGAGCCCTTTTACTATATAAGGGCACAAAAACTCATTGCAACTCTCTGTTAAATAAATCTTAATTTGGTAATTGATAATGTATGGTATTACTAATCTTAGGAGCTAATTCATTTAAGCTTAAATCAGGTGAACAGAAGTAGAGCAAAGGCCAATGAGTACACAACTGAAATAGAAGACATTCATTACCTGAAAACAAATGATTTGACAACAATCAACAACATGAAAAATACATCAAGATAGGAATCCTAAAAAATTTGATCGACCAACCTAATAAGTAAACAACATACAGATGTAACATATTCCACGACTGTTTTCTGCAGATGTAACAACACACTCACTATAGTTCCATAAATCATGTCTAAAGAGGGTGGAGTATACGCATACCTTACCTCTACCTTATCAGGTATGAGAGGCTATTTTCGAAAGACTTTCAACTCAAATCACCAATATTTATACCAAAGAATAGCACATTCAGAAATGAGCACTTTTCAAATATGAAAACTAGAAGATCAACCATACAAACAAGAAATGAACTTCATCAGAAAACTAAACAATCAGTTAATCAAGATTTGAATTTCTAACAAACCAATTAAACCCAAGCTGCAAAAAACATGAAAAGAAAAAACACATAAGTATAGCGCATGTTTGTTTTAGTATTTCGTAACAAATGCTCGATATTCCATACTAAATAAATTGCAAAGCAAACATAGTTCTCAACACTTCAATGAATTCCGCATTGGTAGATATTAATCGAAAATGACAAGGCGACAAACCTAGGATAGGTCTTGACACCTTACTATTATTTATTTCTATCCGTGTGATTCTTTATAGCACCTAATAACATAGTTATATAGTGTTACTCACGTAAGAATGCTAATTTTGGTCATACTATATGGAAAGGTACGAATTTGAAACACTATGCTCTATCAGTAAATTTTCAAATACTTTATTTAAGACTCCACACATAGAGCATCCTTTGCAGCTTATATAATCTCCTTTTGCTTTAGAACTATTTCTATCAAATGAAGTTGTACACTTGGAAAGAGACGGTTTGTTTATGGAAAAGCAAAATTGCCTAAAGTAAGTCCAATTTAGATAAGAACATTATCAAAAGAATTACCTCTCACATTTCTGCACAACATCTATCCTGCATCTGGCTCACACTTGCATGTATTGAAATGGAATTTCTCCTACATATATTTCGTGTATTAACTACTATACAGTAAACAAGCTTAAACTCTCATCAAAATCTACACTCTTCACATTAAACAACAAAAATCAACTTACATACAAAACACATAAAAAGGAAAAATATCAAAAATAAAATAAAATCATACACACATTAAAAAGATAAAAATACCAAATATAAAGCTTACACAGCAAAGCTGGTACATAATTAAAACAAGAAAAATCAAGAATTGAAGAGGGTCAAAACACAAAAACCCTAACTTTGAAGGAGATAGATAGCAGTCAAAGAGCAGTAGTTGACAAAAATGAGCAAGAAGAAGAGTAACAAAATCATTGACATCACCCCATCAACTCTTTTTTCCATTTTTTTTAATTTAGTATGTGGATTTTTTACTTTTTTTTTCTTCATAAATTTAAATAATTTACCTGTCATCACCAACAAGAACACCTATATCAACATCTTTTTTTCCCTTCTTATCTCCCTTTCTTGAATTTTTTATTACCCTCTGGAACAATATGTTTTGAATTAATTAGTGTAAGAACATTTGAGCTATAAAAAACTTGTCGGAGAAAACTAGGTGATATTTTGAAAAGTAGACGAGAGAGAAAATTCTAGGTGATTTTTAGGAAAGTAGATGATAGAGAAATTTCTAGATTCAGCAAGTAGATTAATTTACTTTCGTTTTGCTTTATTTGTACTTTACTTACTATTGGACCAAATTGTTATCCAATCAAGACAATCATTCATTTTTATATAATATTTTCAATTTTTTATTAAATATTATTAATAATTGCGTACTATTTTTTTTTTTTTTTACAAAAAATCCATAATTATGAAAAATATGAGAACATTTAATATTTATATTTTAATATAATTTATTTATCTTTTTGTGTCTATAAATCATTTCTTTAGAGGTTAAATTAAAATTTTAGTGTTATTGCAACTAAATATACTTTTCTGTTTTAAACCTACTTTTAAAATAATTAATATAATACTAAATAAATACAACATTATAAACATTCTTAAAAAATGAACCAATATATTTTAATTATTTAACTCTTTTTAAAATGTTTGAATACTAACAAATATTGAACTAATAAAATTTTAAAATCATATAACATTTTATAATATAATTAGCACTTATTTATTTAATATGATTTTTTAATCTAATATTATTATCGCCAGCTCAAATTAATATATACAAATTTTAATGTCACCAACGCATATCTACACTACAAGCAAACTTAGAAGCTATAATCACTAATATTAATTTTGGATTGTAAGATTTTAATGGAGAAAACTGAGTGCAAATTGGAGAAAAGATGAGAAGATGTTGTTTCCAAAGTCAAAATGTAGGTAGCTTTTTACTTACCTTTTTTTGATTTGTACTTTACTTCTATTGGACCACTCTTTTATCCAATCATATTTTTGACCACATAGTATATATTTCCTATTATTAATTCAATAGATTTTGCAAGTAGTACTTCTTATTTTTAAGTCCACATTTTTATAAAAAGTATGAGTAATTTTAAAATTTATAGTTTAATATAATTTATTTATTTGTGATTGATTATCAGTTATTTCATTGGGGTTCAAATTAATTTTTTGATTATTAAATAATTCTTTTTTAAATTATTTTAAAAATTAATATAATAATAATTACTACATTATAAGAAAATTTTAAAAATAATGAATAAGGTAGTATACTTGACAAATTTTTTAATAATATATAATTTGTGTTCATTTCTATTTAGAATAATAACTATTAAATGTTTGAGTGTATGAATCTTTAAGAAAAAATATAAAAACTATTACAATAATAGCTAAATGACCTATATCTTTTTATTTCAATTACTTTATCCTTTTAAAAATAATTTAATAATAATAAATATTGAACTAATAAATATTTTATATCATATAACGTTTTATAATATAATTAGCACATATTTAATTTAATATGATTTTATAATCTTATATTAATCAACATCTTAAATTAATATTGTTAAATTTTAAGATTACCCGCGCATCGCGCGGGTACGTTAACTAGTATATATAATAGAAGAGGCAAAAAAACGCCACGTGCCAGCACCACAAATTTTCTATTTAATTTTTCTTTTAAAAATCTAATCAATAATTTTCAAATTTTCAATAAAACTAAATCGAATAACTAACTACAAGAAGATAAATCTGACAATTGCTTACCATTAATATTCCACGTTTTATGAAAATAAAAAAATATATTTACATCTCAAAAATTTATAAAAATGAAAAAATAAACCACAAAAAAGAGGATTAAATTAGTTTTTAAAAATTAGAAAAAAAACAGTTGTTAATAAACTTCCACAATTTAAAATATCTTTTAACAAATTAACATGAATTTTCTAAAAGAAGAAATACAATACAAATTCATTAATCATTATTATTCTATTCTCTTACATTCATTAACAAAAAAAATTACTAAACAGAAAGAAACTAAAATTAAAACTGAATAACAAACGGTTACTAAAATGAACAAAATCAAAATTCCTACAGATGGCGTATTCATTTTGTTACTACTATTTTTTGTTCTTTTTTAATATGTATTGTCATTCCAATTTAAATATTTTATATTGAGCAGTTACCAACATTAAATATAACTTCCTTTCCGCTTTCACTATCTTTACAAAATAAATTGTCAGTTAACTTCAAAATTTTTAAAATACAAAACAGATATCAAAAAAGGGAAAGAAATAAAAAAACTGTCATTAAAACTTCCTTCTATTTTTGTTTACATCATAATCTTTTTTAATATCTTCAGCTCTCGCTTCACAAAACTCTCCCATTATTTTCTCATAACAAAAACTTGAAAGAGTAATTTTTCATCTCACAATTTCTTTTTTCTTTGTCGGAACGTTGATCAAAAAATTAAAAAAATATTAGCAAAAACATGAAGCCACTCTCTCTCTCTCTATATATGTGTGTGATTATTTTTCTTCTCTTCTTGACTTTATTGTGGCTTTTCATATTTTATGATAGGAAATGAGAAGATAAATTGCGAAGGACCGCAATTGATATCAGCACAAAATAATAGGTATGGTACAATATATTTTTTCGTTTAATAGGTCAGGCTGTTTTTTAATGTGTCGGTGGACTTAAAAATTACTTTTTAACTTAATGTAATTTTCAAAATGCATCTTTAGGGACACCAATGTAAGTTTCATTGGTAAAGTTTTTCTTTTGGTTCAGATAATTAGCAATTCATGTTCTTCTTTTAACATTTTAGATAGATATTTCATAGTGGTGAAATCTCAAACGTATATGTGGTGGATATCCCTTTCACATTTATTACAAACTTTAGCACGAACAACAAAATTCACAATAAACTGGGTGAATGAAATCTTCGTTTTCATGATAAGTTTAGACTTTTTGATTATTTTTCGTATTTTTATGAATTAATGAATAATTATCTTTGACTATTTCACAGTTCACCTAAGAAATTAGAGAGAATCAATTTGTAAATCATGAACAATTCATAAATTTTTGTAAATTATCATAAAAGGGGACAAAATGCATAGAGGATAAGTTTTTTGAAGTGCAACATGTTCTGCAAACAAGTCTGACATAATGTGTGCAAATCACATCATTTAGTCCGACCTTGAAGCTTCATGTGCAAAATGCATTTGTTGAGGCGATGTTGGGCCTTGGCATGCAAACTAAGATGCGCCATTCTTGATTTAAAATTGCTACGACTGTTTGTTATATTGATATTTCTATGTTTTTACTAGGTCGACGCAATTTGAGGTATGCTAAAACATTCATAGCATTCATTTTTATATATTTAATTTTTGTATATATTTTTATAGGATATACACGAAGCATCAAAGCACAAAGCCACTGCAAAGATTGTTTATCTGTATTTGTTTGTATTTCATTGTGTATTTTAATTCATCAATTATTTTTCAACTGCTTTTTTTTTCTTTTTTTTTTCTTTTGCATATTTAAGAGAATTTGCTAATTCAATAACTAAACATTTTGAAGTTTTGTATCCGACAATTGGAGTAAAATCTGCTGTGGTGATTATCGAGTTTTATTTTATAGAAGTTCTTTGATGATTTAAGTACAACCACTTTTTTGATCTATTTCCGAGAGTATGTGAATCAAATAATTGAAAAATTTAAAGCTTAAACGACTAAAATGTGCATTAGAAAATCTTTATATCATTCTTAAGTGAAGTAAGTAGAAATTGATATAAAAGTATAATCTCTTTGCCCATAATTAATATTAAATCATTCTAAAATGTGCATTAGAGAGCAAGCAGTAAATCTAAGGGCATTTCATATACGTAGTCGAAAGTATGTTCTTATATCTTAATTATAAGTAGTGGAATGCATAAAAAATTAGATTTAGTATTGACGAGTTTTTAAAAGCTTTAAGTGGATATGAAGAAAATAAATAGCGAAGTAGATACCAAAAGCACGAAATCCTTTTTACAGAAATAATATTCCTTCCATTTCTGTGACTTTTTTTTTTTATATATATATCTATAAAAATGTATTAGTAAGAATTAAGAAAAACCACATGCAGTGTGGCCTGTTAATTTTGGTTGATATGTTCTCTTTTTTAGTAATAACTAGTATAGCATACATGTTTTGCACATGTGTCTCAAGCAGAAGAATGATATTTTAAAATGTAACAATTGACATTAAAATGATACGTCATAAGAAATTAAGGTAAAATTAATATTAAAATTTATTACTAATGTTTTATCATATATATATATATATATATATATATATATATATATATGACATGTATCGTAATGTATATTATTCCTAAAACGTATAATAATTCTATTAACATTTTATTTAGAATTGTATTTATATAAATCAACATGCCTGGTATACTTCTAGTATCATTTGACAAACATTAAACGTTTTATCTATCTGCAAAAATAATTGTTGTTTGAACAACAGAAAAAAAACAGATAACAGAAATGAGGTATGTCCCAATTTGAATTATTACATTGAATGAAAAAATATGCTTAAAAGTTAGAAAGCATCACTTATTAAAAAAAATTATTTAAATCGATAATAGAAATTAAAATTACCTCTGAAAAGACTATTTGATCATATTTTATATGTGCGATAATCATTAGAGCTTGTACTAAAAAAAAGAACAACCATTAAAGTCCATTAATAAACATAATATGATATGCTAAATCTCATGATTTATTCACAACTAAGATATTGTATACAACAAAAATTTAAAAGAGAATTCAATTTGATTATATTTTGTATGTGCGATAATCATTAGAGCATGTACTAAAAAAAAAGAACAATTATTAAAATCCATTAATAAACATAATTATGATATGCTAAATCTCATGATTTATTCACAATTAAGATAATTTTATACAAAAAAAAATTAAAAGAGAATTCATATCACGAAGAATGCTAGAAAATCCTAAAGAATCCAAGAAGAGAACTTTAATTCATCATCAATCAAAATCAAAACAAAAATAAGAAGAATAAGAAGAAAATGTAGAAGTAGAAGAACTATACATATTTTTCTAAAAAAAATTGATCAAATAAATACTTAAAATAGAGTTGTAGACATTTTTTTTTTTGTATATATATGATAAATTTTTAAGTGATTTAAAAGTGTTAAATGTTATAATTTTTTTACCTAAATAAAATATATTTTTTCTTTCTACTTTGGTTAAACAAACTTAAAGAAAACAAAAAAACTTTTAACCTGATAAATAGTACTGCATGTACTTACCATTATTGCCCCCAACTTTGATTAAAAAATAACTATGTATAAAAAAGAAAGAAATCTTTTTACATAAAAAAATAATAAATATGTGCTAAATCTGTATTCGATAAATTTTATTAATTTAATTAGAAAACTTAAAACTTAATTTTGGTTCTTAAATTTTTTTGTGTAGGACTTCTAACCAAAAATATTGTGTAGGACTTCTAACAAAAAATTTTACACACAACACACTACATTTAGTTCCTTTTAGATATGGAATTCTTTTTTTTTTTTCTCTATCCTAAATATTTGAATAATAATTTAATGATAATTATTTTTTTAATATAAAAGTGAAAAGACACTTTTGTCTATTGCGAATTATTTTAATGAAGGGCAAAAATTTCAAATCACTTTTCTAAGGGTCTTCATACTTTTAATATATTATAGATTATAAATTATATATTATAAATTATAGATATAGATTATAGATATAGATAATAATATACCAAGGATTTCAATTCTCTGTAAGGTGTTTTCTTAATTTTGATGTTAATTCTATATGCAAGGAAAATTTTTTACTTTAAAATAATCAACATTAATGTACTTAACAATAATAACAACATATTCTGTGCAATTTCAAGAATAAAATTTAAAAAGGATAAAGTGTACATAAAAATTATCACTATCTTGCAATGAGCTATTTTAGCCCCTAAATCCAACCTTCGGTTATTGAATTAACCATAAAAATAATTATCAACTCGAAAGAATTGGCTTTGGATAGAATCATAGTCATATCAAAGTCTCAAATATGCCATTTGAAATTTAAAAATTAGTATTTGATGAAAAAGGAGAAATATCCCACTATTAAATGTCACACCCCTTTTTCACTCCGTAAGAATTATATTTTAGGTTCGAAAGGGTTTTTATTATTGAAGTGACAAAAAATGAAAATTTTGTTTCAAAAATAATTATTTATATTTAAACTCAGAGTCGCCACTTGGCATAATCTGGTGTGCCAAGTCACCGTTGAAAATCCTTTTTCGAAAACAATTTTGACTCTTTTAAACTGATCTGCGAACAGAGATTCCGACTAAGGAATTCTGTTGATCGAGGGGAAGGTGTTAGGCACCCCTCGGTCCCGTGGTTTGACCACGGTCGCTTGGTGGAACATATCGGCTAATTTGATACTACGAATGTATAAACCACATAAAACACGTAAAACAATCAAACAACAAAAAAAACAAAACGAATGAAAAATATAATGTCCAGTCCGAGTCATACAGTCCAAAATAAAAAAATGTGAGAATAAACCCTATCTAACCTACACTAATCCTAACTACGCTCTCGTGCTTTACCCGATGCCTCGGGCCTTCGTCACGAAACTCCTTTGCGTACATGATACGTCGGGGCATTCCCCGGTGAATAGATACAAGTACCTCGGGGCATTCCCCGGCCAAATGAGTATAATTGAATTAAATGCGATAAAACAAAACCATTCCAACACATATTTCAAACATTCCAACAATCCACCAATTCTAAATTTTGCCTACCCGAGCCTAGTGCTTGCCTACCCGCTCGATGACATATCACGTTCAACATCAACAATGAATCAAAATACTATAATATTCACTTTTATTAATTTTCGATTCTCATTCCCCAAATAATCAATTTTAATCCTCCATAAGATATTATTTCATCACACACCTTATAATTAATCCATAATCAAGGAAATCAAACACCAAATCAAAACAAACAATAATTCACATCACCACGGATCAACCAACACATCAGATTCAATTCAAAGCATAAAACACGACAAATAACGAAATAAAAAAAGAAGGAAGAGAATTAGACCTCGATTCGAAGGTTTCGAAATTCAAAATGCTTCAACGAAAGGATAGAAACCATGCCGAAGAACCTCGAATCGAACCTCAACAAAAGGACTCACCAACTCCGTACTAAATCAATCGCAAGAATCCTAAAATTTGACCCGAATACGAATTCACGAAAGCAAACCCGCAACCCAAAGCAAAGATCACAAAGCCCGACCAATCGCACCTAATTAGCACACTCCGATACTGTTTTTGATCGCTTTCCGGTGGATGGTCGCCGGAATCGACACTGGAGGTCGGATTCAGTGGCTTCCCAGCATGCTCCGATAACTGTTGTAGCATCGCCGGAGCTCCGGCGAGCTTAACAGTGGCGACACTGCTCTCCTCCGCCTTGAATTGTCTCTCGTTTGATCTCTCTCCTCTCTATCCCTCTTTCGCGGTTCTCTGCTTTCTCTCTCCCGCAGCTTTCTCTCTCGATCTTCACCTTTTTTATGCGATTTTGGTATGGGTGTGCGTGTGTATGACGTGTATATGGAAGAAGAAGCTGTGAGCTTTTTTTCTTTTGATCCCCGTTTTTCTGCCTCCTATGGTGGATATCTGTATATCTTCTCCCCCAGATCTCTTAGTGGTCAATTACTATCTAGAGTGAATTGTGAGAGTGGGTGGGGCAGTGGGTACACGCGGGTAGGGGTGAGGGGTAGGGTGTGGGGTGGTGAGGTAGGGGTAGGGGTAGGGGTAGGGGTAGGGTGTGATGTGGTTTATTTTGATTGGGTAGGTTGTTAGGATAAGATAAAATTAGTTTGGGGATTGTTATTTTTGTCATTTTGTGGAGGGATTATCACACGAGTGAGGGTACACGGTAGGATAAGGTAAAAATGGGTAAAAACGATATCGGGGAGGGACGAAATTAGGTGTCTACATCATGCCCCCTTTGAATGTAAACACGAAGCATTTTCAGACAAAGAAGTAAACAGCGAGACCAAATTTTGACCCGACCATTGTTCAAAGAAAAAAACAGAAGGAAGAAGGACAACCGGGTCTTGACTTAAGACATCCTACCTACCTAAGTTATGAGAGAATCAAGTCACGGGTATTTCAAAGGATTGGAAGAGAAGGATTATACCGGGTTGGAGAGTCGAGTGAGGTTCCATCGAGGTTCCGGTCCACGGCTCTGTCATTACATTAAAATGAAAATTACAAGTTAAAGCATAAATAAAATTACAAAAATCCAATCTATGCAGCTTCGTCTGGACTTTTGACTCGAGTTTCATCACCCTATTCTTCAGGCGGGCTCCTAACTTGCTATTTCTTTAACTTGTTGCTTGCCTTTCAATTTCTTCACCCTGTTCTCCAGGCGGGTTCCTGACTTGCTATTTCATCAACTTGTTGCCATGCTTTCAACTTCTGCACCCTGTTCTGCAGGCGGGCTCCTGACTTGCTATTTCATCAACTTGTTGCTATGCTTTCAATTTTTTCACCCTGTTCTCCAGGCGGGTTCCTGACTTGCTATTTCATCAACTTGTTGCCATGCTTTCAAATTCTGCACCCTGTTCTGCAGGCGGGCTCCTGACTTGCTATTTTTATCAATTTGTTGCTATGCTTTCAATTTCTTCACCCTGTTCTGCAGGCGGGCTCCTAACTTGCTATTTTTATCAACTTGTTGCTATGCTTTCAATTTTTTCACCCTGTTCTCCAGGCGGGTTCCTGACTTGCTATTTCATCAACTTGTTGCCATGCTTTCAACTTCTGCACCCTGTTCTGCAGGCGAGCTCCTGACTTGCTATTTTTATCAACTTGTTGCTATGCTTTTAATTTCTTCACCCTGTTCTGCAGGCGAGCTCCTGACTTGCTATTTTATCAACTTGTTGCTATGCTTTCAATTTCTTCACCCTGTTCTGCAGGCGGGTTCCTGACTTGCTATTTCATCAACTTGTTGCTATGTTTTCAATTTCTTCACCCTGTTCTGTAGGCGGGCTCCTGACTTGCTATTTTTCAATCTGTTTAACTTTCAATTTCTTCATCTTATTGCTTGGTTTTCCATTTATTCGCCCTGTGCTTCGGGCATGCTCCTGAAATCACATCAAAACTGAAAAGAAAATTATCCCAAATAAAGAAATGCAATTTCTATGAGTTAATTGGAATGACTCGACTAAAAGGTACGTCTTATAGGAATCCAGGGGGATGACTCGACTAAAAGGTACGTCTTCTAGGAATCAAGAGAAATGACTCGACTAAAAGGTACGTCTTCTAGGAATCAAGGGAAATGACTCGACTAAAAGGTACATCTTATAGGAATCAAAGGGGATGACTCGACTAAAAGGTACGTCTTATAGGAATCAAAGGGGATGACTCGACAAAAAGGTACATCTTATAGGAATCAAAGGGGATGACTCGACTAAAAGGTACGTCTTATAGGGGTCAAAGGGGATGACTCGACTAAAAGGTACGTCTTATAGGAATCAAAGGAGATGAATCGACGAAAAGGTACGTCTTATAGGAATCAAAGGGGATGTCTCGACTAAAAGGTACGTCTTATAGGGGTCAAAGGGGATGACTCGACTAAAAGGTACGTCTTATAGGAATCAAGGGAAATGACTCGACTAAAAGGTACGTCTAATAGGAATCAAGGGAGATGACTCGACTAAAAGGTACGTCTTCTAGGAATTAAGATTTAAGTTAGGAAGTGCATTACCTAAGAAGAAAAATTTGAATTACCCAATCAAGGAAGTGTGTTTCCTTACCAATGTTGTTTGAATTATCAAAATAATGAAGTGCATCTCCTTACCAAAGCTGCTTGAATTACAAACCTGTGCAGCAACCTTGCCTCTTGCATTTGTTGAGGTGAGAAATTACGGCCTTTGATGTTTAGGCTCTGAAATCTTTGATCTGAATGCAACATGTATTCCTATTACATACAAAGAAAACTTGTGAGTTTAAAAATATGGTGGCTAGTTTGTGGCTTTGGCTTTTGAGGCAATTGCTCCTGCCCCGTCACATTTAGCTTTGCTTCAAACCATTAGCATATGTCATAGACTTGCTGTATCATTGACTCAAATTCAGCTTATTAAGAGTGACTCTGAAACAAACACAGTATTTCTGCTTTGTTGTGTTTCTCAAATAAACCCTTTGAACCTTGGTATTTCCATGAGTTCCCCGACTTTTCTGTTGACAAAACTTCCTGCATGCCTTTTTTTAGGCTCACAATCATGTCTCTTTCATGTGCTAGCTTTTTTCTTGCTTTGTGCAATTAAAGAAGCTGGTAGCAAGTTTTGAAATCTTTTCTCACTTGTTTTGACACGGACTTGACTCAAAGACAAGAAATAAAAAAAATGACAATTTTTGTTTTGATAAATGACTTAAGAAAGATAAAATTAAAATAAAGAGAAGAAAGAAAAGACAATGAATATCTCCTTTTAAAACAAAGAAACGCAAAATTCATCTAAAAATGACAGTCAACACTAATGATTATGCCATGCATTTTGGATTAAGCAACTTGATCTTTTCATCCAAACTTTCTACCCATTGTTATTGAGTTAATGGCCTCGAAACTGAGTTGCTTTCTTAGGTCAATTGCATTTAAGACCTCATTCGGCTAGTGGCACCTTGAAGGGTTTTCGCCAACAAGCTTTTTTCATTTTCTCTCGGCTCACTATCGCCTTATGGTGCCCGTGAGGGTTTTCACCAATAAGACTCTCTCATTTTTATTTATCTCAACTTACCATCGCCTTATGGTGCCCGTAAGGGTTTTCACCAATAAGACTCTCTCATTTTTATTTCTCTCTTGATTCCCTATGCTAAGGAAGACAAATAGTTCCCAAATGCATCATTATATCCCTTGCATGCTCCGCCTTAACATCCTCAAAGATTGATCTGAAGGTCTTTCTTTGGTTGTAACTTGGCTTTTAGATAAGGTTAGAAAGAAAGGATGGCATGGGGCCCAAACGACACTTGAAGTGGGGTAGGACTTACAACTTTTGGAATCGACTCAAATAATGAGGATTAACTCATGCCCCAGTTTCTTTTGACTGGGTGACTCTAAATTATTTATTTGGTTGTACCGAGCCCTTAGTAGGGCAGCCTACGTATCTCACCCCCGAGAGAGGAGAATCAGGTCATGCGTAGTTCTGGCAGCTTATTTTGCTTGATTCTGATTTTTTTTTCTTTTTTTTTTCTTTTGGGGATTTTTCCGACTCTATTTTTCTTCACTCTTTTTTCTCTTTTTTGTAACTTTTGACTTTATCTTTTTGCTCAACACTCTTATTTGAACTTTGCTTACTCTATCTTGATTCCAAAAGAGGGGTATGAAAGAAAATAACACTAAGGTTAAAATGGGGTAAACAAAGGATGACACAATGTTTGGATAGCAGAATGAAATGTCTTCATCATATCAATCCTTGAGAATGCAAGTACATAACATGCAATTGGAAGTGCACGATCAAGATCACTTATGAAATATTTTACATCACTAACTTGCCCCGAGCATGTGTGCCACCTCTTTTTCTACACTTGCCCAGCATACAACTCCACTTTATTGTACATTCCTCATGCTGAAGGACTCATGACTTCGTGGAGCTAATTTTCTTCCTGTTCCTCTTGATAGGATCACGTAGACACTGTTTGACCTAATTAAGACATGTCTTTCAATTGATGACCAAGTTATTCTCACGATTTTCAAAATAATAGCCTTAATTTTCAAAGTAGGTTTCAACTTGATCACCAAATTCCCCAACACTCTATCTATTTCCTCAGATGCTCTCTTTTTCTAACTTTAACCCTCTGATTTAATGTTCATTCTTAAACTGGATGTTAAGATCTAGCTGTAAATTTCACTAGCATATCATATCACTAGAGTCAACATAAAATGTATTATGTAAAAAAACAAACAAAGAACACACATTTAAAACACAAAGAAAAAGGGGACACTCCATTTAATAAAAATAAAAGATAGAAGGGTTTGAACATAAACGACAAAGGGACAAAACAAGATAAATCCCGAACTACAACCCTGAAATAATTCGGAGAACAGAAAATAAAACAAAACAAGCTACCAAACCCCTTCCTGGTAAGGAGAGGGGTGACTTCTCAATTGCTCAGCCTGACATCTTAGCCACTGATTTGCATATCAACATGACTAGAGTTTCTCTCACTATCAATGTTCTGCACCATAATTGATCCATCATGAATCATCTTTTCAATTTCTCTTTTCAAATCTCGACAATCTTCAATACTATGACCCTGAGCCTCAGAATGATATGCACATCGTGCGTTAGGATCAAAATTTCTTGAACGCCAATTAAGGGTATACCCAAGGAAAGGAGTGATCATTTCTTCCTGTACCAATCTCTGAAATAAACTAGCATATGACTCTCCAATTCGTGTGAAGCTATCTCTCGACTTTTGCCTCATTTCATTGTTTGGCTTGGATAGAAAATCTGGCTTAGAAGGGTTTTGGTATGTTTGTGGAGTTAGAGGATGACTCTGGGGCGTTGGGGTATTCCATTGTGGGTAAGATGAGGGTTGAACTTGTGGTTGTGCATTATACACTGGATATGGATGTGGAGGAACAGAGTATAATGGATTTTGGGTGTGATTATGTGGAGCCTGGGCATAAACTTGAGCTTGAGCCTGAGATCGACGACGACGTGGTCTTCTTGACCTTTCTTGCTGTCCAACTATAATTGCAGATGTATCTTTCTCATTCTTTTTCTCCCCAACACTTCCTGAACCCTTTTGAATTACTTGAGTAGTCGCTTTCAATGTTGTAAAACTCACAATGCGACCAGTCTTAATTCCCTTTTCTATCTTCTCCCTCATTTTAAGGACCTCAATGAATGGCTTGCCTAATGCAGGTAACAAGTGTTGATAATATGTTTCGTCCTGCGATTGAATAAACACCTCCACTATTTTGCTTTCTTTCATTGGCGGTTTTACTCTAGCAGTTTGTTCGCGCCATCTGATCGCATACTCCCTGAAACTCTCAGTATTCTTCTTTGTTATACTAGTTAGGGATTTTTCGTCAGGGATCAACTCTACATTGTATTGAAATTGTTGCACAAATTTGTTAGCTAGGTCATCCCAACTAATCCATTTGTCAATGTCTTAGTCAACAAACCATTCTGAAGCTAGACCTGAAAGACTCTCACCGAAATATGCCATGAGTAATCCTTCCTTCCCTCCAGCGCCTCTTAGCTGGTTGCAATAGCGTCTTAAATGTTCTACAGGATCTCCATGTCCATCATACTTCTCAAACTTCGGTATTTTAAAACCAAGAGGAAGATGTACACCAAGAAACATGCACAGATCTTTATATGAGACACTTTTGTACCCCCTAAGTCCTTGCAAGTTTTTCATAGTTAGTTCCAAACTTCTCAATTTTCTGGCTATTTCTTCTTGTTCTTGTGTCATAACAGGCTTTTCAGTGTTAGGAGGAAATTCAGGCGGTTGAGGGAAATCGTAAGGACCAGTCGACTTAAATGTAGGCTCGAGAGCATAATGCTGATCACTAAAAATATTCAATGCAGGCTCTCTTGTAGAGTAGGGAGGAAAAACTTGTGGATGAAAATCAAAAGTAGGAGGTGAGGGTGGCGCCGCAAAAGCATGAACAATAGCTGGAGCCGAGTATGTGGTAGTCTTGGATTGGGGAGTGAGGAAATGAACATTGGAAGTGGTTGGATATTGTTGCCCCGGAGTCGATCCTGATGCATGTTGGGTCATATCAACAAAAATGGGAAATTCTGCATGTGACACGGGAGGCAAGCTAGAAAGATATTCCAGATTATCCGTGGGAACTGGAGGAGGCAGCAACCCATTAGCCCAAGCTCGATGCATTTCTATTATTTGCCACCTTAATTTCCTAATCTCTTCATTATCTCCTACATTCTCATTCCCCGAACTCCCTATTTGATTAGTGACAACTAACTCGGTATTCTTGTTGGCCATAACTTCCTCTGTGACTTGGAGCAATATGGAGGACCAACCAAAATGCCACAAACCAACCACCTTAAACTAGCTGGACAAGAGATAGCAAATGGTTAGAGTTCAACAGTTTTTCAAAACCTCTTTTTTTTTCTTGAAAAGATCACCGAACCCAAGAAGGGCGCCTACGTATCTCACCCTCGAAAGGGGAGAATCAGGTGTGTGTAGTTCGTGAAGTTTTGCCAAAATGGTCAATTAAACTTTTTCCTTTCTTTTTTTCTTTTCTTGAAACTTTAAAAAGAGAAGAAAATAACAAATTGTCAAAAGAATAGACTCTTTTTGCATTTTCACGTTTAAAATTCCTATACAAAATGAAACCTATGATTACCAAAGAAAAATCTTTTTTTTTTGGATTTTCAATTTTGAATTTCATATGAAAATGAAACTTGAACCTATTAAAAAAAATCTTTTTGTAGTTTTCTTTTAAAGATGTATATGAAACACTTACTCTAAATAAAGAGTGAAGAAAATCTTTTTGAATTTTTGAAATAAGATCAACCAAAAATGAAACCTACGACTATTGAGGATTTTTTTTTCTTTTCAAGATATGTATGAAACACCTACTCTAAATAAAGAGTGAAGAAAATCTTTTTGAATTTTTTAAATAAGATCCCCGAACCCACAATAGGTTGCCTACGTATCTCACTCCCGAGAGAGGAGAATCAGGGGTGCGTAGTTCGTCCAGGTTGGACAATTAATGATTAAATAACGGATTGCACCCTACCTTAAGAGACACAACCAAAGACAAACAAATAAAATCTTTTTTATTTTTTTGGATTTTTAATTAGACACTTCAGCTAAAAATGACACCAACAACTACGAAGAAAAAAATCTTTTGGTATTTTCGTGAAATGTACAAAACTCCTACAATTTTTGCATTTTTCTTTTATAAAAACTCCTATGAATGAAAAATCTTTTTGAAGTTTTTGAATTGTGAATGCATGCTAAACGAGACAAAGGAAAAATGTTTTTGATAGTTTCGTTTTTGAGAAATGAGTGCAAAAGGTAAATTTTTTATTTTTTTTTTGTGAAGAACAAAAGCCATAAAGAACACTAAAAGCTACGACACTCTTTTTTTTTTTCTTCTTTTCGACTCACTTCACTTTTTTTTTCTCTATTTTTTTTCAACAGTTCTTGCCTACGCACCTTACTCCTAACAATTTTTGTTTTTTCAAATCAGTCCGTGAAATGACCACATTACCCTGAAAGATGCAACAGTTAGCACGTAGGGATGCTTTAGAGGTGAGTCTCCTACAAATGGCCATGTGGGCCCCGCTAGGTCTCAGTATGATGCACATAAGCATGACCTAAAGGTTGACCTACATTGTGGTTCACTAACAAGGCTGTTCGGGGGAGCGTATGGTCGATAGTGGCTGCTTTGCTTTCCACCTACTCCATAACATCGATGGCTCCCCCCCTAAAATAAGGGTGACTCAACTAGAGGTCGTGTACAACACGTGTACTACAGACTTGTTGCAAAAAGAAGGCCTGGGGGTAGACACATGATGACAGATAAAAAACGGTAACACATAGGATAAATACTATAAACAAAGAGCACGAAAAACGCGCAAAAGTGAAAACAATAACACAAACAAAATCACAAACAATGCTTATACACTCATAATGCCAAACAAAGCCGATACGACTCCAACAATAAGCTCGAATTCTGAAATAGTCCCCACAGAGTCGCCAGAGCTGTCACACCCCTTTTTCACTCCGAAAGAATTATATTTTAGGTTCGAAAGGGTTTTTATTATTAAAGTGACAAAAAATAAAAATTTTGTTTCGAAAATGATTATTTATATTTAAACTCAGAGTCGCCACTTGGCATAATCTGGTGTGCCAAGTCACCGTTGAAAATCCTTTTTCGAAAACAATTTTGACTCTTTTAAACTGATCTGCGAACAGAGATTCCGACTAAGGAGTTCTGTTGACCGAGGGGAAGGTGTTAGGCACCCCTCGGTCCCGTGGTTTGACCACGGTCGCTTGGTGGAACATATCGGCTAATTTGATACTACGAATGTATAAACCACATAAAACACGTAAAACAATCAAACAACAAAAAAAATAAAACGAATGAAAAATATAATGTCCAGTCCGAGTTATACAATCCAAAATAAAAAAATGTGAGAATAAACCCCATCTAACCTACACTAATCCTAACTACGCTCCCGTGCTTTACCCGATGCCTCGGGCCTTCGTCACGAAACTCCTTTGTGTACATGATACGTCGGGGCATTCCCCGGTGAATAGATATAAGTACCTCGGGGCATTCCCCGACCAAATGAGTATAATTGAATTAAATGCGATAAAACAAAATCATTCCAACACATATTTCAAACATTCCAACAATCCACCAATTCTAAATTTTGCCTACTCGAGCCTAGTGCTTGCCTACCCGCTCGATGACATATCACGTTCAACATCAACAATGAATCAAAATACTATAATATTCACTTTTATCAATTTTCGATTCTCATTCCCCCAAATAATCAATTTTAATCCTCCATAAGATATTATTTCATCACACACCTTATAATTAATCCATAATCAAGGAAATCAAACACCAAATCAAAACAAACAATAATTCACATCACCACGGATCAACCAACACACTGGATTCAATTCAAAGCATAGAACACAACAAATAATGAAATAAAAAAAAGAAGGAAGAGAATTAGACCTCGATTCGAAAGTTTCAAAATTCAAAATGCTTCAACGAAAGGATAGAAACCATGCCGAAGAACCTCGAATCGAACCTCAACAAAAGGACTCACCAACTCCGTACTAAATCAACTGCAAGAATCCCAAAATTTGACCCGAATACGAATTCACGAAAGCAAACCCGCAACCCAAAGCAAAGATCACAAAGACCGACCAATCGCACCTAATTAGCATACTCCGATACTGTTTTTGGTCGCTTTTCGGTGGATGGTCGCCGGAATCGACACTGGAGGTCGGATTCAGTGGCTTCCCAGCATGCTCCGGAAGCTTAACAGTGGCGGCACTGCTCTCCTCCGCCCTGAATCGTCTCTCGTTCGATCTCTCTCCTCTCTATCCCTCTTTCGCGGTTCTCTGCTCTCTCTCTCCCGTAGCTCTCTCTCTCGATCTTCACTTTTTTTATGCGATTTTGGTATGGGTGTGCGTGTGTATGGCGTGTATATGGAAGAAGAAGCTGTGAGCTTTTTTTCTTTTGATCCCCGTTTTTCTGCCTCCTATGGTGGATATCTGTATATCTTCTCCCCCAGATCTCTTTGTGGTCAATTACTATCTAGAGTGAATTGTGAGAGTGGGTGGAGCAGTGGGTACACGTGGGTAGGGGTGAGGGGTAGGGTGTGGGGTGGTGAGGTGGGGGTAGGGGTAGGGGTAGGGTGTGATGTGGTTTATTTTGATTGGGTAGGTTGTTAGGATAAGATAAAATTAGTTAGGGGATTGTTATTTTTGTCATTTTGTGGAGGGATTATCACACGGGTGAGGGTACACGGTAGGATAAGGTAAAAATGGGTAAAAACGATATCGGGGAGGGACGAAATTAGGTGTCTACATTATACAATTTATTTGTCTGAAATTTCTAAAATATATATATATTTTTTAATATTCTAACTATTTATTCTTTGATATTTCTGTTCAATAGATGCATTAAAATTAAAGGTTTAGTAAAAGTTCAAAATATTTTTTCATCAACTTATATTGTAGCTATTATACTAAAAGAAATAATATCTTAATCATAAAACATATGTAATTGTGTACTAATAAAAATAATAATATTTCAATACGGTTAAGCAAATATAATAATACATTCGTGATTTTTTCTTAACATTGACCCGCGGGTACGAATACTAGTTAACTCTAAATAGTGAGGTAAGCAATTTATAGAACTCTCCTAATTTTTGAGAATTATTTGTTATTATATGTTTGCAAAACATGATAAATAGCAGGTGCACAAGAACAATTACATACCCTAATCCCCCAAGTAGGATCTTGGAGGTAAGATGTAATTATAGGAAGTTAAAGCAGGACAAATAGTGAGATAAATAATTTATAGAGCTCTCCTATTTTTTATACTCAGACTAGCTAATTGATTTTGTTGGTTGTGTCAAAAACTGATCGTAGTACTACATCTGCTAAGTTCTTGTTCGTGAGATATTCCGGCGTTAGAGCATTAATTTAGCTCCGGAAAAACCGCAGAAACGTGTTCTAAAAAGGCATGCAGATTTTACTGAAAGGTAGGAGAAGTATTGAGCTAAAAAAAAAGGATTCTTAAGAAGGTACATGAGATCAACATAGAAAGAGAATACCCATGCTTCTGTAAGGTGACAAAGTGCCTTCCACTCGAACCAAAAAAATCCTTAAGATGGTACATGAGAGTAGCCATACATACTGCATGACCTTATAAATGTGAATGATGAATGCTGATGAATACCCCCACAAATTTGTATGCTAATGTTCAACAATTGAATAGATTTTTTGTGTGTTCCTCCCAAATGATCACCTCTATGTTTTTCTCGGAGATGCACCTGAAGCCAGACTACAAAGATCATTTGGTGGAAGTCATCAAAGATGCATTATGAAGTCAAATACAGTAAGAAACGCTCTTCTTCCTTCTCCGCAACTCGTCCTGATATTGGATAAACATGCATTGTCTGACCACTGTACAACACAATTATTTTTTATATAAATTTAGTATCAATTACTTATATTTAACTTCTTTGAATGTGAACTATGGTAAGAAGATATGAAATATTATTCTTTTGTGTTTTTTTTATTGTGCCGCCGCATGATCTCCTGAAATCTCAAGATATCTGACGGTGTCTACTGATTTTCCGAGCGTGAGCTCGTCCTGATGGACAAACATTTCGCAAATAACATGAAAATACAAAGAAATAGGAAAAGCAGTGAAAGCGTGAGAAGAACCTACCTGAGGCTGAGAGTAAAATAGAGCAAGCTGAAAAGTAGAAACAACAACTCAGTAATTGAGAGTGTGAGACATGAATATCAAAAAAATATTTTTACAATGAAGTCAAAAGTTTGAGGTGGATTTGCCGCTAATTAACGTGTGAGGTAAGTAGGACGGGTAGAAACGTGCCCTTGGTTTTGCTTTAAAAACGAAGCTTACCATGAGCGACATGTTTGCCCTTTGAATCTATTATTTTCAACTTTTTATTTTGATTGAAACGTGGTGAAGGAGTTGTTCTAACCTGATTATTAGAATATTCCAAAGAAGAGATAACTCTTTAGTAATTTTTATTTAGCATTTTGTGTCTCATTTCATCGGTTTGATTTATGTTTTTGTGTTTTTTTTATGTTTTGGGATAGAATGGAGAATACAACTTTATGCCTTTTTTGATGACGCTTTATGCCTATTTAAACTGTATTTTGTACAAGAAGTGATCTTTAATCACATATATACAGGTCATGCTTGTCACACCCCCTTTTCTTCGCTCGAGAGCCGAGTCGAAGGGTTTTTCCAATTAAAGTGACGATGTTGAATAAGGATTATTTTATTTACAGAGTCGCCACTTGGAATTGAGTTATGGTGTTCCAAGTCACCTTATTGTATCCCTAATCAAAAGGAAATGACTCTTTGTTGGTTTGCGAAACAGAAGACTGGGTAAGGAATTCTGTTGACCGAAAGGAAGGTGTGAGGCACCCCTCGAGTCCCGTGGTTCTAGCACGGTCGCTTTTATTGACTTATCCTGACTTAAATTATTTTAATAAGTTATGTTAAGGCCTTGAATCGCTCATTTTTATTATACCAAAACTTGTGTATTATCTTTATATTAAATAAATCGGTGAAAGTTAATTTTAGAAAAATATTTTTCAAGGTGCATTATTGCATCCTTGACTTTTAAAATGTCTCGAAAAGATGTGTATGCCGCATTCTTAATCGAGACGAAAATATATTAAACGTGTTAAAATTTATCTAGTGTTAAAAGGCATTCGTTTTTTTTTCTTAAAAATTCGAGATCATTTTCCTATTCATATTATTACTCTTTTCGCTCTTTTTTTTTTTTAAATAATAATAATACTAATAAAATAAATAAATAAAATCTACTAAGCCTTAATTTTGGTTGAGGCTTTGATTCATATCTAATAGAGACTTGTAAGGATTAAATAAGGAGATTCAATTCTTAAATCACCATCTAATACGAAAGAAATTTATACACAACAAGATTAGCAAACAATCAATTTTATTTAATACACAAAGCATCTTGAACATCCCAAAATCATGATAAATGATAAAAGAAAAAAATAATTGAAAAATGATTGTTACTAACAAGTATAAATAAAATATGTTGAACTCTTTTTGAAACTCCAACTCAGTTATTTCTTTTTAGTACAAACAAAAGAAAAATTCATTAACCAAACCCAACATTTCTAATCTTTTCAACAATTCTTTTTAGTTCTTTCAGTTTTTCTGTTTGTGTATGCAAATACATATAGAAATGTTGTGCATGCATATGCATGTTATTTTTTAAACCTTTCATTTTTAATCTTTTGCATTCATGCATGATTCACAAGTTCTGTTTTCAACATAACTACATTACTCGCATAACAACCAAATGAAATGTTACATCTTTTAATACTAATAATTTTTTTTTAAAAAAATTCTTATTTAAAATTCAAAACTAATCTAATTGACTTTATCTCATAAACAACAAATGAATTCCATATAAAGACATAAAGCATGAACTATATAAAAATAGTAAATTAAACATACTAAATAATATAAAACAACTCTTGAAATAACTTCATTCATATTTCGATTCAAAACAAAACTTATAAAAATAAGTAGTACAGATTTGACAAGAACCTGTTTGATAAATTATATCGAATAAAGAAGTACCGCCACCAAAAACTCAAACGAAAACCCGATTTCAACTCAACACTCTTTTCTCCGCATGTCTTTTTCTCTAGTTTTTCTTCTTTGATTTTCTCTCTTTACTTTTCTCACTGTTTTCTTTTGTTTTGTTTTTTTTCTTTTTCCTTCTTTTTCTAAGTGTTTTTGTTGTTGGTTTTTTTTTTTTCCAGTGTTCTGTCCGTGTCTTGTTCATATAATGATGTGCATGTGTATGAGTTGAAAATGGGAGTTGAGGGAATAATGGGGAAGTTTGGGGAAAGTGTGTGTGTTTGTGGGGAACGTGGGGTTGGGTAGTTTTTCCTTTTTAGGACAAGATTCTTTTTTTATTTTTTTATTTTTATTTTTTAAAAAAAATTATAAAAATAACAAAAAATAATAAATAAATAAATAAGATAATAGTAACAAATAAAATAATAATAATAATAATAATAATAATATAATAATAATAATAATAATAATTAATTAATTTTTTTATATTTCAAAAAATACAATAAAAGTCTAAAAATAGTCAAAAAATAAATAAAATAAATAAAATAAATAAATAAATAAATAAATTATATAATTAAGATAGTACAAAAAACTACTAACTTATTTATTTAAAAAGAATAATATATATATATATATATATTTTAATTTTTGTATTATATTTTTTTTTAATAGGAATAAAATAAAATAATATCCTAAAATTAATTTCATTTAATTATTTATATTATATTAAAAATAAAATAATAGTCAAAATAATATATGATTAAATATAAATATAAATATTTAATATCGATAAACAAGTTAAAATTTAGGGAGGATAAAAAATCACGTGTCTACATTTTTGCCCCTCTTCGTGTGAAATCTCGAAGAGTTTTCATACAAAGAAGTAGACAAGATATGATTTTTGACTCTCCAATTATTTCAAAGGTAAAAATAAAAATAAAAATAAAAAGAAAAATATGATCGAGTCCTGTTTTTGGACATCCTACCTATCCCGGGTTATAAGGGAATCAGGTCATGAGTAGTTCAAAAGGTAATTTGGTGAGAGAAAAAGTTAAAGTCGCGTGAGATTCCGTTGAGTTTCCGGTTGACGACTTCTGCTTTTACATTCAACTGACTAATAAAAATCAAAAATGAAAAAATACAAGTAAAAATTGCAATCTCCAGAATCTTGATTCAAATCTTCATGACTTGAACTTGAAAATTTACCCTATTCTTCAGGCGGGCTCCTGAACTTTCTTTTTCTTCACCCTGTTCTTCAGGCGGGCTCCTGGATTTATAATTTCTTCACCCTGTTCTTCAGGCGGGCTCCTGAACTTTCTTTTTCTTCACCCTCCTGAACTTTCTTTTTCTTCACCCTGTTCTTCAGGCGGGCTCCTGACTTGCAATTTCTTCACCCTATTCTTCAGACGGGGCTCCTAGATTTGCAATTTCTGCACCCTGTTTTTCAGGCGGGCTCCTGAAATTTCTTTTTTCTTCACCCTGTTCTTCAGGTGGGCTCCTGGACTTACAATTCTTCACCCTGTTCTTCAAGCGGGCTCCTGATTTGCAACTTCTTCACCCTGTTCTTCAGGCGGGCTCCTGAACTTTCTTTTTTCTTCAAAAGGGTCCTGTCCCCGCAAAGAATAAAGTTTATCATGATCGAGATCCAGTATCGGATGTTGTAACCATGCTTCTTGCATTGAGAGAAGTGTGAAATTGCATCCTTTATCTGAAAATAATCATTTCATCTCTGTTCCAAACAAAGAAAAATTGTGAGTTTTAGAACATGTGGTGGTTGGTTTGTGGAATTTGGCTTTTGAAGTTGCCGCTCTCGCACTTGTCAGGCTCAACTCTTTTCCAATCCATGATAATATTCATTAAATTGTTATACCTCTAATCTCTGAATTCTGACTACTGAGATCCTCAACTCAAATCATATTTCTGTTGTATGATGCTTCTGAGTTTAGCTTCCAATACATCCCTTAGATTTTCACGAGTTTAAATTTGTCAAATCACAATCATCTTGAGTACCTTACTTTTACTTTGAAATATTGTCTCTGTACATCGACTCTTTGTCTTGCTTTGTACCCTTAAAGGAGTTGGTAGCGAGTTTGGAGTCTTTTCTGACTCAACCTGATGTGAATTTGACTCAAAAGACAACAAAGATTTTTGTTTGATGACAAAGACACAAAAATCAAAAAATAAAAATAAAACAAAATAAAAGACAATAGATATCTCTTTTTCAAAACAAAGAGAAAACTTATCTGAATGTGGAAATCGATTCTGGTGATTATGACATGCATTTTGAATAAAACAACCAGATCTACCCACACCAATCATTACAACTTTTGTCCACATATTGAGCTTGAAATTAAGCCAATCTTGAATTTGTTCCTTCTTGATAACAACCTTTCTTAAGCTAGTGGCACCTCAATGGATTTTTGCCAATGAGCCTATCTCCTTTTCATTTTCGTCTCAGCTCACAGTCGTCTTATGATGCCCGAAAGGGTTTTCACCAATAAGACTCTCTCATTTTCATTTTTTCATCACTTTTTTTTTATATATATATGAAATATCATGCACTCATAATATGTTTAGCCTTGACATTCTCAAAGATTAATCCGAAGGTCTTTCTTTGGTTGTAACTTGGCTTTCGGATAGAGTTAGAAAGAAAGGTAGGCATGAGGCTCAAAACATTTATATAACATTGGGTGAAACATACAACTTTTGAAATCAATTCTTTTAAGAAAATAAATTTTTGCCCCAGTTTCATTTCATTCTGGGTAATTTGAATTTTCTTCTGGTTAGACCGAACCCCGGAGTAGGGCTTCCTACGTATCTTGTCATAGCAAGAATCAGGTCAAACGTAGTTCATGAAACATCATTCTTTTGTTGATTTTTTTTTTAATTATTATTTCAAAAGAGGGGTTCGAAGAAAAATAAAAGCTCAAAAGGGGTAAGCAAAGGTTTATATATTATTCAGATAGTAGAACAAAATGCCTTCATCTTTTCAATCTTTTAAAATATAAGTATAAAACATACATAACATAATTGTACATGAATATCATACATAATATCTTTTAACTGCATCAGCATTGATTGGCATTCCTTCCATTTTTCCTTCTACATCAGTCAGATATAACACGCCATTAGGTAACACTTTCTTTATCATGAATGACCCATGCCAATTAGGAGAAAATTTGCCTTTGGCTTCAATCTGATGAGGAAGGATGCGTCTTAGTACTAACTGACCAACTTCAAAATGTCTGTGACGCACCTTTTTATTATATGCTCGTGCCATTCTCTTCTGATATAGTTGTCCATGACATACTGATGCCAATCTTTTTTCATCAATCAAGCTTAATTGTTCCAAACGAGTCTTGACCAATTGGTCTTCATCAATTTCAGCTTCCACAACTACTCGAAGAGATGGAATCTCAATCTCTGCAGGTATAACTGCTTCAGTTCCATACACTAACAAGTAAGGAGTTGCACCAATTGAAGTCCGAACTGTAGTACGATAACCCAACAAAGCAAAAGGTAACTTTTCATGCCATTGTCGGGAACCTTGCACCATCTTACGAAGTATTTTCTTTAAGTTCTTGTTGGCAGCTTCTACAACTCCATTCACCTTTGGACGATAAGGAGTTGAATTTCGATGCATAATCTTAAATTGCTGGCACACTTCTTGCATCAGATGGCTATTGAGATTCGCAGCATTATCTGTGATAATTATCTTTGGAATGCCAAAACGACAAATGATGTTGGAGTGAATAAAATCAACCACAACTTTCTTGGTCACTGACTTGAAAGTCACTGCTTCTACCCATTTCATGAAATAATCAATGGCTACCAAGATGAACCTATGTCCATTCGAGGCCTTTGGTTCAATTGGTCCAATTACGTCCATTCCCCAAGCCATAAAAGGCCATGGAGCAGTCATTGTATGCAACTCAGATGGGGGGAATGTATCAAGTCTCCATTTACCTGGCATTCATGACATTTATGAACGAAATTGATGGAATCTCGCTCCATGGTGAGCCAATAATAACCTGCTCGGAGTATTTTCTTTGCCAAAACATACCCACTCATGTGTGGTCCACAAATCCCAGAATGCACTTCAGTCATGATTTTTGAAGCTTCTTTAGCATCTACACACCTCAGAAGTCCCAAATCAGGAGTCCTCTTATACAAGATTCCTCCACTTAAGAAAAATCCACTAGACAAACGTCGAATGGTTCTCTTTTGATTACCATCAGCATGTACAGGATACTTCCCAGTCTGAATATATTCTTTGATATCATAGAACCAAGGCCCCCCATCAAATTCTTCTTCAACCACATTACAATATGCATGTTGATCATGAATCTGTATATGCAAAGGGTCAATATAAGTTTTATCGGGATGTTGAAGCATCGAAGATAAGGTTGCCAAAGCATCAGCAATCTCATTATGAGCTCTGGAAATGTGTTTGAACTTTACTGATACAAATCGTTGACAAAGATCTTGCAAACAACTTCTATATGGTAGGAGTTTCGAATCACGAGTCTCCCAATCTCCTTGGATTTGGTGGAATAATAAATCTGAATCTCCTAATACCAACAATTCTTAGACCCCCATGTCAATGGCTAATCTCAATCCCAGAATGCAAGCTTCGTATTTTGCCATATTATTGGTACAGTAGAATCAAAGTTGGGTTGTTATGGGATAATATTGTCCTGATTCAGAAATAAGAACCGCTCCTATCCCCACTCCTTTTATATTAGCAGCTCCATCAAAGAACAAATTCCAGCCTGAATGGCAATCTTCTGAAACACACTCACCAACATACAATAGCTCTTCATCTGGAAAATAAGTCTTCAATGGCTTATACTCCTCATCAATAGGATTTTCAGCCAAATAATCCGCCAAGGATTGAGCTTTCATTGCAGTTCATGTCACATAAACAATATCAAACTCTGTAAGCAACATCTGCCATTTCGCGAGTCTACCTGTGGGCATAGGCTTCGGAAAAATGTACTTTAAAGGATCCATACGAGAGATGAGGTAAGTAGTATAAGATGATAAGTAATGTTTCAGCTTTTGGGCTACCCAAGTTAAGGCGCAACATATTTTCTCAAGAAGAGTGTACTTAGCCTCATAAGTGGTTAACTTTTTGCTGAGGTAGTAGATGGCTTGTTCTTTTCTTCCTGTGACATCATGTTGACCCAATACACAGCCAAAAGAATTATCTAAAATAGACATGTACAATATCAAGGGTCGGCCTGACTCTGGAGAAACCAAAATAGGCGGATTTGACAAGTGTCTCTTAATTCTGTCAAATGCCTCTTGACATTCTTCAGTCCATTCAACTTTAACATTCTTCTTCAACAACTTGAATATTGGCTCGCAAGTTGTCGTAAGCTGAGCAATGAATCTACTGATATAATTCAACCTTCCAAGTAAACTCATCACCTCCGTTTTATTTTTCGGTGGAGGTAAATCTTGGATAGCTTTTATTTTTGAAGGATCTAACTCAATACCACGTCGACTGACTATAAAACCCAAAAGTTTTCCTGACGGAACTCCAAATACACATTTTGCTGGATTAAGTTTGAGATCATACCTCCGAAGCCTTTCAAAGAATTTTCTCAAATCTTTGATATGATCAGATTGCTCTCTCAACTTAATGATCACGTCATCCACATAAACTTCAATTTCTTTGTGCATCATGTCATGAAACATTGTGGTCATTGCCCTCATGTAAGTTGCCCCAACATTCTTTAATCCAAAAGGCATAACTCTATAATAATATGTCCCCCATGGAGTAATAAATGATGTCTTTTTCGTATCTTCTGGATCCATAATGATCTGGTGATACCCCGCATAACAATCCACAAAAGAAGCAAGATCATGTTTGGCACAATTGCCCAATAAAATATGAGTATTAGGAAGTAGAAAATTATCTTTCGGACTTGCTTTATTTAAATCGCGATAATCAACACACATCCGAACTTTGCCGTCCTTCTTTGGAACATGGACAATATTTGCCAACCAAATAGGATATTGGGCCACTCGAATGACTTTAGCCTCAAGTTGCTTCGTGATTTCCTCTTTAATTCTTACACTCATGTCAGTTTTGAATTTTCTTAACTTTTGCTTGACAGGAGGAAAAGAAGGATCAATTGGCAATTTGTGAACTACCAAATCAGTGCTTAAACCGGGCATATCATCATAAGACCACGCAAAGATGTCTTTATACTCATGCAATGCTTCAATTATATCTTTCTTTTGTTGTGGTTGAACATGTACACTCATCTTAGTCTCCCTAATATTTTCATGATCTCCTAAATTGATCGCCTCAGTTTCTTCCAAATTGGGATTTGTCTTATTCTCAAAATGTTTGAAGTCTTTGCTTATATCCTCAAATGTTTCCTCTTCATCGTATTCAATCTCCTTATCCATTATTTCAATATTAGATTGGTTTTTTAACTCTGGTGAACAATTCTTCATGCATGTCATATCATTAGAATCGGCATAGAAAGAACTGTATAATAGAAAATAAATAAATAAAAATCAGACTTAAAATAAAACGAAGGGACACTGCGCTTTATTAGAAACATAGATAGAAAGAGTTTTAACCTAACATACCAGATTTAAAGTTCTGAATTATAATCCTAGAATGATTTAAATTACAGAAGTAAAAACAAACAAACTACTAAGACTGTAAGAAAACAAACAAACTATCAAAACTCTTTTCTAATAGGGAGAGGAGTGGCCTCCCAATTGTTAAGCTGGACATCAGGGCCGACAAACTGCACATCTGCATTACTGGTACCTTCCCCAATTTCAACCATATCAGCTTCAATGAACATATTCTGAAAAAGGTCAATCAACTCTGTACCATCATCATTCATTGATTCTGCAGCAGGTAACTTGGAGGATCCGACATCACTGAATTTTATAAAAGACTCATGAAGTGGCGGTATCGGCTTGGTAAGTGACCATGACTCTTTCTTACACTTTTTAGCCTTCTTTATATCTTCAGCAGTAGGCTTGTATCCCAAACCAAAAGTACCAAAGTTCTCATAGAGGTTTACTGGATGAACTATGCCTTGCAAAAACATCCCTATACCTTTTCCTGGTTCGAAGCCATGCTTCAACATTTCATTCACTACCATAACAGATGCAGAGGACAATTGTGGTCTTGCGATGAGATTCCCCTCGAGGATATGCTCAACAGCCACTACCTCAGAAGCTTGATGAATTAACATATTGGCAGTATTTGCTTCGATGGAAGAAACAGAGTAGTCTTTATACATTGATAAGTCTCCTTCACCATGAACCACTATCTCTTGCCTGTCACATTCGAATTTGACCATTTGATGCAATGTTGATGCGACTGCTTTAGCCCTATGAATCCATGGCCTTCCCAATAACATATTATATGAAGCATCAATGTTCAGTACTTGAAAATCCATAGCAAAATCCACAGGCCCAATTGTCAATATGAGTTCTATTTCACCAATGGCATCAGTTTTTGATCCGTCAAAACCTTTGACGCACACATTGTTAGGTCGGATTCTTTCCACATTAACATTCAAATTTTATAAAGTTGACATAGGACAAATGTTAGCGCCTGATCCTCCATCAATTAACACTCGAGTGATGATGGAATGTTCGTATTTCACAGAAATATACAGACCTTTATTATGCTCCATACCTTCTATAGGCAATTCATCGTCTGAAAAAGTAATTTTATTTGCTTCAACGATCCTTCCAACAACTTTTTCCAGCTGATTTACTCTAATCTCACTAGGAATACATGCTTCATTAAGAATCTTCATTACAGCCTTGCGGTGTTCCTCTGAATGTATCAATAAAGACAACAAAGAAATCTGTGCTGGTGTCTTCTTCAACTGTTCTATAACAGAATATTCTGGCAATTTCATTTTCTTTAAGAATTCTTCAGCTTCTTCATTAGTGACAGGCTTCTTGACTGTCATTCGTTCTTCACCACCTTGTTTATTCTTTCTTAACTCTACTGGAGCATAACATCTTCCAGATCGAGTTAATCCCCCTACTTCATCTACATCTTCAATCACTTTTTTCCCTTTGTGCATCACCACAACGCGATCATAATTCCAAGGGACTGCCTTGGTATCGACCATAGGCAGCTGTGACACTGGTTTAATAACAATAGGAGTTACAGGAGCTCCTTTTATGATTAAAAGAGGCTTATTGGATCTTCCAGGAATAATGAGTTTCGGCTTTATTTGACTTGACCCAATATTTTCTGAAATCTCTTTCCCCATCGCCAAGGGATCATTCGATGATTCGGGTTTTGCTATCACCACCTCCGTTTCTGCAGGTTTTTCTTTCGTTAAATCTACAGTATTTGCTGATTTTTCCGAATCAGTTTTAATTTTAATGATCGGCTTAAAGGGAATCATAGCGTCTTCACCACTGAGTATCACATCGAGCATGTTTGTTTCATTATGATCTGGCAGCGGATTTTGATTGACATTTGGAGCGCCTGGACTTTCTACCATAATCTGTTGGGTATTAATCAACTCTTGAATGGCTCTTTTCAGATACCAACATTTCTCTGTGTCGTGCCCTGGGGCATCAGAACAATATTCACATCTTCTAGAATAGTCCAAATTCTTCGGAGGAGGATTCGGGATCCTTCTCTCAATTGGGTTTAGAACATTCATTTTTCTCAGTCTATGAAATAAACTGGTGTAAGATATTCCAATAGGAGTGAAATTATCTTTTACCATGTTATCCCTTTTGAATTCTGCTCTAGGCCGAAAATTAGACCTCGGAGGGACTCTTTGAACTTGCGGGGCTATTGGATGATTTTGGATTGCTGGTGTACGCCACTGCGGGTAAGAAGGACCTCGAGCATATGGTTGTGTATTGTAAATAGGATATTGGGGGGATGGAACAAAATATAATGGATTCTGCGCGTATGGTTGACGCGCACCTCTCCAATTTTATCGTGGACCTACCATGACAGTTGCTACATCCTCTTTTCTTTTCTTTCCACCAAAACTTCCTGCACCACTTTGAATTTCCTGTGTTGTTGCTTTCAAAGAAGCCTGGCTGATGATCTTTCCTGATTTGATTCCGTTTTCTACCATCTCTCCAACTTTAATAACTTCTACAAATGTGCTTCCGATAGTAGAAAGCAAATGATGGAAATAATCAGGTTCTTGTGCTTGCAGAAAAATATCAATCATTTCAGATTCTTTTATCGATGGTCTAACTCTTGAGGCCTGCTCTCTCCATCTGACGACATATTCTCAAAAACTTTCAGTCATCTTTTTTCTCATGTTGGCAAGCGTAGTGCGATCTGGCACTATCTCAATGTTATACTGAAATTGTTGAACGAAATCTCGAGCCATGTCGTCCCACATGTGCAAACGGGAAATGTCTTGGTCAATGAACCATTTAGAAGCTATCCCTGTAAGGGTTTCTCCAAAGTACGCCATCAATAATTCTTCTTTTTCTCCTGCTCCCCTTAATTGATTGCAAAACTTTTTCAAATGAGCTACAGGATCACCGTGTCCTTCATATTTGTCAAATTTTGGCATTTTGAATCGTATCGGCAAATGAACATCAGGAAACATACATAAATCCTTGTATGAAACACTTTTAGGTCCACCTACTCCTTGCATATTTCTCATACTTTGTTCTAGGCTTCTAACTTTTCTAGCCATCTCTTCCTGTTCCTCATTCTTAGCAATCTTCTCAATCATGATAAGAGTATCACGTTGATGAACATGATAATGTGGATTTTGTGATTTGAAAGTCATTTCAGGAGGATATAACATATCATGATTTGGTTTTCCCATATTCTTTAGTATTGTCGGTTGAATACCCGCAGTAGCTGGCGCTACAGAAGTAAAAAGTGGGTTATTTGCGACAGATGGATTTGGTGGGCGCACGGTAGAAGTACCAACAACTCCAGACATATTAGCAAATGGGCCAAATCCTAGTGGGTAAAATGGATCACTAGTTTGAGCTGGGTCAGAATTTAGATCATTTGAAGTTGAAAGTCCAGGGATTGAAGAAGGCGGGGCTTGTCCATTCAACCAAGCTTTGTACATCTCCGCCATCTGTTGTTTTAATGACTTTATTTCTTCCATTGATGCTACTTCCTGCGAAATCAACTGATTCTGCTCTTCTTCACTATCAGACCCTATATCTTCTCTGCGGGTCATTCTTCTTTTACCTTTGTATCTGGTGTTATACGGATGTGATGCCAGTTTAAACCACAAACCAACCACCAATTATTTTATCTTTCTGTTGATCAAGTAGCAAACGGGTGAGTGTTATATATTTAACGCATTATAATGCCACGTTATATGTCATGTTTCTATATGCATTTCCAAACCTATCATGGAAGCTTTGTGTTTCATCTCGGCTTTTCTAGGCATATTTTTAAAAATTATGATCGAACCCTTTGGAGGGTTGCCTACGTATCATGTCAAGACATGAATCAGATCTTGCGTAGTTCGGGAGGAATTTAACAAAATTGTTTTGTCTTTTTTTTTTTTATTATTATTGAAGAAAATAAATAAAGTAAGTGAAGTAAAACATATGTAATATATATAGAAATAAACAGTCAACTTCATTACATTCTATAATATAAATACGATAAAATAACTAACCCAACTCCTAAAATAAAACCTACTAACTGACATCTGAAAACTAAAAGACATAATATCTAAACAAGAAATTTTTAAAACTGAAAATGAAAAACTATGACAAAGAAAACAACAATCCATTCAAGGAGATTTCGATTTAATATGTCCTCCCAAACTCAAATATATGTCCTCCAATGAAGTAGTGAGTCGCTGTGCGAAAGCTGGTACTTGTGCCAAAAAGTCCTCACAATCCAACTGCTGATAATCTAAACCCATTCTGGCAGTATCCTGCGCTACACGGTGGACCTTTCCTCGAAGAGAACTGAAAGTCTGATCCCATTCCTGGGCCTGTCGATCTCGAAAATCAACCATCTCTCTTGCACGTTGTTCACGAGCAGAAACAACCTCCAACTATTCTCGCAATATTCCTCTTTCACGAATCCACTGAGATCTCTCTCAATCAAATTCTTCTTGCATATTCTTTTCAACTTCTTGAAGTTGTTGTCGGTGAGATGCGGCAAGTTCTGCAACGTGTGACCCCCTAGTGGTAGCAAACTTGATTTGTCCCCAAAGTGCAACCTCAATATCTGCTGACTTAGCTTTCTCTTCAGAAAATTCCCTTTGTTGTTTGTCTATTTTTACCCTGGCATGCTCTAATTCTTCTCTCAAAACTTGGTTGGCTTCATGATATTCTCGCATGGCTCTTTCAATTCCTTTCCTGATTGCAGCTTCCTGATCTATAGGTTCCTTAACCGATCTTTCTGGTCTGACTGACGGACTCGACTGTTCTTCAAACCATTCACGGTAATCTGGGTGCACTTCTCCTTTCTCACGCTCTATGACCATCGTTTCAATCCCCATAATACGGCTACCCTCCCAAATCTGCTGGGCCAAATCTTCTGGAAGTGGAATCTCTGGTCTGACCTCAAATACGAACTCAGTCATGTTTTCTGTTATGGGAATTATTTGACGCCTGCCTAGCTGACGTAGAACCCTCAATGGAACATACGGTTGAACACCTCTAATACCCATTAATAACAAGAATGGACGAGTGACAGAACTATATATGACTTGCCTCCAAGGGAACCAATGGAGATTCCAAGTGACTTTATCTGCTGTCAAAGAATGAAAAAGATTAACCCAATCTCCAACTTCTTTTGGACATTTATATTTCTCCATTCTTTCCTCGTAATCGTTGATGCGATTAAATCGCTCGGGATTGAATTTTGTCAATGTAGGACGTTGGTAAAGATGCTCCACAATCCACATCTGTAGCAAGATATTACATCCCTCGAAAAAACTCTTTCCCTTCTGACAAACAGTCAGAGCACGGTAAATATCGACTAGGATCATTGGCACCATAGTGTAATCTTTCTTAATCAGTATCTGTACTACTCCCGCTAAACGAATATTAATTTTTTCTTCTCTTCTCGGGAAGACCATAGTGCCTAAAAAGGCTACCATGAATGCAAATTGTCTGTGAATTTTCCAAGCCTCAAAACTCCCCTTATTACAAAGTTCTTTACCGTACTTTTGAAACCCCTTTTGCCTTCCGTATCTGTCATATAAAAACTGCAAGGAAACCCAACCTTTTTTCATTGATTCTTCTTTTGTGTTCCGTATGTTCATGAGCTTGCAAAATCTGTTTATCGAAATAAGTCTTGGGGCTATAAGTTTCTTCCGATGCATATCCCCATATCCAACATAGCCTGCTATTTCTTCTAAAGTAGGTGTCAACTCAAAATCTGAAAAGCGGAATACATTATTCTTTGGGTCCCAGAAATTCAGTAATGCAACAATCACCTCCCTATTAGGGTTGATTCTCATGATACTCGTCAAAAAACCCAAATACTTATGTATTTCACCATAATCGAATGTATCCATTGCATTCCACCATAACCAAAGTTGCAGAGGGGTACAATCCACAACCTGAAGCGGTACACTCCCATCTCTCTTTCTCTTTGGACGCTTTCCACGAACAGGGGGGGGGACATTTTATACCTATTGAAAGGGACATAAGATTAATAAATATCTAAACTTAGACAAAACTTAATTTATTAATTTTTTGAAAAGAATTTATAACTTAACTTGTAAAACCTAGTGCGACCATTATTTAAACTTAGTTGCAAAGAATAATTTTATCAAAAATCAAAGTGAGAGAAACAAGATTGATAATATTATTTTTTTATTTAAATTGACTCTATCAAAAACTTTGCTATAACAAACTTCTAGACAATTTTATCTATATGTTTGAAGACAATATTCCCTAAGTGCAAAAATAAAATAAAAGGACTCAGAAATAAAGAAAAATAGAATGACCGTTTTATGTATGAAGTTGTATAAAATTTTCAGTCTCACGACCCTAAAGGTTCAGGACTTGTTAAAATTGATATATATATATATTTTTTTTGTAAAAACTTAGCCTCATGATCCCTAAAGATTCTGGGCTGTTGAAATATATTTTTATTTTATCGTTACTATTATTATTATTATTATTATTATTATTTTATTATTATTATTATTATTTTATTATTATTTTTTTTATTATTATTATTATTATTTTTTTTAATCTTAGCCTCATGATCCCTAAAGATTCAAGGCTGTAAAAATATATATAAAAATTAGAAAAATAATTATGAAAAATAATCATATTTTCAAAAATATTTTCCAACAAATCTATGAACAAAATTTTTCTTTAAAAGATAAGGTCGTATCCTGGGAAGGACTTCCTACTTATCTCACTAAGATGTGAGAATCAGACCCTCGTAGTTCATAAAGATTGTAAATTGTGTTGCTATATGTAAAAAAAATTTCTTAATTTTTTTAAAAATAATTTTTTTCTTTCAAAAAAGATCAACTAAATTTGAGAATAAATTAATCTCTCGTATTTTAAAATTGCCTAAAGCCGGTCAACACACAAATAGCCTTCCAAAAAAATATCAAAGAGCACGTAGGATGCACATGTTGGTCTTTATAAATTAGGTCACCTGTCCTAGATAGACCCGACCCCTGTGCCGAGTCCCGCTAAGTCAAATGCATATGATGCAAATAAAGCGGTACCTAATAGGGATAACCAGATTCTGAGTTTTCAGTTCTTCTAAGTTAAAACCTAATAGGGATAAGTGTCTAGACTGGCTTACTCGAGCGGACACTCGAGCCGGGGAGGGACAACTTGGTCGGTAGCAGGGCAACACCGCCTTCGTTGTCGATCCGAACCCCGCCTAACATGTGTGACTATATCCTTCACCAGGTGCCTTGACACTCCGGTTATCTCAAAAAGAAGGTGGGATGCATATGCTGCATTCCCTCTATCCTATTTCAGAGACTCAAAGGGGGTACGCGAGAGAAGACAATTTATAATACAATTCAAATAATATCAAAGCAGTAAATGAGCGACAAGTAGCACATAAGACCAATAAACACATTATAAAATAATTAAGGCAAGTAAAGTCAATATCAAAGCTCAAATTCTTATTTAGTCCCCAGCAGAGTCGCCAGAGATGTCACACCCTTTTTCTTCGCTCGAGAGCCGAGTCGAAGGGTTTTTCCAATTAAAGTGACGATGTTGAATAAGGATTATTTTATTTACAGAGTCGCCACTTGGAATTGAGTTATGGTGTTCCAAATCACCTTATTGTATTCCTAATCAAAAGGAAATGACTCTTTGTTGGTTTGCGAAACAGAAGATTGGGTAAGGAATTCTGTTGACCGAAGGGAAGGTGTGAGGCACCCCTCGAGTCCCGTGGTTCTAGCACGGTCGCTTTTATTGACTTATCCTGACTTAAATTATTTTAATAAGTTATGTTAAGGCCTTGAATCGCTCATTTTTATTATACCAAAACTTGTGTATTATCTTTATATTAAATAAATCGGTGAAAGTTAATTTTAGAAAAATATTTTTCAAGGTGCATTATTGCATCCTTGACTTTTAAAATGTCTCGAAAAGAAGTGTATGCCGCATTCTTAATCGAGAAGAAAATATATTAAACGTGTTAAAATTTATCTAGTGTTAAAAGGCATTCGTTTTTTTTTCTTAAAAATTCGAGATCATTTTCCTATTCATATTATTACTCTTTTCGCTCTTTTTTTTTTTAAAATAATAATAATACTAATAAAATAAATAAATAAAATCTACTAAGCCTTAATTTTGGCTGAGGCTTTGATTCATATCTAATAGAGACTTGTAAGGATTAAATAAGGAGATTCAATTCTTAAATCACCATCTAATCCGAAAGAAATTTATACACAACAAGATTAGCAAACAATCAATTTTATTTAATACACAAAGCATCTTGAACATCCCAAAATCATGATAAATGATAAAAGAAAAACAAAATAATTGATAAAATGATTGTTACTAACAAGTATAAATAAAATATGTTGAACTCTTTTTGAAACTCCAACTCAGTTATTTCTTTTTAGTACAAACAAAAGAAAAATTCATTAACCAAACCCAACATTTCTAATCTTTTCAACAATTCTTTTTAGTTCTTTCAGTTTTTCTGTTTGTGTATGCAAATACATATAGAAATGTTGTGCATGCATATGCATGTTATTTTTTAAACCTTTCATTTTTAATCTTTTGCATTCATGCATGATTCACAAGTTCTGTTTTCAATATAACTACATTACTCGCATAACAACCAAATGAAATGTTACATCTTTTAATACTAATGATTTTTTTTAAAAAAAATTCTTATTTAAAATTCAAAACTAATCTAATTGACTTTATCTCATAAACAACAAATGAATTCCATATAAAGACATAAAGCATGAACTATATAAAAATAGTAAATTAAACATACTAAATAATATAAAACAACCCTTGAAATAACTTCATTCATATTTCGATTCAAAACAAAACTTATAAAAATAAGTAGTACAGATTTGACAAGAACCTGTTTGATAAATTATATCGAATAAAGAAGTACCGCCACCAAAAACTCAAACGAAAACCCGATTTCAACTCAACACTCTTTTCTCCGCATGTCTTTTTCTCTAGTTTTTCTTCTTTGATTTTCTCTCTTTACTTTTCTCACTGTTTTTTTTTTTTTTTTTTTTTTTTCCTTTTCCTTCTTTTTCTAAGTGTTTTTGTTGTTGGGTTTTTTTTTCCAGTGTTTTGTCTGTGTCTTGTTCATATAATGATGTGCATGTGTATGAGTTGAAAATGGGAGTTGAGGGAATAATGGGAAAGTTTGGGGAAAGTGTGTGTGTTTGTGGGGAACGTGGGGTTGGGTAGTTTTTCCCTTTTAGGACAAGATTCTTTTTTTTTTTTTTTTACTTTTAATTTTTTTTTAATTTTTTTTTATAAAAATAACAAAAAATAATAAATAAATAAATAAGATAATAGTAACAAATAAAATAATAATAATAATAATATAATAATAATAATAATAATAATTAATTAATTTTTTTATATTTCAAAAAATACAATAAAAGTCTAAAAATAGTCAAAAAAAAAAATTAAAAAAATTAAAAATAAATAAATAAATAAATAAACTATATAATTAAGATAGTACAAAAACTACTAACTTATTTATTTAAAAAGAATAATATATATATATATATATATATATATATATTTTTTTTTTTTAATTTTTGTATTATATTTTTTTTAATAGGAATAAAATAAAATAATATCCTAAAATTAATTTTATTTAATTATTTATATTATATTAAAAATAAAATAATAGTCAAAATAATATATGATTAAATATAAATATAAATATTTAATATCGATAAACAAGTTAAAATTTAGGGAGGATAAAAAATCACGTGTCTACAATGCTCAACATTTGAAGGAAATCCTTTCAAGTTATTCTTTTGTCGGAAAGGTCTTATTCCTACGTTGGAAAGGATAAGGGATGAGAGAGAAAGTCAAGATCTTGAGTTAATGTGACAACTGACAATGATGGACATAGATGAGTTCTCTGATGAAGATATAATCTATGCTATGAATGACGGAGTATCTAAAACTTGGAATTTGGTATGTTATCTCATCTTAATTTATTTAGGAGAAAAGATATCATTTTCACCCCAAATTATATTCGAAAAGTCGAAGCTACACCTAAACTATACTAGTGACCTATTACACACCTAAACTATAAGAAAGTGAAACTATTTACACCCTGTCAGGCTACCACCACTTGCATGTGGTGTGGTATTTTACACGCGCTGCCACGTCAGCACCACGTCGGTAAAAAATATCACTTTTTTATAGTTAAGGTGTGTAATATATCACTTATATAGTTTAGGTGTGGATTCGACTTTTCGACTATAGTTTGGGGTGGAAACGATGACTTTTCCCTTAATGTTTTTAGCCGTTTACTTTTGTTATTTAATAGGCTGGACGCGCCTAAAATAAGTGTAACACACACACCTTAGAATGGGGGGTCGCGGGGAGGTAATAATATTACTTTTTTATAGTTAAGGTGTGTAATAAGTCACTAGTATAGTTTAGGTATGACTTAGACTTTTCGGGTATAGTTTAGGGTGGAAACGATGCTTTTTCCCTTTATTTAGCCTTAAAAGAATGAATCTTTTTAGCAACTATTTAATTTTAATGTTTAATATGATATATTTAAAATAATAAAATTAAAAAATATTTTAATATATTTAATATATCTTTAATTTAAAGATTATAAGATTCAAATATTTTATTTACTTTCTTAAACTCTGTATTAGTATTTTTTTTTCTCCTAATTTTTTGATATATTGAAATTTGGACTCATATATATATATATATATATATATATATATATATATATACATATAAAGTTATTAGTTATTTGGATTAATAGTACTTCTACATAACTTTTACATATTACATGTATCCCCTATCACATTTATGTAGCCCAAATAGAATTTTAAGAGTCAATAGCTTTTTTTATGTTTTTTTTATTAAGTATTGTGATTTATATTATTCTTTATATAATTTTCAAATCAATAACATAACCCCCCTCCCACAAAAGGTATAACAAATAAATTGAAACAGATAGATTTGATTTTAAAAAATTATCCTTGGCTAGACAAGTTGATGAATACATGCTTGCTTCTAGCCGCTAGTTATATATAGTAGTAATAATAGTAATGTTTGACCATAAGAATTATTTCATTTTAGTAAAAATTATTTTTTAAAAAGTGAATACAACTATATAATTTAACATTTTATATGATATATTTAATATCATATAAATTAAAATATTGTACTACATTTGAAAACAATGTAAAGTCATGATCATTACGGGAAAAAGTGTGCAACACCTATATTTAGTTTTGCTATGTTATCCATCTTAATTTATTAAGCCTTAACAATGAATCTTTTTAGCAACTATTTAATTTTAATATTCAATATGACATATTTAAAATAATAAAATTAAAGAGTATTTTAGTACATTTGACATATTTTTTAATTCAAGGATTATAAGATTCAAATATTTTCTTAATTTTTGTTAAACTCTGTATTAGATATTTTAAGTTGTTAGTTATTGTTATTAATAGTACTTCTACGTAACTTTTATATATTACATATTATTCCCTCTGTTAACATTTATCTGGCACAGATAGAATTTTAAAAGTTAACAATTTTTTTATATGTTTTTAAAATTATTCATTATTGTGATTTATATTATTTTTTTATATAATTTTCAAATCAATAACAGACCTCCCCCTCCTCCACCCCAAAAAAAAATAATTTTTTTTTTTTTTTAACAAATAAATGAAACAAATACATTTGATTTAAGAAAATATCCTTGCTAGACAGGTTGACGAATACATGTTTGCTTCTAGCCGCTAATTATATATAGTAGTAATAATAATGATGATTTGGCACAAAATTTAAAAATATTGAAAATTTGTTTTAAAATTCAGTCTCAAATTTTTACAACTTCGGTCAAATGAAGTTGATATCGAAGCAAGTAAATGTGTTTTACTTGATCACATTTTTATCACTGCTCCATTTAGGTTGGGTTTTCACTTTTCATCAAAAGTCTTATTACGAGGGACTATATATATATATATATATGATCAAGTTAATATAGCCCAAGGAAATTAGAGACTATTTGAGTTATCTTTATTTAATAGTATCATTTGTGCAAGAGTGTAAATGCTATGGTAGTCTTTTCTATTTTATTCCTTAACTCACAAGTACTTTTATGCTCAAAGAAAGGTGAACGACAAGACATAAGAGAAGGAAAGAAGAATTTAGGATCCTAATTTCTTTACACAAAATACGAAAAACATAGGATTCGTTTGGTCATGAAATTTTTTTATATTTATTTTTAAATTTTTTCCGCTTTATTTGAAAATCATTTTTTATCATGAAAAGTGTAAATATAACTTGTTGTATTTGGAAACAGCGAAATCCCTGATTTAAAAAAGAAAAGATCTAAAAAAAATTCGTAAAACAACTCTACTTAAATAATTATATTTCATGTGTTTTGTAAAAATAAAATGCATTTAAACTTCAAATATCTATTGCTAATGTGTGGTCAAACACAACTTCAACTTCACTTTTAAAAATTTCACAAAAAGTGACAAGCTCAACGCCCATTGTGAGTTTGCGCATCAAGAAGAGGATGTAGGTGTGGAGCTACTGTTTTATGCGATTGTGTTACTGTTTTTTCCCACAATGAAGTCAGCACTGATGTAATTTAATTTTACATCATACTACTATGTAGACAAGGAAACTTGGTAACTTGTTGGTCAATTGGTACTCGTGTCGCACAATTTAACATGCTGTCAGGTTGCGTAGTTGACGCTATTGCCAGGGATTTACTTACCAAGACATTGTGTAGAAGTTTGAGGTGTGTCTTGATATGTCTTGGTGAAAAATAGTGTTGCAATAAGAGGACGATGGAGAAAATACTGTATCACCATGTTCAAGTCCATTGAGAGAAGAGCATGAAGTATGAAGGTAATTTTTATTTCTACCATTGTGTTCTTTTTTGTCGGACCATGTGAAATAGTCTTATATATCCTGACAAGAGGAACTGCTCAAGATATATTCACATGATATGATACATGTTTTGTTGACAAATTTGGACTCCAAAAGTTTCCGACTTGGGATACATTTTTGTTGACTAAATTGGTCTATATTTGGGTCTTTTTTCGAAAATATATTTGTTAATACTCAAGTGTTTTTGCTTGTGTTTTGGTCTGCGTTGAAGACCAAAATACGACAATGGAAGTTGAGTTTCTATAGCAACAACTGTTTGAAGCAACCAACAAGTAACAAAGACGTGAGGCTCCAAAAGAACACTGCCAAGGGCCTTTATCTTTGGCTAAGGCAAGCTAGAAACTTGTTTCGGAGATACTACTTTTTTCAAATATTAGTTTTGCGATTTTTAGTACATCTTTAATATTCTTATCACATTTTATTTTTTATATTGTAGCACCAAACTAGGACATGCTATAAGTCCGACTTGGGTCATTAGCTTCGCTTTGAGTTTTTTTATTCCGACTTAATAAATATTAGCTTTGATAAGTTTGAGTTTTAGGAAAAAATGCAACATGAGTTTGGGTGTGTTGCGCTCACACACGCAAGTGTACGTGATCTCACCAAGTAATACAGTAGCCTTAAATAAAATCGAATATCGATCCCTCAGAGACTTGTGTTGACAACTATCCTATTCTAGTTAACAATTGAGATTAGATTGGTTCAAACGTAACCAAAAGAGCTTTTTGAGTTATAAACTAAAAATAAAGTAAATAATGCGGTAAGTATAACTCAGAATTGCACAGAGAATCATACTAGAAATGCATAGCTCAAAATTATACATTTTAACATTTGACCAAGCTAATGCACTCACAAAATTTGTAAATGATAATTTTCATTAAGATTTATTTTTCAAAAATTATTTATGAAAATTCAAAAAATAAATAAAAATAAATAAAAAATAGAAAAAACATATAAAAATATAGAAATATTACAAAAATATTTCCAAAGTAATATATTTTTTTTTGAAACTTTACCAAACTAGTATAAACGTTGTTCCCAGTAACGTATTATGTTTTAAAAAAAAAGATAATGGATAAAAAAGAACTGTTGGCAGACGTTAGAATAGAATCGTTACTGTGAGTAACGTTTTTGACACAAAACGGTATTCGTAGTAACGTTTTTGACATAAAACATTACTGACAGTTACGACACTTTGCAGCTTTGCCACATCAGAATCTACGTACGAATTTGACGTTAAATACGTTATTGCCAATTACGTTTTAGCTATAAAATGTTGCTCCAAACAACGATACTATCAAATCAACTGTCCCACTAGAATCTTTGACATTAAAGTCATTATTGCTAGTTACATTTTAACATAAAAACGTTACTGTGATCACGTTTCTATTGAATCAAATCACAAGCCTGTAAATTTAGAATCTTGGTGATTGATTTATCAATAAAACACTACTGCCAATAGCGTTTTAGGAAAGCAGATTATTATAAGAGATGGTTTGTATAGAATGTTCAACACATTTTTATAGTTTTAATCAAAACTTTTACTTTTGTGCTTCATTCTGGAACCAACATTTATAAATTTTTAATAGGTATGGCTAATCAATATTTTGTAATGTATTAAAATTATTTTTCTATTTTAATAATTATAATACATATCTTATTTTTGTGTATAGCAAAAACAATGGCTAATTTTGAAGAAAATGTGATGGCTGCTTTGTATTGAGGTAGTGAAATAATTTCTGAAATGAACGGATTCAGATATAGCGAAGGTGCTAGAATGATTGTTAGCATGTCTATTTCAACAAGCTACGTTGAACTAGTTGAACTGTAGCATGAAAAAATGAGGAAAAATAGTGAAAATATTCAAATGGATATTTCTGAAAAATATCCATGCTCATTTCAAGGTAACATTACAAGGTTCATTGAATTTAAAATAGAGAATGACCAATCTTTGCTACAATTTCTTGTCATTCCTCAAATTTTTTTAATAAAATTGATATAAATCTTTTAAAGATGTATGTAAAGACTAGATCAACAAATCAAGATAATCTATTTCAAATGAATGGCCAACATGGTTATCATATGAATTTGTTGGCTCAAAATTATGAATTTGCCATGCTCAGTCAACCTCATTTTGCATATAGTGCAACACCTAGTATCTATCAATCACTTGATGCAAGTCCTAATGAACATGACTATAGATCATTTGATGAAGGCTCAAGTAGTCAAGGACACATTGAAAGCAGTCACAGACAATATGAGATCAGATGTGTGATATTTTTTTTTTTTAAAATAATAAGAAACCTTGTGCATCACTTTTTCACTAATCCATTATTTTTTTTTCACAGAGAACATAAGGCTAACTTTGATTTGTGTAATGATGCACATGCACAAATTTGTGATGAAAGTTCGGAGGAAGATGAACCTTCAGAATGATGGATAAAGTGAAATCATAGAAAGTGAATGAAGCTACCAGTGATAATGAAGATTTACCTCAGAATGATATTGGTGTAAATCGTCATAGTCAATTTCGTCAAAGTGTGTGACTGAACAAAATCATGATATACCCTACTTTACAACATTGGAGAATGAAGAAGATATTTTTATCTCTACAACTACACGTGAATCAGAGATGAAATATTATTCTGTTTGGTCTGAAGATGCCAAAAAAGATTTGAAAAAAAGAATGTGTTTTAGAAGTAAAGATAGACTGAAACGGGCTGTGACAATTTGGAGTTTGCGCAAAAATAAAGAATTCATAGTTGTAACATCAAGCAAGAAACTATGGATTGTCAGATGCAGGTTTCACAATTCATTGGGTTGTTGATGGTTTCTTCGAGGCCGAAAGGTTGGAGGTAACCTTTGGAAGATAGAAAAATATTTTGATAATCATAGATGTGAGACTGAAGGGCTTACTACAGGTCATGCTAACCTAGATATCAATTTAATTGCATCTTTGTTTCTAAATCAAATACGTAAAAATTCCAAATTATTGGTAGTAGATGTCATTTCTAAGGTTCATGAGATATTTGCTCATCAAGTAACATACAGGAAAGCGTGGTTTGAACGTCAACACGCATTTAAATTGGTGTATGGTGATTTTCATAAATCATTTAGTGAGATTTCAAAGTTTTTTGCAGCTTTTCAGCACTTTAATCATGGAACAATTGTAGAATGGAAACACGAAGAGTCAATGAGTTCGCTAGAGGTAAAAACTTTTAAATTTGTTTTTGGGGCTTTCAAGCCATGCATTGATGGAGTCCAAATTGGTCTTCCTATTATTTTAGTAGATGAAACTCCTATGTATGGTAAATATGAGATAAAATTATTAATTGCTGTTGAAATTGATGGAAATGATAACATTCTTCCTCTAGCATTTGCTATTGTTGACAGGGAGTCAAAAGTGGCATGAAAATGGTTTTTTGGAAAACTAAGCGCACATATGATAAAGGATAGAGAAGATGTGTGTATTATATCCGATAGAGCAAAAGAAATCTTGACTAGTTTATCGAAGATGTGGCAGTTCCAGGAGCCTCGGACCTTTCATCGATATTGCCTAAGGCATCTTAAGAATAACTTTCAACCTTATTTTTCAAACAGAAACCTCAGTGATCTGATGCGGAGTGCTTCTTTGGCTCATCAAGTAAGGAAATTCAAAGTTTTGATGAGGAAATTTAGGAAAGAAAATGAATAAGCATATGAATATCTCATGCAATTTTCATTGGACAAATGGACGGTTAGCCATGATGATGGAAAAAGATGGAGAGTGTTGACAACAAATCTTTCAGAGTCTTTCAACGGACTTCTAAAGAAAGCTCGAGGCTTGCCTGTCACTGCCATGGTTAGACTTTCATTGGAGCAAACAGTTGAATGATATACCCGTAGATCTCAAACAACGCACCAACTTGTTGAGCAAAAAAAATTATGGACAAGTAGTTTCAAAGTAAAGCGAGAGAAGAACTATGAAAGTTCAAAAAGACACTTTATTTTTTATTGGAATATATCCACTGGGGTATATGAGGTTAGATCTATACAAGTTGATGGTACAGGTGGTAATCCTCATCGTGTTTCACTAAATGATAAAAAATGTGATTGTGAAAAATGGACTAATTTGCACTTCCCGTGTTCACATGTCATGAATGTTACTGAAAGAATGGGAGGGCTAGCTAGAAATTTTGTTAGCGAGCATTTTATAATAGAGAATTATGTTGATACATATTCAGGGCCATTCTCACCAATTGGGCATGAGGCATATTGGCTAGCTCCAAGCTTTATAATGAAAAATAATGAATTCTATCGTCGTCCTAATCGACAAAGGACAACTAGACTACCTAATGAGATGGATCGTGGACCTGCAGTCTATGAACGAGCTTGCGGGTTGTGTAGGCGAACCAGACATGATAGGCGCCGATGTCAAACTCGTAATCAAACTTAAGTGGTTACTCTTAAAATTCCTAATCGTTTGAGTTGTATTTACTTTTAATTAGCTAAACTATGTCTTTTGCTTCCTTTCAATTTGCACTGCATCACTGCTTAAACATTATTTTGCTTTCAATTATAATTCCTTTTTTGTCATAAAGGAGAGAAGTCAACCATAGTAGTTGCGTCTATACAAAAGTTATATATAAAATAATCAAAATAGCTTCTTGTCCCGTAAGAATTTTAGTACTAGATATAACACTTGCAATAATCTAATATCAATACACCACACAACACTTGCAAAAGTTTTTGCTCTTTCCTCAAATTCTATTGTAGCACCTTCAAAAAGCTTTCTTTAACGTTCTTCCTGCACGTTTTCTACCACTAGTTCCACACGTTACTGCACCTGGAAGCTTAAGGACGACCAATTTTGCTCACAAATGCAGTTCAATTTCTATATACATATTTAGCTTGCCATGTGACTATTGAGACAAAATATCATCATAATACATATAGTTCTATATATACAGACATCTGGGGATTAGATTTATTTTGGGAATCATATAGCACCAATTATAGTGAAAGGATTAGAACCACAATTTCAAATGTTAGTTTATTGGGAAAGGCTTGTACAAACCAATACACAAATCCAAGTTACATAAAGACAATATAAGTGAACACTTTTAACTTTTCTCTTTCTTCAAAAGCACAAACTTTTATTTTAGTATGAAACAATTCATTTGAGAATCCGGTTAAAACCTTAAACAACCAATTCCTCAAGGTTAATGCAAAGAAGAATGTAGAAATAGATGGGACTTTCTTAACACAGTGAATCATCCACAATGAGAATTGGACCTGCAAGATGATGTTATACCTTTGTAAAGCTCTTCTGGTATGTCTAGAGGACGGGTGTTAATGTTTCAGTTTTCTGGGAAAGCAGGGATTCTTTTTGGTATGTAGTATTCGAAATTCACTATTTGATTAATTTCTTGTTCATGTCACATAAAATCAGTAACGAGGGTAAAACGTTCCTCATTAAAAAAAGTTCATGGTGGTCTGGTCCTTCCTCGCATCTCACACATAATGAAAGCTTTAGTGTGCCTGTTTGCCTTTTATATATAGAAGAATGTATAACTTCACTATAGGTTAGGTTGGACCTAGTAATATTGATCTAAATCTTGTATTTGTCTTATGGAATCCATTAAAATCTAACAACTTACAAAGACTAGAATCTCGAATTCATAAATTTCAAATTCCGAATTTGTCACCGAGAAGTAGTCCAAGAGTGATATTGAAGGAAGGTACTCAATGGGAAGCTAATGGCCAAGTAATGTGGGGTATGGCAGGTTGGACAAAGTTTGTTTGTTTGTTACTCTCGTAAGTCTTACTGGCTTAGTATGTGTATATTTTTGGCATGTACAAGTTTACAACCACAAAAAAGGAATGGAAAAAACAAAAGAAGGAACAAAGAAACAAGATGTTTTGTAGTTGGAGAAGTGGTCCTAAAAAGTTAGTCTTTGATATTCCCTCTTACATAAATATAATTTCTTAAAAGCTATTTAGTAGTAGAAATAATATGATTATGACCTGCTATTGAATTGGTAGTTATATGCACTTCTCTTTATTAACATAAGCATATCCACAATGAGAATCATGCACTTCTCTTTATTAACATAAACACATATCAGTCAGTCCTTGAGTTCTAAGAAAATCCATTATTAACATAATTTATCGGATACATTACATGCCAATAGAGACGGAGAGCAAACAATACCACATATTTAAGTTAAGGAAATTGAAGGATCCCGAAAAGAGTGAAAAACTGTCACCTATGGTCTATGGATATGCCTGTGGAAGAGAAGAAGAGTACCTGAGTTGTCTAAGAACATCAGCAGTACCTAAGAACATCAGCAGGTACTCTAAGAACAACTGAAGTGAAAACTGTTGGAGCCTTGAAGTTTTGATGAATGACAATATGAATGAAACAAGTTGACATGAGTTAATTCAGTGCAACTGGAAACTTCAACTTACTGATTACATGGGGAATAGAACAAGTTGAATTTGATTCAAAAACTTGATGATAAGGCAAAACAAGTTGAGTTGAAAAAGGAGTCCTACGTAAAGAAGGAGTTTCACTTCTGAGCATATCCTGAAGAGTCCTATGTGTAGAAGGAGAAAAATTCTGCAGATTGAAGATGTCTACGCAAGATAGGAAACATATAAATTGAAGAACTCTTTGTTAGATCAATGAAGTTTTTGATGACTGACACGTGAATGGAACATGTTACTTGACCTGGTCCAAGCATAAGAAGGCGGGTTTCAGGTTTTACTGATAGATGCAGATAAAGATTGCTGAAAGTCAGGAACGAATGAGCAAGCCTAATTCTGATATACTCAAGCTACTGATCACGTGAGAAATTGAAGAAGTTGTGGTTGAGTAAAATACTTGAAGATAAGTTGATTTAAAGAGTTGAAGTTTGACTACAACACTAAGGAGACAAAAGTTGGAATTGAAGATGGAGTATCACTTGAAGTAGAACTCTATATAATGAAAGTTTTGATTAAAGGAGGAGTTTAAAATAAAGAATGACTCTTTGGAGAGCTGTGCTTAAATAGAAGATGAATTATTCAGAGTAATTCATGCACTTACAAAGTAGAAAAGCACAATCGACAGATTGACTTCACGAAGTGCTATTCAATCACTGAAGAAACACATTGAAGAACTAGGTCCTAAGTATAGAATCCAGCTAAGAGTTTTAGCTTTGATTTTTAGAGTTGTTCATTATTTTGGAGCTATTGATATAATACTAGTTTCAATGTGTTATAAACTGAATTAGGAGATAGTCTTCGAGTTGGGGAAAACTCAGAGACTTTGGGAACGCATACCTTGGGAGGTATGTGTGTAGTTAGGAATCAGAGTTTATGATTCCTATTTGTTGGTTACAAGAGTTTTATAATCAGTTGTTGTTGAGGCTCAGAGTTATTTAGTGAAGTTGGGGTTAAATCCTGTAGAGGCGCAGGTCTGTTTTTTTACATATTTTGAGCCGGGTGTTTTCCACGTAAAAATCATTGTGTTCTTTACTTTCTGTTTTACTGCTTCCTTGAAACATGTCAATGGAACACGTCAGGCAACCCGTTCCATCGATAAGCAATATTTAGGTGAAAATAAGATAATCAGTAGGGCACGAACTCTAACAAGTGGTATCAGAGTGAGGTTGTCTTAAAAAGGGCTAGCACCTAAGACAAAGATCAATATGATGAATTCCGCACCACCTACTGGTCACAGTGAAGGTCAATCCACTATTGGACCTCCAATCTTTGATGGTTCTCACTTCATTTGGTGGAAAGCTAGGATGGAAACATTCATTCAAGGGGAATACTATGAGTTATGGGATAGGATCACTGATGGTCCTACTATTTGAATAAAGTTAGAAGATGGGAAACAAGTCAAGAAAGTAAGAAGTGAATTCACTCCTGATCACTTATTGGCATTAAAGAAAAATGCTAAGGCAAAAAATATTTTCGTCTATGGATTAGGACCTGCTGAATACAACAGGGTATCAACATGCACCACTGCTAAGCAAATTTGGGATGCTCTAGTAAATACTCATGAAGGCACATCTCAAGTAAGAAAATTCAAAATTTCTGTTCTTTTCACTGAGTATGAGGCATTTAAGATGAAGAAGAATGAAACCTTGCATGAGATGATGACAAGGCTTACTGCCTTAACAAATGAGCTGACCTCCTTAGGAAAAGCTATATCTGAAGAAGAACAAGTCGAGAAGGTACTAAGGGTATTACCAAAATCAAAGTGGAATGTTAAGGTGACTGCAATCAGGGAAACAAATAAAGATCTTGCAAGCATGACCCTGGATGAATTAGTGGGGAATTTAAGAACTTATGAAATAGAAATTAATGGAACTAAAATGCTAGAAGCCCCATAGGATACCTTAGCTCTGAAGGCATCTTACAATGATGAAGAAATTGAACTTGATAAAGAACAAGTTGCCTTTATAGCTAAGAACTTCAGCAAATTCTTCAAAAAGAAGAAGGGAACAGGTAGCAAGAAATGGTCAAATAACAATCTAAATGGATACTACAAGTGTGGTAAGACTGATCATCATATCAAGGATTGTCCTGTCTGGGAAATAGAATGGAGAAAGAAAAGGGCTGGAAAGGAATTGAAAGAAAAAAATAAAAAGAGGGAAGAATATGCAATAGTAACAACTTGGGGATTTGAATCAGATGATGATGAAGTTGATGAGGCAACACTCATGGCTCTTGGAGATTCAGACTTGGAGGAAGAAGATGATGCTTCTGAGGTAAGTATACTTGAACTTAAAGAAAAGTTGCATTTGTTTTCTAAAATAAAACTTATTTCCTTGATGAGTGCACTAATTGATGACTTCCAAGAATCAACTTCTGATAGGGATGATGTAACGCCCCGTAAAAGGCGTGCATAGATTAGTCTTTAATATTGAGCTCTTAGACTTAATGACTTAAAATTTTCTAAGTGTAAAATGAGACTTAGTTATTTTAGCTGGAAATCTTTGGGATACAACTTTTCAACCTTTTCGACATCCGTTTTTAGATTTTCAAGTTGATTTATGATCGGAAAAGCTCATAGTGCATCTCGGATAAGTTTCGGAATTTTTCAGAATGCATAAGGCTGCGTTTGGATTTCAAAACAGTAGCAAAACGCATAGCCTATTGCCTAGTTTTCAGCATTTCAGGGTCAACTTCAAACAATCATAACTCCCTGTATATAATGAACTGTGTGAGATATAATATATCAAACGAAAGATCTTTGAGTCCTCTTTAAAATTCAGTTGTTTTAATCCAATTTGATTATATGAGTAAAAAGTTATAATCGATTTACTCCAGACTATCAAACTGTCAACTGAGGGACAGATTTGACCTTAATTGTTCCTTAGGGGTATTTTGGTCATCCTTCACCCCTATATATACCACCAACATGGGATTTAATCCCTCAAACACCAAAATACACCTTCATTCATCAAAATTGCTTGAGAACACTCCTTAGGGTTTCAAAATAAAAACCCAAATAGTTCAAGATTCAACCGTAGGTTTCCGAAGATAATTACATATTCAGAATCACAAATCCGCGAGCTTCAAGAAACATCTAGTATTTTCGAAAATAGAGGTACGTGGGGTTATCCTAAAATCTCATGGGTGTAGTTTTTATGAACATGCATGCTTTTAAATGGGGGTTTTCAATCAAATGCTAATAACTTGCTTTCAATATGATTTCTAAGTCATTTTTCTTTATGTCATGGGAATTGTTTGCCTATATACTTCAATGGTTGAAACCATGCATATGTGATTTGAGATTTTCCATGGAAGTTTGATAAATATGAATGATAAATTGCTTTCAAATTTCCATGATAATGTCTTGATACCCCATATCATATTGTGACCAACAAAAGAGAGCATGAATTTGAAATAATTATTGTTTACCACTTGTAAATGATGAAGCACCTTGGTTTTTACATGATTATGCATATGTGGATGTGATATTGATGACTTGCAAGTCGGGTATGACGATACCCTACAAAATATGATACGTGATTGAATTAAATGAAGTTTGAATGCATTGATTTTACATGAGATAGGTGGATGCCCGAAGAAGGCATTTGAGTGTAAGGGCTCATCGCTGGAAACCGTGTTTGCCGACACAGGAATTCGGTACCAGGCTAAGTGATCTTGTGTACTTGACTTTATGTTATTCCCAAATTGGGACTATAGGTAGGAGTCCGGGCTAAGTGATCTTGGGCACTACCATTGGGTCGAGACACCATGCTTCGTGGTCTTGTGTGTCTCTCCCTCACTTATACTCTAATCTCGGTGGCAACCGAGGTTTGACAGTTGGTGTAAATTATGTAGGGTATTCCACCTAGCTCAGTTGCATTTCATTGTTGTTGAGAAACTATTGCATTATGCCCATGTGTTTTCAAATGATTTGATATGAAATTGCTTTATAATGGCTCTCAACTATATTTTGTAAAAATATTATGTTTTGTTTTGATATCTCTGCGTGCTAGTACTTTTGTCCTGATCCCCTCCCCTCTCCAACCTCTCAGGTTCAGAGTCCCAGTCTAGGGGTCAAGAGAAACAGTAGATCATTCAGACAAAGTTGCAGAGACAAGTGGTGAGCCTTCTATGTTTCGAAAGGTCTTATGTCTGCAGTCCTTTTATCTTATATTTAGTTTTGGGGTCTACGGGGGGCCTTGTCCCAGTTTATATATAGTTACTTGACTCAGTCATTTGTTAGAAATTTTCGCAGACAGTTGTTTAGAGGTTGATTAATGTTGGGGGGACTTTATTTCCCCGTTATTGTTTTTTTTCATATTTATGACCATGTTTCCGAATTATTGTGTTTCTTCCGCATTACTTTGATCATATGAATTAGGTGCATGATTACCAGACAGATAGGGGTATTTTGGGCCTTCATGGTTCGAAATGCTCGTCACGGCCAAGCCCTGGTTCGGGTCGTGACAAACTTGGTATCAAAGCTCGATTCATGGTCCCAGGGTGTCTGCAAAATCGCGTCGGATAGAGTCTTGTTTATGGGTATGTAGCGCGCCACACTTATAAGTAGGAGGCTACTAGGCGTTTAGGAATGACTCTCTTTCTTCATGTTCTAGTTCGTGCAATAGAGTCAGAATCTTCCTCTTTCATACTCTAATTCGTGATATGGTGTCGCCCATACGAAAGTAAAAAGTTATCCCACATTTTTTCCTTACTCTAATGTCCTCAGATATGTCTCATTATTGAGGTGATTCAAGTACAAAAGTTTAGAATCTAAATGGTATGGTCCTTTCTGATTGAACCATATAAGAGTTAAAATTTGTGCAAGGACTTAATAAGAGTTTGTTAGTGCTTCAATGTGTATTGATTTTGATGTAAACATTGATCCTGATGGAATCGTGCTTTTCATCTTGAGGTATTAATTGGATTTAGTCCCCTTCAAATTTATGTTACAAATGTCTTGCTTAAGGGGGGATGATGTGTAGTAGAATGTTGAAACTGTATTTCCACCCGAATAGTAGTATGCGTTAAAGTGTTGTTGTCATGACCTATTGGTAGTGATATTGGAACAAGAAGTTGGGGATGTGAAGTCACAAAGTTAGAAGTCAGAGTGAGGGTGACTTTTGTGTAAATGAATATTTTAGTTGAATAACCGATGTTCGAGAATGATTTACCCCCTTATGGTGATAGACTAATGTGGTAGCTAGTAGCATGTGTGGATTGTATGGTAGTCTGTGGGGGAAGTGTTTGACTCAGATTTTTATTTATACAGAGTAAGTTGTGTATCCTTAGATCATTGAATATTGTGTGTCAATTTTCTATCTCTTGTAATATGTAATCTTATTATCATGGTGTTTTTGAAAAAAATCAAAGTCTAGTGAAGCCGTGTTGAGCTCTTTTGATTCACTAGCATAATTTCTTTGTTATTCATTTCATTTCTTGTTCAAAACACAAAAATCAAAGTCTAGTGAAGCCGTGTGAGGCCTATTTCGATTCACTAGCAGCTTGATGTCCAACTTGTTGTTCTTGTGTTGGTTTAATATATGTATAGCTGAATCTATTTGCATGATATTGAGTAAGTAATTAGGAGGTGAGAGATCAATATAAGTAGATAAGATTGTTTGGGGTTATAATATCAGATTAAGGTTAACCATGTCTATTATGTGACTTTACCCCCCTTGACCTTCTTTTGTTGGTAGTTGTAAACTAGTACTACTTGTGAGAAGGTAAGTAGTAGATTTGTGAGGTATTTGGATAGAATATTCAGATTTGACGGACTAGTATATTATATTGCCTTCTTTATTGGTGGTAGATGATTGATGCTAGACTATTGGCTTGAATTTAATGTAGAATGTGGATGTCGGAATAGTGGCATGAGATTGATAGTGTTGGGCTCTTTTATATGATCTTGATTCTCATAGTAATGAGATATAAGTTTGGAGTCGCGATATTGGTAGGCTATGACGAAAGTGGTATGGTTCATCAAAGGCTCGGTGATATCCATGTTAAGTGTTAGAAATCTAAGTTTGAGCTTTGAAGGTTGAATCGATAGAAATAAGTGTGCAAACATCATACTATGATTATTGGGGCTATCGAACTACAGAGTGTATCTCAGAATATAGTATCAGCAGTGGGCTTTCCACTTTCATGTGTGGTCTTTCGGGTTAAATTTCTATTTAATTATGTGTATTGTTGTATTCCAGACCCCAGAGTGCGGTGAGTATAGTTCAACTTAGAGTCTAGTAATAAGGGATCTCTTGAACTTAATGTGATGACTTAAAGCCAAGGGGGAGATGATAGAACGAATAACCAAGCCAGGCTCTCAGATTCTAGTAGTGATGTCATGATGATATAGAACGTCAGAAAGTAAGGGTGAGACTCAACCCATTCTTATCTTAGTATTTTTTAGTGATCCCAATGCCTACTCAAGCTTTACGTTTTAGTTCCGTGATCATAGTTTGTGATTCTTGTATATGATAGAGAGTCACGTACTCTTCCAGTTCCAAGATAATGAGTTCTAGTTCATTCAAGTAGTCGGAATCACATTCCTTATGTTAGGAACTCTAGTTAAGGTCATGCAACTCATGACGCATGTACTCACTCTTTATAGTGTGCTCAGTACCGTATAAAAATCTTCTCATACTTCAGGGTCTTATGTTTTAACCTTTTAGTGACCCTCCCTATGCAATGATAGTAGTGATGATGTAAATGTCCTTGTTGATGGAAGATCATAGTACGTTTGTTTAGATAAGGCCATAAGTATGAAGTAAGATTTGGGGCCAATCTTTGATACATGTGATGGTTAGTGAAAAAGTTTGTGTGTATGTTTTAGGGTAGCGTGTGGGAGTTATATTGACAATAGTTTAGAAACTATGTGAAGTATGTATTTATGGGTGGTTGCCTTGAAGTAAACATGTGGTTATAAAATAGGCTTGAATGACGTTTTGGGATTGTAGTGGGAGGTCGCAATATGCATTAGCGACTTCATATTAAGAGTTTAGAGTAGTCATTGAAGTGGTAAGGCATGTTATGCTCAGGATGTGATCTTTAAAAGAGGTATAGAAGGTGGCATCATATGGTTTAGAATAATAGTGTGGTGTAGCATGTTGTATTTTTGTGACTTAGAGTTAGGCTTGATCGCGGTGTAAGGATTAAGCTATTTTAGACATTAGTAGAAAAATTTGTCAATGCTCATATGAGAATTTTAAGCTGAATTGAATGAATATGATATTTATAGGGAATAGTATAGTTAAGGGATATTCGAGAAGTGTACCAAGCTTGAAAGTAAGAAGTTGTATTGCCAAAGGTCTGGTAATTCTATCCTAATTTAGGAGTTATATGTCTATATTCCAGACTGCAGAGTAGTGTCAATGTTGTGATTTCCTCAGTGGGATGTCTTGTGTAATCCATACCCAATATTTGTGTCTCCCTATTACTGTTAGAACTTCTTTAGAGAGAGCGTTGAAGAGATACTCCAGTTAAGTATGAGGGTCCAGCATAATTCAGTCTGTATAGCCAGTAAGTCAGTTTAGCAGTCAGATTCGCATGACTTGTTTTCTCGTCTTTTCATTTATTCATGCTACCCGAAATCTCAGACATGATACTATTCCAAGATAGAGTATACTAGTAATTGTGAGTATAGCTCAGTTCATGCGTCATTCATTAGATTCAAATTCCAGAGGTTCAGTTATGAATCAAATAGTAGGTGCCTTGTGCATTGCCTCCGTTTTCTGAGTATCTTAGTAAATTGAGCACTCATAGAGGGACATAGGGTCCCCAGGGGGAGATACCCCATTCGGTTGCATGTATAGGTTCTTATTATAAGCTTCGCATCAGTTGTTATTGCGTATTCAGTGATACGTTCTTGTGTCAGTTCAGTCAGATATGCCTGCATTAGAAATGCATGTTCAATAGAAAAAGTTTAGCTTATCAGTGTATTCAGTCCTGCGTTAATGAGGACAACTCAAACACAGACCCATGCATCAGATATGCATGTCCGGTAGAAGAATTCAGAACATCAGTAGTTCCAGTCTTATAGTCATGTTTCAGATCAGTGTATTCTTTATTAAAGGACATGTCATGTCCGTGTTATTCCATAGCTTTAAGGCTTCAACAAGTTCCTACCCATCATTCGAGGACGAATGATCCCAAGGGAGAGATAATGTAACGCCCCGTAAAAGGCGTGCATAGATTAGTCTTTAATATTGAGCTCTTAGACTTAATGACTTAAAATTTTCTAAGTGTAAAATGAGACTTAGTCATTTTAGCTGGCAATCTTCGGGATACAACTTTTCAAACTTTCCGACATCCGTTTTTAGATTTTCAAGTTGAGTTACGATCGGAAAAGCTCATAGTGAATCTCGGATAAGTTTCGGAATTTTTCAGAACGCATAAGGCTGTGTTTGGATTTCAAAACAGTAGCAAAACGCATAGCCTATTGCCTAGTTTTCAGCATTTCAGGGTCAACTTCAAACAATCATAACTCCATGTACATAATGAACTGTGTGAGCTATAATATATCAAACGAAATATCTTTGAGTCCTCTTTCAAATTCAGTTGGTTTCATCCAATTTTATCATATGAGTAAAAAGTTATAATCGATTTACTCCAGACTATCAAACTGTCAACTGAGGGACAGATTTGACATTAATTGTTCCTTAGGGGTATTTTGGTCATCCTTCACCCCTATATATACCACCAACACGGGATTTAATCCCTCAAACACCAAAATACACCTTCATTCATCAAAATTGCTTGAGAACACTCCTTAGGGTTTCAAAATAAAAACCCAAATAGTTCAAGATTCGACCGTAGGTTTTCGAAGATAATTACATATTCGGAATCACAAATCCGCGAGCTTCAAGAAACATCTAGTATTTTCAAAAATAGAGGTACGTGGGGTTATCCTAAAATCTCATGGGTTTAGTTTTTATGAACATGCATGCTACTAAATGGGGGTTTTCAATCAAATGCTATTAACTTACTTTCAATATGATTTCTAAGTCATTTTTCTTTATGTCATGGGAATTGTTTGCCTATATACTTCAATGGTTGAAACCATGCATATGTGATTTGAGATTTTCCATGGAAGTTTGATAAATATGAATGATAAATTGCTTTCAAATTCCCATGATGATGTCTTGATACCCCATATCATATTGTGACCAACAAAAGAGAGCATGAATTTGAAATAATTATTGTTCACCACTTGTAAATGATTAAGCACCTTGGTTTTTACATGATTATGCATATGTGGATGTGATATTGATGACTTGCAAGTCGGGTATGACGATATCCTACAAAATGTGATACGTGATTGAATTAAATGAAGTTTGAATACATTGATTTTACATGAGATAGGTGGATGCCCGAAGAAGGCATTTGAGTGTAAGGGCTCATCGCTAGAAACCGTGTTTGCCGACACGGGAATTTGGTACCAGGCTAAGTGATCTTGTGTACTTGACTTTATGTCATTCCCAAATTGGGACTATAGGTAGGAGCCCGGGTTAAGTGATCTTGGGCACTACCATTGGGTCGAGACACCATGCTTCGTGGTCTTGTGTGTCTCTCCCTCACTTATACTCTAATCTCGGCGGCAACCGAGGTTTGACAGTTGGTGTAAATTATGTAGGGTATTCCACCTAGCTCAGTTGCATTTCATTGTTGTTGAGAAACTATTGCATTATGCCCATGTGTTTTCAAATGATTTGATATGAAATTGCTTTATAATGGATCTCAACTATATTTTATTAAAATATTATGTTTTGTTTTGATATCTCTGCGTGCCAGTACTTTTGTGCTGGCCCCCTCCCCTCTCCAACCTCTAAGGTTTAGAGGCCCACTCTAGGGGTCAAGAGAAACAGTAGAACATTCAGACAGAGTTGCAGAGACAAGTGGTGAGCCTTCTATGTTTCGGAAGGTCTTATATCTGCAGTCCTTTTATCTTATATTTAGTTTTGGGGTCTACTGGGGGGCCTTGTCCCAGTTTATATACAGTTACTTGACTCAGTCATTTGTTAGAGATTTTCGCAGACAGTTGTTTAGAGGTTGATTGATGTTGGGGGGACTTTATTTCCTCGTTATTATTTCTTTTCATAGTTATGATCATGTTTCCGAATTATTGTTTTTCTTCCGCATTACTTTGATCATATGAATTAGGTGCATGATTACCAGACAGATAGGGGTGTTTCTGGCCTCCATGGTTCAAAATGCTCGTCACGGTCAGACCCTGATTTGGGTCGTGAAAGATGAGCTGTTCAACAGTCTTGCAAGAATCAAATTTGATTTTATTGATTCATAAGCTTGCAAGAACACTGTTGAATAGGAAAACTACTCTCTCAAGAAACATGTTGAGCAACTTGATTCTTCAAATAATGATCTTAAGTCTGAAGTTCTAAAATTGATACTTTCTGAAAAAGAAAAAAACACCAAGAGTTAAGAACAAGAAAAAGTTGAACTTGAATTAGTCAAATACAAAGAAAAGTGCAATAATGCAACAGAAATAGTGAATAAACTGAGTCAAGAAGTCTCTAAACTAAAAATTGACCTTGAAAGAGAAAACAGGTGGACAAATTCCTCAAGAATTGTTCATAAGTTGAGTGAAAGATATCACAGTGAAAAAGTTGGTTTGGGTTTTCACAAAAGTCTTGATGCTTATCAAGACTTGTGCTATATCTGTGGAAACCTTGGACATCACTGAATGTCCAGTTGCTACCAAAAGCAGATCCAGCAGTCTACATCTGGCAAATAAACTATATCAGACCAAGAAAAAGATAACAAAACCTGGTTAGAGAAATAGGTCACATAACCTGTTGCCTGCATGGGCTTGAAGAAATCTGATTCAACCATTTACTCATAAAAAAGGACCCAAGCTTATCTGGGTGCCTAAAGTTAACCCCTAATTTGTTTTGCAGGTGAGAGTGAAAGGAGAAAAGCAAAATTTTTGCATAAATAAAGCTTGCTCAAGGCATAAGACTAGAAGAAAATAAAGTTTCTTTCACTCACCACATTTAAAAGGGGAATGGATCATTTAAAAGATGACCAGATTTGTAGTGCTCATTTATGGGGGAAGTAAGGGAGATTTAAAAAAAAAGAGAAAAGAGGATGACTGTGAAAGTGATGAGCATGCACAGGAGCATGTTGTACCACCTGGTTCAACTGTTGTACAGATTGAGGGCAATTGACAGGGGGAACAACAAATAAAGAAATGGATGCATCAATAAAACCAACAAGTTGCTGGTAATTTTATTGGTAGTTCATAAAAATTGGTATTGTCAAAAGAATCTTGAGATATCTCATGGGAATCAATGGCTTGAGACTATGATATCCAAAGGAAAGCAATTTCACTCTTGAGGGCTATAAAAATGTTGACTATGTGGGTTACTGAATTGACTGGAGAAGCACCAAAGGCACTAAGTAGGGAGAATTTTGAAAGGAATAGGTTAGACTTGGGGATGATTTAAATTGCATGAACTCCCCTCAATGATTGACTAGAATAATCATTTTTCTTTTTAATCTTATTAGCTAAAAAGTTATTCTATTCAGTCTTGCACATTTAGTTGTGTGTCCCAATTCCTGATTTTTGAATTTTCTAACCTAATTTTGTATTAGATTATGCAGAAAAATAGGTACAAACAAGCAATTGTGACCATAAAGTTCTTCTTATCAGGTATGTTCTACACTGACATAAGCATAAGATGTCTAAGTTTAAACAGTTGAGCACACTTGTTCAATTCCACACACTTCATCTTCTCATTGTCTAATAAAGCTAATGAATTGTTGACCAAACTTTCTTTGATTCTCTCCAAACGGGTGTGCACAAATGTGTTAATCCTACACCAGAAATTCTTTCTTCTTTCTCAATCAAAATATCAGTTGTGTACCATGGATTTACCAAGCTTGATCATCAATCACATGCAATATATATTTCTGAAGAATGAAAAGGGACATGCTTTTCCTTTTAGTTCCTAATTGGTTATTTTTTTTAGGACTTCTCAGTCCTAAATCAGGTTTGACTTATCAAAAAAATAGATGTTCTTGAACAGATGAATCATGTTGCTCTACCTGTTTCAATAAGGAGGGCTAACACTCATTTGAAAAAAAATCTGAACTAGAAGCTGCACAAGACAGTCATGAAGTGGAATAATAGGTTCTTAAGGCTAGGATCATGACTTTGAAGCTTGAACTTGATTGATAGAGGGGTGAAAATATTGAAGTCATTCATTAATTGACACAGTTGATATCACCTGTTTCACCTTCCTCATCAGCTCCTCACTATTTGTATCCTTAGCTATGTCCCACTTTTATATCGTATTTTTTTAATGCTCAATTATTTTGCTTTGTTCAGTACTAGCTTAGGTTTAATGTGGAACATGCTCTGTCAGTTAAATGGAATGGTTATATTTGCTAAATTAACTCATATTTTTGCTCTCTTTAATACATTACTAGGTTGGCTAAAGTCTTTGTCTTATTATTTTGGTGATAGCCCCAGTGGCCATGAATAGCATAACAAATCACTTTGGTTAGTATATCATTGCATTGAAATGGTTTTTTGATGATGCCAAAAGGGAGAATATAAGAGGGTTGTGTAATGTTTATAACCCATTGACTAACTTGTTTCATTCTAGTGTTTTATACTTTAGTGCCTACAGGTGAAGATATTTGAATGCACAAAGACAAGAAGTTTGTCATCATAAAAAAGGGGAATTTGTTGGAACCTTGAAGTTTTGACGAATGACAATATGAATGAACCAAGTTGATATGAGTTAATTCAGTGCAACTGGAAACTTTAACTTACTAATCACATGGGGAATAGAACAAGTTGAATTTGATTCAAACACTTGATGATAAGGAAGATCAAGTTGAGTTGAAAAAGGAGTCCTATATAAAAAAAGAGTTTCACTTCTGAGCATATCCTGAAGAGTCCTATGTGTAGAAGGAGAAAGATTCTGTAGATTGAAGATGTCTACGCAAGATAGAAAACATATAAATTGAAGAAATTTTTGTTAGATCAATAAAGTTTTTGATGACTGACACATGAATGAAACATATTACTTGACCTGGTCCAAGCATAGGAAGGCAGGTTTCAGGTTTTATTGATAGATGCAGACAAAGATTGCTGAAAGTCAGGAACGAATAAGCAAGCCTAATTTTGATATACTCAAGCTACTGATCACGTGATAAATTGAAGAAGTTGTGGTTGAGAAAATACTCAAAGACAAGATAATTTAAAGAGTTGAAGTTTGACTACAACACTAAGAAGACAAGAGTTGGAATTGAAGAAAGAGTCTCACTTGAAGTAGAACTATATGTAATGAGAGTTTTGATTAAAGGAGGAGTTTAAAATAAAGAATGACTCTTTGGAGAGCTGTGCTTAAATATAAGATGAATCATTCAAAGTAATTCATGCACTTACAAAGCAGAAAAGCGCAATCAACAGATTGACTTCACGAAGTGCTATTCAATCACTGAAGAAACACATTGAAGAACCAGGTCCTAAGTATAGAATCTAGCTAAGAGTTTTAGCTTTGATTTTTAGAGTTGTTCATTGTGTTTGATATATTGATGTAATATTAGTTTCAGTGTGTTACAAACTGAATTATGAGATAGTCTTCGAGTTGGGAAAAACTCAGAGACTTTGGGAATGCATACCTTGGGAGTTGTGTGTATAGTTAGGAATCAGAGTTTATGATTCCTATTTATTGGTTACAAGAGTTTTGTAATTAGTTGTTGTTGAGGCTCAGAGTTATTTAGTAAAGTTGGGGTTAAATCCTGTAGAGGTGCAGGTCTGATTTTTTACATCTTTTGAGCCGGGTGTTTTCCACGTAAAAATCATTGTGTTCTCTACTTTCTGTTTTACTGCTTCCTTGAAACACGTCAATGGAACACGTCATACAACCCGTTCCATCGATAAGCAACAGTTAGGCAAAAATAAGATAATCAGTAGGGCATGAACTCTAACAAAATCTTTCTTGTAAGCTACAAATTGCATTGGTAAATGAACAACAACAACAGTACGTATTTGATAATGGGTAGGTCGATTCACTCGCACCCCAAAATCTCATTATATAGTAATAAAACCTCACAGGAAATACAAACCAAACACATCAGGTATGAAAGAGTAGCCCATTAACATTTTTATAATTTTTCACTAACATTTTTTTCCTGTTTATTGTCTTTTTAGCGTTGCCCATTTCTTTTTAACATAGCATAAAAAGAAACTATTTTGGATCTCGATATTTGCTTTAGGTAAAGTTAACAATTCATATTAAACCTGTCCACGAACCAAGCAACACCCCGGCTAATGAAAGAGGCGTCACTGGTATAGCACTACCACTTTCATATCTTACTGATGCAAGAAATACACCAGTTGACTGTACAACAAAAGGATTCAAATTGAATTCAAGATTAGATTTCACTATGAAATGAAAGACGGGAGTATGAAAATTAAAAACAACCAAAACAATTACATTTAACAGAGCACCTAATTCCATAAATCTGAAGTTAGGCCTAAAAAAATAGGAAAATCTAGTTAATCAAAAGGCTAATTACATTTTAACTGAGTGTGTTACATATCAATAACCTGTAAATAAGTAAGGAATCAGATTACTCGTAATTACATTTTTCTCTATTTCAGTAAGAAGCAATACAAAAGTAAAAAATTACCACTTCAAGCTCATTAACCACTTCAGAATACTTCGGTAAAATTTTTTTACCTTTTCTTACTGATAGTTAGCTATACAGGTTGTCCAGCATTTACTCTTTGCCTTTTTTGGTTTTGCTTTTTTTTTTTCTTTTTTCTTTTCGGCATGCTGGTAAGCATAGTGACTCCCTGTCAAGCAAAGGTAGATTTTCGGCTGTTCAACCAAAAAAGGTGGAGTTAAGTTAAAAAAATAACATAAATATGATAAAATACCAGTCCCACAAAGCCTAGCAATAATTGTACGCTTCTCTTTCTCGGATGGTTCACCATGCTGACTAGTCGTATCACAACCTTTACTTGCATCCTCCGGATCATTACTGCTCACTTCATTGTTGACATCATTGTCACGACCCAAACTAGGGCTTGGCCGTGACGGACATCCCAAACCATGAAGTCCCGGACGTCCGACTCGTCATGCACAACATTTATATAATAAAAGAAAATGCAGAATTACGATCTAATACGGAAACATGGTCATACTCTGGATTAAGTTTAACAATAAAGAAAAAAATCTGAAAATCACTAACAACATCTGGAACAGTCTGTGAAATCTCTACCACATGAAAATCTGACAACTATCTGAAAATTGGGACAAGGCCCCTAGTAGACCAACACTGTAATAAATGACATAGTCTGAGGACAGGCCTTCTGAAATAGAGAAGGCTCACCACTCCACAATCTGATCTGCTGTCTGAATTATCTACTGCTTAACTGGACCCCTAGACTGAGCCTCAGAACCTGAGAGGTAGGGGAGGAGGGTCAATACAGATGTACTGGTACGCATAGCAAATTCAAAATAATCATTTATATTTAACATATATGAGGGCAATTTAAAGCAGTTCATAAACATATCATATAGTAAGAAATCACATGGGCATTTTAAAAGACTCTGTGAAAACATCTGAAATCTGTGACACTCTTTGTCTTACTTTTGCGCTAGGTGGTGTACCCTACAATCTGTAATCCCATGGGATATATGGGATCTTCCATTAACTCGGCAGCCAAGCCCCCAACCCAAGTGTGCCGCAAGGGTCGGAGTCTTTGAATCTACTATGCTACACGACCGTCGCCAGCGTACAATAATAATCTACCCATATCGGCAAATACGATTTCAGACTAAGAGTTACTTGAACTCATGCCATCTTCGGGTAACCACCTAACCCACTTTATGCCCATTTTTAGTTCTTGAAACATGCATGCTCTGAAAACATACTCTAAAATCTTTAACTCAATCATGGCATATACACATATATGGTATCGTCATACCATTGACTTGCAAGTCACAGTCTCTAAGCCATTTATAGCAATTTATATCTTTATTTTCAAATCATAAAATTTAGGACCACCATAACAACAATTCGTTCAAGGAACTCATGCTTTAAAATTCCTGTAAAACCATGCAAGCAATTCTCTTTATCAATAATTTATTAAACAATGGTGGTCATGTCCAAAGTCTCTATCTTATGCAATTCTTCTCTTTAACATAAAACATAGTTATCTCAAGACACCCTCTCAATAATTCTAAATCAATGTTTCAAATACTATGACATTGAGAAAACATCTTTCAAATCATAGACATGCATTTCAACTCTTTTACAACAAAACCAAAATCTTTAATTTATCACAAGAGAGAGAGAGTTCATAATTTATGCTCTCAAACAATCTTAAACCTTAAATTTTATACATATACGTATACATGTATATCAACTTAGGGTGAAAGGCCTAAGGGCCAAATCAACAATGCATTTAAACATTCATAATGCATAATAAAACTATGTATTTCAAAACCCCTTTCTAAAATTATGCTTGAAAATTTTTAAATCATGTTCTAGTGTTTTCAAGCCCATGTAGATTTTAGGTTAAATCCCACGTACCTTAAATTATAAGATCTTAAAGATGGAACCTAGATCTTGATAGATGAAACTCGGATCTTGATTTGTTTCTTGGAGATATTGAACTTAAGGCTTGATTTTCTTGAATTTCTTGTTCTTGGAGAAAACCCTAATTTGATCTTATTTTGAGAGTGAAGAGGGAGTTTTTGATGTTGTAAAACTGATAATGATTGATTAATAACACTTAAGTGGTAATTTAATTCGTGTGAAAGGTTTTTGAAGTGAGGAAAAGATCAAAATACCCCTACGAAATCACTTCCCAGTTGCTGAAATTCTCGGCTGACGACCAAAGCTGACAAACCGTCAGATCTGTGAAAAGCCGTCAGATTTTGTCGTCACCTGGGAGATGAAGTTGATGGGTTTCTGCCTAAGGCTGATGACATATTCTGACAAGTCGTCAGATTTTTGACAAGCCGTCAGAATTGTCGTCACTCAGTTGCCAGGCTGATATGTTGGAGTAAAATGGATATAACCTTTTGCCCCGATATCGGATTTTGGCAAAATTGGTGGCGTTGGAAAGATGACTCAAAGAAATTTCATTTAATATATAGTAGGACATCCACTTCATCATATACAAGGAGTTATGGAAGATTGAAGTTGACCCAAGTTTCGATGCTCACTAAAACTCGAATTATAGGAAAGCTTTCAACTAGTCCTTGAGTTAAGGGACCTCTACGATCTCGACTCATGATCAACTAAATTCACACACTACATAATTGATTAAAACACTATATGTACATCGAATTTATGGCTTTTGGAACATCTACGTGAAGGAATGATGGCTTTCGTTCTAGCCCAAAATGTGGGGTGTTACATTATCTCCCCCGTAGGATCATTCGTCCCCGAATGATGGGTAGAAACATTGAATCTTAAAGGTATAGAATAATGCAGACATGATGTGTCTTCTAAGAAAGGATATAACTGATCTATAACATTTAAACTTCTATCATGAAACTGAATTCTGAGTTGACTTGACTTTACTTGCTTCAAGGAGCTGATTCATGCTGAGAGTTTAGGATTTCCTTAGAGTGTTCATGATCTTATCAAACATATTGAATTGAGGAGTGATAACTTATGCAAGTATGAATCATGAGACAATTGAACTTATATCGGATCAGGGTATTACACTGTCTGAGCTAAAATACTTGGGTAAATTTGGGATTATGTGCTGAACTCTTATGAACTGAGTCATGACTAAATAACTAAATCTGAAACATGATGCTTGGACTGAACTGGATTCGTAATTTACATGGATGGAATAGATTTTCTCTCAACACTCTTTCTAAAGAAGTTCCAGTATCATTAGGGAGCAACGGATTTGGGTACAAATTACACCAGGCATCCAACTACGGAATCACAACATTGACACTACTCTATAGCACGGAATATAGACATGTAACTCATAAACTAGGATAGAATTACCAAACCTTAGGCAATGCAACTTCTTACTTTCAAGGTTAGCCATACTTCTAAAATAGTCTCTCAACTATACTTTCTCCTTAAACACCATGCTCATTGATTCCACTTATTTTCTTACATGGCAGCTGATATTTCCATCTACTAATGTCTAAATTGAACTAAATTCCCTCACTATCTTCAAGCCTAACTCAAAATCACAAGACGCACCACATAATAATGTAGTACTAGTTTGAATCATGAATTCAGTACACCCTGCATTTCACAATTCCTCATCTCATGCATAATTCTTATTGCCACTCCAGTAATCACCTTCAAGTTCGCATTAGACATTCACAAACACTCAAAGCATCCATTCGTATGTATACAAACATGACATTCAAGCCTATCTTCATACCCACATATGCACTTCTAAACAAACACACAAATAATCTTTCTCAAATTCTCTAATACTTCTATCCATAACAACTTACCAGCACTATTCAGATGATACACATAAAGTATTCTCAACTAACCAAGTCATACACGAAACTTCATCTCAAAATTATTTCAACTTACGAACTTACATAAAACAAGCACACAATAATTTTTCTCAAATATAACACATAAAACTTCAACTAACCTTGACATGCATCAAAGACTTGGCCTCAATCTTACTCCATAATTACTACCTTAACTCAAATAAGCAAACAACCATCTTTCATCAACAAGAAATGTTTACTCTTTTCCATCTAGACAACTATCCATCATCACTATCTTGACCTAAGGGAAAAAGGTCACTGAAAAATTGGAATACCAGAATCCAGAACATGAGGGGAGTACTAATCATAACTTGATACCCTACTGAGGCGTGAGGAATAGAGCACTCACGGCATAGACTCATTAAAGAGATCTAATATGAGGGCATACCTGATATAAATCTGAATTTTCACTGATCGTTAAGTGTATCACATGTGCACAAGAGTTATGAACTGCATGACCTAAATTTTTTTGGAATTCATAACTTACGGAAAGTGATTCTGACTGCTGAACAAACTGGAAACTCATCATACTAGGAACTAGGAGAGTACATGATTCTTTATCATATGCATGAACACGGACTATGATAATGAACATGAAACATAAAGCATGAGTATGTATTGGAATAACTGAAGTAAACTGCTGAAATAAGAATAGATTGAGCATCGTTCTTTCTCACGGCCAATTCCACAACTTACTGGCACATCTATTAGCATCTGCAAACTTGACTTGGTTACTCGTTCTATCATCTCCCCCTTGGATTTAAGCCATTACTCTAAGTCCGTGAACCACTATATACACTCTGGTATAAACTGAAATCACTTTACTCTAGAGTCGGGGATATAACAATATACATAAAACTAAACTTACCCTGTAAGGCAGAATCTTCATGTATAACAACCAATGCTAATACCTCCTTCTAAGATTCAACCCTTAGATTTCTATATCCCCAAAAGTCATCATATAACAGCTTAAACATTCACCAACTTAGATTCTTCTAACACTAAACATGGATATCTCCAAACCTTTGATGGACCATACCACTTCTGTCATAGTCTACCATCATCATGCTTGCAAACTTATATTTCTAAACCATGAGAATTAAGATTATGCAAAAAAAAGGCTCAACATCATTAATCATAACTCCATAACTTAGCTATTAAGAACATCACATATTATCTAACTAGTCTTTCTCCGCCTAGCAACTCAGTACTACTAACCACACAACATGCAATGATCCTTGAAAATAATGCAGCCCCATAGCACCTTGGGAATACTTCTACATCATACTTACAACATCAGACTTGATTACGGATCAAATAAACTTAAGCTCTTGTATACATTGTTCAAGCCTACTAGATCACTTTCACACAACTAACACCCACCACAACAATCATTATATCCACCTTGATCACCATCTACTATTCCAACTTAGTGTCTAGTTCTAGCTATGATGAACACCAACTTCACACAATTTCCTTACATGCCAAACATCTGAAAACATTAATCCGTCAAAACTTCATAACAGTAAGGATCAATCACAATCCTATGATGTATCTTATTTAAAATCCATTAACATATGCTCCTTCTATACATCATTACTATCTACCCTTTTATACAACTAAACTTAGTTCATAGCTCTATAAGTCCTAACTAAACTCCCTCTTGCAATCTCAGGGGCATCTAAATTAACAACACTCATCCACCAAGTACCTTCATCAATAACCTATAATTTTCTTGCACGACAAACACCATCAACAACTCTTTTCATACTTCAAGTAAACAACAATTCGCCTTAACTAATAACTCCTTCTCTACCTTACCTTCTACTAAACTAACACACATGGACGTATCACTTCATTACCAACTCAATCTCATGCAAACAGATTCGGCCATACATATATTCAATAAATTGCCCTTACCACTTTGCTTGCCATTACGCCACTAAATCCCCAGTCCCAACCAACACAGGAACAATAAGATAAACAACAAGTTGCTAGTGAATCGAAATAGGCCCCACACGGCTTCACTAGACTTTGATTTTTTTTAACACAAAAATGAGATGAATGACAAGGCAGCTATGCTAGTGAATCAAAAGAGCCCCACACGACTTCACTAGACTTTTGGTTTCAACAACACAGTGATAACAAGATTACAAGAGATAGAATCTTGACACACAATATTCAATGATCTAAGAATACACATCTTACCCTGTATAAATAAAAATCTAAGTCAAACACTTCCCCCCATAGACTACCATACAATCCACACGTGCTACTAGCTACCACATTAGTCTATCACTATAAAAGGGTAAATCATTCTCAAACATCAGTTATTCAACTAAATTATTTGTTCACACAAAAGTCACCCTCACTCAGACTTCTAACTTTGTGACTTCATATCACCAGTTTCTTGGTCTAATCTCACTACCAATAGATCATGACACCAACACTTTAACTTATACTACTACTTAGGTAGAAATACAGTTCCAACATTCTGCTACACCTCATTCCTTCTTAAGCATGACATCTGCAACATAAATTTTTGAAAAGGACTAAATACCCTTAATACCGCAGGCTGAAAAGCACGATTTCATCAGAACCATAATTTGCACTAGAATCAATCCACTCTGAAGCACTAACGTACTCTTGCACAATTTTTAAAATATTATATGACATCAATCAGAAAGGACCATACCATTTAAATTCTAAACTTCTGCACTTTATTCACCGTAATAATGCGACATATCGGAGCCCATCAAAGTAAGAAAAGAATTGGGATAACTTTACTTTCGTATGGGCAACACCATAACACGAATTAGAGTATGAAAGAGGAATATTCTGACTCCATAGCACAAACTAGAACATGAATAAAGGGAAACATTCCTAAACGCCTAGTAGCCTCCTGCTTATAAATATGGCGTGCTACACACCCATAAATAAGAATCTACCTGATGCAATTTTGCAGATACCCTGGGACCATGAATCGTGCTTTAATACCAAGTTTGTCACAACCCGAACTAGGACCTGGCCGTGACAGGTATCCCGAACCATGAAGGCCCGAATGTCCTACTCTATCTGGTAGTCATGCACAATATTCATATAATAAAAGAACATGCAGAATTATGATCTAATACAAAAACATGGTCATACTCTAGATTAAGTTTAACAATAAGGAATGAAATCCAAAAATCACTAACAACATCTGGAACAGTCTGCGAAATTTCTACATGAAAATCTGACAACTATCTGAAAACTGGGACAAGGCCTCCAGTAGACCAAAACTGTAATAGATGACATAATCTGAAAGGACAAACCTTCTAGAATAGAGAAGGCTCACTACTGCACAATCTGATCTGCTGTCTGAATTATCTACTGCTTATCTGGACCCCTAGACTGAGCTTCAGAACCTGAGAGGTAGGGGAGGGGGTCAATAAAGATGTACTGGTATGCAGAGAAAATCCAAAATAATTATTTATATTCAATAAATATGAGAGTAATTTAAAGCAGTTCATAAGCATATCATATAGTAAGAAATCACATGGGCATTTTAAAAGACTCTGTGAAAACATCTAAAATCTGTGACACTCTTTGTCTTACTTCTGCGCTAGGTGGTGCACCCTACAATCTGTAATTCCACGAGCTATATGGGATCTGCCATTAACTCGATAGACAAGCCCCCAACCCAAGTGTGCCGCAAGGGTTGGATTCTCTAAATCTACTACGCCACACGATCGTCGCCAGTGTACAATAATAATCTACCCGTATCGACAAATACGATTTCAGGCTAAGAGTTACTTGAACTCATTCCTTCTTCGGGTAACCACCTAACCCTCTTTATGCCTATTTTTAGTTCTTTAATCATGCATGCTCTGAAAACATACTCTGAAATCTTTAACTCTATCATGGCATATACACATATATGGTATCGTCACACCATTGACTTGTAAGTCACATTCTTTGAGCCATTTATAGCAATTTATATCTCTGTTTTCAAATCATGAAATTCAGGACCACCATAACAACAATTTGTTTAAGGAACTCATGCTTTAAAATTCATGTAAAACCATGCAAACAATTCTCTTTATCAACAATTTAATAAAGAATGGTGGTCATGTTCAAAGTCTCTATCTCATGCAATTCTTCTCTTTAACACAAAACATAGTTATCTCAAGACACCCTCTCAATAATTCTTAATCAATATTTCAAATACTATGACATTGAGAAAACATCTTTCAAATCACAGACATGCATTTCAACTCTTTTACAACAAAACCAAAATCTTTAATTTATCACAAGAGAGGGACTCCATAATTTATGCTCTCAAACAATCTTAAACCTCAAATTTTATACATATGAATATACATGTAAATCAACTTAGAGGGAAAGGCCTAAGGGCCAAATCAACAATGCATTTAAACATTCATAATGCATAATAAAATCATGTATTTCAAAACTCCTTTCTAAAATCATGCTTGAAAATCTTTAAATCATGTTCTAGTATTTCCAAGCCCATGTAGTTTTTAGGATAAACCCCACGTACCTTAAATTATAAGATCTGAAAGATGAAACTTAGATCTTGATAGATGAAACCTGGATCTTGATTTGTTTCTTGGAGATATTGAACTTAAGGCTTGATTTTCTTGAATTTCTTGTTCTTGGAGAAAACCCTAATTTGATCTTATTTTGAGAGTGAAGAGGAAGTTTTTGATGTTGTAAAACTGATAATGATTGATTAATAACACTTAAGGGGTAATTTAATTCGTGTGAAAGGATTTTGGAGTGAGGAAAAGACCAAAATACCCCTACGAAATCACTTCCCAGTTGCTGAAATTCTCGGCTGACGATCAAGGCTGACAAGCCGTCAGATCTGTGACAAGCCGTCAGATTTTGTCATCACCTGGGAGCTGAAATTGATGGGTTTTTGCCTAAGGCTGACGACATATTCTGACAAGTCGTTAGATTTGTGTCAAGCCGTCAGAATTGTCGTCCCTCAGTTGCCAGGCTGATATGCTGGAGTAAAATGGGCATAACTTTCTGCTCCGATATTGGATTTTGGAAAAATTCATGGAGTTGGAAAGAGGACTCAAATAACTTTCATTTGATATATAGTAGGCCACCTAGTTAGTCATATAAAAGGAGTTATGGCCGATTGAAGTTGACCCAAATTTCGACACTCACTAAAACTTGAACGATAGGAAAGCTTTCAACTAATCCTTGAGTTAAGGGACCTCTATGATCTCAACTCATGCTCAACTAAATTCACACACTAAATAGTTGATTAAAACACTATATGTACATCGAATTTATGGCTTTTGGAATATCTACGCGAAGGAATGACGGTTTTCGTTCTAGCCCGAAATGCGGGGTGTTACAATCATCCAACTCATTATCTTCCATCGCAGTGTTAAAGTTCTCTAAATTATTAATGGCATCACGGATATCAATAGACATTGGGACAAGCGATGAGGTAAAATTTGGGGCATTCTCACAGGGTTGAGGTCGATAACTAACAAAGACATTCTGAAGTGATGAAAGACTTGAATATCTTGATATTTGTGGAGTCTGTGGCGTCATATATGACCCAATCTCTGTATGTTGATATGTCATACCTGATGTATGCGTGAATTCCTGAGTGAAATATCATGAAGTGGAACCAAAATCATAATTATTTGTTGCTGGATCAACTTCTGAGTTGTTTGGGCATTTTGCGTTGCCTCATCCATTTCAACAGGCACTTGGTCTCTCGCAATAGAATGCTCCCTTCATCCAACAACACCACCTTTTCATCGCTTACGAATAGGGGGTGTAACTGATCAGGTTGTACCTTATCTCTTCTATAATCGGATAATACATGAATCCTGTCGGCCTCGTGGACGTATCTCAAACAATCAGAACCTTGATCCCGCACCATCTTTCTAAACATGTATAAGTCATCATATAATGGCGTATCTCCTAGTGATTTAGTTTCATCAACCATCGAATGAATATGACGCATTTGTGAAATTAAAGTAAAAGACATTTATCCGTACAAACATCAAAAAGACTAAAGGGAAGCTAAGTTCCTACTCTGGAAGTTCTGATTATTATTAACATATATTAGATGAACAAAAATCAAACAAGCAAAGTTCTACTTACCATTGTTTCATATGCCATTGAATTAGGCACATAACCTTGTTGGCATTGAAGACAGGGATTAGGATTACCAATGAGAAGACGAGTAATGCGTCTGAACCAAATAAGGTAGGGGTCATCATACCAAAGTGGCCCATGATTGACCGGTGCATTACAGATATATTATTCTTGCTCGTTCCAAAAAGGTAACCATTGTGCATGTTCTAACTCTCAGTTTGTATTTGGCCTTCCCCGACGATCATGACGAAAGTGGGTGGAATCAAATAGAAATAGAGTTGGAATCCCATGTTGCAATGCAAATTGCCCTATTACTCTATCAGACAAGTGAACCTCTACCACATCCAAACAGAAGATTGGAACTCTAACATGCCACATGTCTCGTCCAGTGCGACAATGGTCAGGAAAACTCTCAATTAAGTCATTAGGATATGGTTCCCAAATAAACTACATAAAAAGAAAAGAGCAAATAAGTCTTTACATTTACAATCTACATACAAACAAAGAAAAAAAATTATACACAATCTACCTGACCTTCTGTCATAGAGTCAAGTGCATCCCTACAAACTTTCAACACATGCTTAGTAGTGTTAGTCCAACTAAAGTGTGCAACCCATCTAGTAGCATGTGGACCCCTAGACAAACTAGTAGGAAAAATATTAGGACAGTGATCCTCTCCCATGCCCAAACCTGATATATATATAAAACTAAAAGAAATATCAATAAATAATTTGTGCAGTTATTAGATATACCTGAAGTAGTGGTAGAAATCTGGTTATCTCATTTTGGGTACTCTGTTGGGCTTTACAAAGAAAATGATACAAGTATGCTAAAGTTGCACTACTCCAACTATAAGACCCAATTGCATTGATGTCCTCGAGCATAGATAGATACATAAGCTTCAAATAATCACCAGATGTATCTGCCATCATCATACCCGCAATCATCCAAAACATGTAACACCTAACCTTTTGATTGCTTATTTATTGTGTTGCCATGTCTGGAAATTGTGGCTCACCTAGCATGTGCGCTTTAAGCGCAGAGACCTTGAGGAAACTATTTCTGAAGTCTTGGAGAGATGGAACAAAACCTAATAATCTTTGACAAATGTTTTGCCAATCCCCTATGGTCCTCGTCGTCTTAGTACCAAGTACCGGAGCACCATTCACGGGTAATCCATACAATACCTCAATGTCTTGCAAGGTGATAGTTGCTTCACCTGTTTTAAAGTGGAAAGTATGTGCTTCAGGACGCCAACGCTTAACTAATGAAGTGATCAAACTACGGTCGATAGTAGGCCTATTACATCTATAAACACCATACAATCCAGATAATTTAATCACTTCTAAAATTCGTGGATGAATAAGATATTTTTCTACGAGCTTCCAAAAACTTCCATCACCCTTTCTCGTATTAAGAATCATATCAACACTTCCATCCCATATATTCCGTGACCTATGAGTGAGTTGTTCAGTTAATACAGACGGTTCAAGTAGCCCAGGATTTAACTTGTATGAACTACTATCAGCCATAAAAAAGGTCTCTATACATAAGTGAATATTTTCATTATAATAAATAAATTAACCATCCATAAAAGAAAAAAATTATTCTCTAACAAAGTCTACAAATAATTCTTACTCCTTTAAAAAATATCCCATTTCTTTGTCTACAAATAATTGTTCATAATTTAGAGCATAGTTGAATAAAATTTGAGAAATATAAAAGTTTAAAATAGAGAGTCAAGTTGAGGTTAGGAGAACAGAGAGTAAATTCATACCAAAAACTTGAGGCTAGGGTTTTACAATCCGAAACACAAACAATTAATTACTTAGATGGATGGGATTGCATTGTCAATTGAATCAACCAGAGGTGACTGAAATTGCTCAAACAACTAGAGTAAGAAGTCACAGACGAGAGAGACGAGAGATAGGGACGAGAGAAATTGGGGATTTCTTTCAAAACTAGGGAAACTGACTACCCCTAAAAATCTTTCAAGTGTCGCTTTTATTTGGTTTAAAAAAAAGAATAGCAGTCACGAATTACTCATAAAACGTTACTACGAGTGATGTTTTATGGTCCGTTAAGTCTTTACACCGTTACTTTTGACCCTTACATATTTTTAATAAAATAATAGTATAAAACGTTACTGGCAACAACGTTTATACTAGTTTTGTAAATTTTTAAAAAAGCATATTATTTTGGTGAATTGCTTCAAAAAATGGCTTATTTGAGTCAAGAATTCATTTTTTGAAGAGTCGAAGATACCAACATAGATGACATCATCTAATGAATTGTAGAGCTAACACAAGAAGTTAAAGACGGTAGCTAGCCACGTTACAATAGAAACTTCTGATACCAATGGAAACAAGAAAGAAACATATATACAGAAGAAGATTCTTTAACAAAGTGTTTTTTTTTTTTTTTCTGAATTCCCAATAATTCAATTTTTATTGATTTGGCTATATGAATAAAGTTCACCAACTATTTATATTTCTGGGAAAGAAAAAAACAAGAAGCCGACTATACAAAATGAATTAACAATAGACTAGTTTCAACTGCAGTGCTTGCTAATCAAACAAATCAGTTGCCCAACTGAGGTCTGCTGCAATAAAATCATCAGTATCGAATAATCCCTCCATTGGGAAGCACTCGTCACTGTTTATAACTAACGGGGCTGTTGGCTCAATAAAGGTACTAGGTTCTGCCTCTTCAAGATTCTGCACTTGCTCCTCACAACACGTTGACCACTGATCAGACACAAATGCAGCAGCATCAATATTTCCTTCATTAAGTACCATACAAGTGCTTCCAATTTGCTGAGCAAGTTGATAATCATATCCATATTCATCAATGCAGATAGGCAACTGGGGCTGTGTTCCAATATCGTTCAGCAGATCAGCCAATGTTGATGAAAAATCAGCCCCTGTATAACAATCAACATTACAATCTTGAATATTTGTTGTCCCTTCCTCCGAATAACTTGTAACATCATCATTATGATACTGAGAAAAAGTCGCTGTCTCTTCAATATTGTTCGCTTGGACAGCGTTTACTTCTTCACTGTTTTGGTTTTGTTGCAACTCATGAAACGCATAATGTTCAGATGATGTGAATGGATAAAACGGATAGGAATCGTGGAAAGCTGAAGGTACCATCTCATCAACGGTCTGCACTTGCTTGATCAATTGTTCACTATTTTGATCTTGTTGCAACTCTTGAAACGCATTATTCTGTTCGGATGATGTGAAAGGATAAACTGGACATGAATCCTGGAAATTCGCTGTCCCTTGCTCGATATAACTTGCAACATAGCCATTATGATTTTGAGCAAAAGGTGTCATGTCTTCAATATTCTGCACCTGATTGATCAATTGCACACTATTTTGATCTTGCTGCAACTCTTCAATATTACTGTGTTCATATAATGTGAATCGATTTAAAAGAGGCGAATCGTGTTGTTGAGTTGTTGGAAGTGTCGCATCCATGGCAGCAACAAACTCGTCTCCACTGGTAATTTCCATAGGCGTATAATCACCTAATTCCTTATGATCGCGAGCATGCACATTAATCTTACGCTTAACGCAACACAAAACAACGTCCTCATAATGAATTAAACCCCGTCGCCTTAACGCCTTTAGAATCTTGTCATCAAGACTATATTCTCTCATAGTCCAAACAACATCATCAGTTTGATAACCTTTGTATTGATATCTATAATTTTTCTTCGATCCAACTAACTTTGGTCCATCATAGACTGATTTTTCACAGTCGAGCCCCTTCCAGAATCCTCCTCCAATCACCGTCCGGATAAACCTTGTACCATCCGATTTCTTCTTCTTCAACTTAGTAAAGAAGTATCTAACGTTTTTAGCATCTTCTTCCCCTAGCGAATTGCTTTCGAATATCTCCCATGGCTTCTTATTCCCATAAAGATATCCTCAAGTCGAATATTATCACACGAATAACTCTTGCATGAAACGAATTTGAGTAGATAACGAATAAGCTCTTCATCCGCTGGATGAAACCTCATTCCCAATGCCATAACTGGCTTTCTTGAATTGCTGCTTATTTCACTCATCTTCATACGTTTAGTTTTTTATCGAAAAAAAGAAAATATTGTCTGTGTATATGTTAACTTGTTGAGGGGTTGAATGCTGCTTATATATAAGTAGGGTTTTAGTAGTTAGTTAAACGGCGGGAAGTAACTAATAAATGGAAATAATTGTTCAACAAGAATTGGGAAGTTAGTTAAAGGGCAGGAAGTAACTAAAAATTGGAAATAATTGTTCGACAAGAATTGGGAAATTCTTAATATTCCACGTGAGTTCTGGAAGTAGTAATTAGTAAATAAATACCCTTACAATTTTAGTTATTTGTATTTGCAACATTATTTATCCATAATCTATAATCTATAATCTATATCTATATCTATTTCTATAATATATTAAAAGTGGAAAATCCTTAGAAAAGTGATTAGAACTTTTTGTCCTCGTTAAAAAGTCTCTGCTTTAGATAAAATCGTCTTTTCACCCTTTTTACTTAAATTACTAAAATATTAAATATTAATTATAATAAATATATTCAAAATTAAATGAAAAAGGTTTTCTTATTATAGTTAAATAAAATCGTCTTTTCACATTTTTTACTTAAATTACTAAAATATTAAATATTAATTATAATAAATATATTCAAAATTAAATGAAAAGGTTTTCTTATTATAGTTAAATTCCTAAACTTATGGTACCCCCCCCCCCCCCCCCCCCCCCGCCAAACTCTCCAATTTGTCCAAAAAAATAGGTTCCTTCATCGTAGTAGCAAATTCAATTATAGTTAAATTTTTACATTTATGGTAAATAGTCTCCTTCATCGTATGATCAAATAGTACTCTTTATAAGATTTGTAATCCATGAGATTTTTAGGAGTCTTTATTATTTTTTCTTTAGTAAAAGATACATCGCAAAAATATTTGCTCTTTTTTGTCTCGCTTTGCTCAGTTCCTAATTAATTTTCCTCATCAATAATTTATGTTTGTTGGTTTTATAAAGTTATTAGAAATTCTTATCTTCTCTAAATAATATATGAACACGTATATATGATTCATTATAGATTTTTTAATATTCTTGAACAGGTGAAGAAAGATTTATGAATTTATGTGTAGTGTATGTGTGATTGAAGCTTTGTGCTGATTAACAAAGAATTTGAAGGTATGTATACATTACACGACCCATGCAACACTAATTTTTCATGGAGAAGAAGACGGAAAACGCCTGCAATGAAAATAAAAGAATATAAAGCTTTCTGATTGTTCAAGATATTGTTTGGATTTTCATACAAACACAATATCCGTTAACGATGGCAGTCTGACGGTCAACGATAGCAATTTTGAAGAGGACCAGTTTCATATTGTGTCAACGGTATTATTAGGGCTTCACGCCTTCTTGACAATGGACCTCGAATTATAAAGGTTTAAATCTCTTTTTGTTTGTCTACTCACAATTATAAAGGTTTCGGATCACTTAGTGTTGTAAATTGTGGTAAGTGAATGATTGAAATATTTCTTCCTAAATTTTTGTCTGTAGCAGCATTGTAAGTCAGTTTGATGTTCTTTAAGTAATAGCTGGAAGAAACATCATTGGCATGCTCATAGTATTTCCCATATGAAATTGAATGGGATAAACAATATAACATATAGTTTGTCGTTATTAGTTAGGAGATAGGAATAGTTGTGTCTTTTAATTGTAGATAGAAAAGTTGATTTATTGGCTTATTCCTTAAATTGATTGAGATATTTCAATTATTGACAATTCAAAATATTTAAAAGATATATGATAAAATTACGGTCAAAAATAAATTTATTTGAATTTTGAAATTTAAAAACGGAGAGAGTATTTCTAATATTGCCCCTATTTGTTACTTCTTAGTGTCGACTATGACTGCATCTTGCACAATCACTTATAGTGATGTTCATCCTAAGAAGGTTAAGTTTTATGTTGTTATTTTTTTCGAGTACTAATGCCTCTCTCTTCTCTTGATCATGTTGCAATGAAACTATGAACCTTAAGTTAAATTAAATAAACAGATAGATATGATTGAGATAGCATACAAAGACGTTAAAGGAGATACAATAATATAATATATTGACGAAATAGGTTGGCAACACTTTAAATTTATCGATAAATTTTATTTAAACATTCGAATTATGATTTGCTTCAATCGAGCACCTGAACACTTAATAAAGTGTTCATATTGCTAATTTTTAATGTGTTTAACTTAAACATTTAAGAGACATGTGAAGATAAGTAAAAAAATATTATTTTTTTTAAAATTCAAAGTGTCTAATAGGAACACTTTAAGTAAATTCTTTCCATAACATATTATTTTATATTATATTTTAATATTAATTTGTTGTCCTCGATCTAACGCTTTCTAACGACATATGAATTGCTTCGTATGTCATTTCGAGAAAGTATAATATCAAAGTGATTTTACAAAATTGAACACATCAAAGCGAGGTACACGCGCAAGCCGCGTACCCTAAACTAGTAATACAAAAAGTATTGATAATAATAAAATATCAAAGAATTTAAAAGTAAAATAAACTACAGTTTATTTTCTTACCAAAAAGTTGTGTTTTTTTGGTAATCGGGATTTATATTAGCTTAGCTAGCAAATAGTGTTCATTGTTGGAGTTGGAGCTCCATCCAAAATATGGGGGAGGGGGGGGGGGAGGGGGGAGGGGATCAACAGTTCTGGCCACAGCCTATCCTTGTAGGCTAACAATATATTTTTTTATTTTCCTAGCAAAAGTAATTTCTTAAGAAAGTCTTTCTCCCTAGTGACGTGTTTTAAAGTCGTGCGGGCCTGGGCCCAGAGCGGACAATATCACTAGTGGGTTGGGCAGAAACAGGGATATCTCGGGCCTGTATGGTTCGGGATGCCCGTCACTGCCAGGACCTCGGCTTGGGTCGTGACAGAATGGTATCAGAGCCACTCCTGTGTCAGCTCTGTCGATGTGGGCCAGAATTCAAACTGAGTATAGGCAAATCCCAATACGGCGGTGCAAACCCTGAGTTGAAGAAAATCTCATTCCTCCTGTGTTTTGTCGATATGAGACTCCTTCCTAAGTTGGAGTGTTACATACACCCCTCTTATGGACTCAGCGTCACGGACAGGGCCTCGGCTCGATCATGACAGAATGGTATCAGAGCCGCTCCTGTGTCAGCTCTGTCGATGTGGGCCAGAGTTCAAACTGAGTATAGGAAAATCCCGGTAAGGTGGGGCAAATCCTGAGTCTAGGCAAATCTCATTCCTCCTGTGTTTTGCCGATGTGGGACTCCTTCCTAAGTTAGGGTGTTACATACACCCCCCTATGGACTCAGCGTCCTCGCTGAGGTTTGTCGTGTTTTGCTGATGTGGGACTCCTTCCTAAGTTAGGGTGTTAGATACATCCCCCCTTATGGACTCAGCGTCCTCGCTGAGGTTTGCCCCATCGAATGGGATTTGCCTAGACTCAGGACTGAGGTTTGCCCTGCCTTACTGGGATTTTCCTATACCCAGTTTGAACTCTGACCGATGTGGGACTCCTTCCTAAGATGGAGTGTTACATACAACCCACTTATGGAGTCAGCGTCCTCTCTGAGATTTGCCGTGTTTTGCCGATGTGGGACTCCTTCCTAAGTTGGGGTATTACATACACCCCCCTTATGGACACAGCGTCCTCGTTGAGGTTTACCCTACCGAATGGGATTTGCCTAGACTCAGGACTGAGGTTTGCCCCGTCTTACCGGGATTTGCCTATATTCAGTTGAACTCTGGCCCACATCGACAGAGATGACACAGGAGCGGCTCTGATACCATTCTGTCACTACCCGGGCCGAGGCCCTGTCCTAGACTCAGGACTGAGGTTTGCCCCACCTTACTGGGATTTTCCTTTACCCAGTTTGAACTCTGGCCGATGTGGGACTCCTTCCTAAGTTGGGGTGTTACATACAACCCACTTATGGACTCAACGTCCTCGCTGAGGTTTGTCGTGTTTTGCCGATGTGGGACTCCTTCCTAAGTTGGGGTATTACATACACCCCCTTATGGACTCAGCATCCTCGCTGAGGTTTGCCCCACCGAATGGGATTTGCCTAGACTCAGGACTGAGGTTTGCCCCGTCTTACCGGGATTTGCCAATAATTAGTTGAACTCTGGCCCACATCGACAGAGCTGACACAGGAGCGACTCTGATACCATTCTGTCACTACCCGAGCCGAGGCCCTGGCCTAGACTCAGGACTGAGGTTTGCCCCGCCTTACTGGGATTTTCCTATACCCAGTTTGAACTCTGGCCGATGTGGGACTCCTTCCTAAGTTGGGTTTTACATACAACCCACTTATGGACTCAGCGTCCTCGCTGAGGTTTGCCGTGTTTTACCGATGTGGGACTCCTTCCTAAGTTGGGGTATTACATACACCCCCCTTATGGACTCAGCGTCCTCGCTGAGGTTTGACCCAACGAATGGGTTTGCCTTGACTCAGGACTGAGGTTTGCCCCATCTTACCGGGATTTGCCTATACTCAGTTGAACTCTGGCCCACATCGACAGAGCTGACACAGGCGTGGCTCTGATACCATTCTGTCACTAACCGAGCCGAGGCCCTAGCCATGACGGGCATCCCGAACCACACAGGCTCGAGATACCCCTGTCTCTACCGATGTGGGACTCCTTCCTAAGTTGGGGTGTTACATACACCCCCCTTATGGACTCAGCGTCCTTGCTGAGGTTTTCCCCACCGAATGGGATTTGCCTAGACTCCTGACTGAGTATTGCCCCGCCTTACCAAGATTTGCCTATACTCAGTTAAACTCTGGCCCACATCGACAGAGCTGACACAGTAACGGCTCTGATACCATTCTGTCACTACCCGAGCCGAGGCCTTGGTCGTGACGGGCATCCCGAACCACACAGGCTCGAGATACCCCTGTCTCTGCCGATGTGGGACACCTTCCTAAGTTGGTGTGTTATATACACGCCCCTTATGGACTCAGCATCCTCGCTGAGGTTTGTCCCACCGAATAGGATTTGCCTAGAGTCAGGACTGAGGTTTGCCCCGCCTTACTGGGATTTACCTATACTCAGTTTGAACTCTGGCCCACATCGACAGAGCTGACACAGGAGCGGCTCTGATACCATTCTGTCACTACCCGGGCCGAGGCCCTGGCCTTGACTCAGGACTGAGGTTTGCCCCGCCTTACTGGGATTTTCCTATACCCAGTTTGAACTCTGGCCGATGTGGCACTCCTTCCTAAGTTGGGGTGTTACATACAACCCACTTATGGACTCAGCGTCCTCGCTGAGGTTTGTCGTGTTTTGCCGATGTGGGACTCTTTCCTAAGTTGGGGTATTACATACACCCCCTTATGGACTCAGCGTCCTCGCTGAGGTTTGCCCCACCGAATGGGATTTGCCTAGACTCAGGACTGAGGTTTGCCCCAACTTACCGGGATTTGCCTATACTTAGTTGAACTCTGGCCCACATCGACAGAGCTGACACAGGAGCGACTCTGATACCATTCTGTCACTACCCGAGCTGAGGCCCTGGCCTAGACTCAGGACTGAGGTTTGCCCCACCTTACTGGGATTTTCCTATACCCAGTTTGAACTCTGACCGATGTGGGACTCCTTTCTAAGTTGGGGTGTTACATACAACCCACTTATGGACTCAGCGTCCTCGCTGAGGTTTGCCGTGTTTTGCCGATGTGGGGCTCCTTCCTAAGTTGGGGTATTACATACACCCCCCGTATGGACTCAGCGTCCTCGCTGAGGTTTGACCCACCGAATGGGTTTTCCTAGACTCAGGACTGAGGTTTGCCCCGTCTTACCGGGATTTGCCTATACTCAGTTGAACTCTGGCCCACATCGACAGAGCTGACACAAGAGTGGCTCTGATACCATTCTGTCATTACCCGAGCCATGACGGGCATCCCGAACCACACAGGCTCGAGATACCCCTGTCTCTGCCGATGTGGGACTCTTTCCTAAGATAGGGTGTTACATACACCCCCCTTATGGACTCAGCGTCCTCGCTGAGGTTTTCCCCACCGAATGGGATTTTCCTAGACTCATGACTGAGGTTTTCCCCGCCTTACCAAGATTTGCCTATACTCAGTTGAACTCTGGCCCACATCGATAGAGCTCACACAGTAACGTCTCTGATACCATTCTGTCACTACCCGAGCTGAGGCCTTGGTCGTGACGGGCATCCCGAACCACACAGGCCCGAGATACCCCTGTCTCTGCCGATGTGGGACTCCTTCCTAAGTTGGTGTGTTACATACCCGCCCCTTATCGACTCAGCATCCTCGCTGAGGTTTGCACCACTGAATGGGATTTGCCTAGACTCAGGACTGAGGTTTGCCCCGCCTTACTGGAATTTACCTATACTCAGTTTGAACTCTGGCCCACATCGACAGACCTGACACAGGAGCGGCTCTGATACCATTCTGTCACTACCCGGGCCGAGGCCCTGGCCTAGACTCAGGACTGAGGTTTGCCCCGCCTTACTGGGATTTTCCTATACCCAGTTTGAACTCTGGACGATGTGGGACTCCTTCCTAAGTTCGGGTGTTACATACAACCCACTTATGGACTCAGCGTCCTCGCTGAGGTTTGTCGTGTTTTGACGATGTGGGACTCCTTCCTAAGTTGGGGTATTACATACACCCCCTTATGGACTCAGCGTCCTCGCTGAGGTTTGCCCCACCGAATGGGATTTGCCTAGACTCAGGACTGAGGTTTGCCCCGTCTTACCGGAATTTGCCTATACTTAGTTGAACTCTGGCCCACATCGACAGAGCTGACACCGGAGCGACTCTGATACCATTCTGTCACTACTCGAGCCGAGGCCCTGGCCTAGACTCAGGACTGAGGTTTGCCCCGCCTTACTGGGATTTTTCTATACCCAGTTTGAACTCTGGCCGATGTGGGACTCCTTCCTAAGTTGGGGTGTTACATACAACCCACTTATGGACTCAGCGTCCTCGCTGAGGTTTGCCGTGTTTTGCCGATGTGGGACTCCTTCCTAAGTTGGGGACTCCTTCCTAAGTTGGGGACTCCTTCCTAAGTTGGGGTCGCCTTACCAAGATTTGCCTATACTCAGTTGAACTCTGGCCCACATCGATAGAGCTGACACTGTAACTACTCTGATACCATTCTGTCACTACCCGAGCTGAGGCCTTGGTCGTGACGGGCATCCCGAACCACACAGGCTCGAGATACCCCTGTCTCTGCCGATGTGGGACTCCTTCCTAAGTTGGTGTGTTACATACACGCCCCTTATCGACTCAGCATCCTCGCCGAGGTTTGCCCCACTGAATGGGATTTGCCTAGACTTAGGACTGAGGTTTGCCCCGCCTTACTGGAATTTACCTATACTCAGTTTGAACTCTGGCCCACATCGACAGACCTGAGACAGGAGCGGCTCTGATACCATTCTGTCACTACCCGGGACGAGGCCCTGGCCTAGACTAAGGATTGAGGTTTGCCCCGCCTTACTGGGATTTTCCTATACCCAGTTTGAACTCTGGCCGATGTGGGACTCCTTCCTAAGTTGGGGTGTTACATACAACCCACTTATGGACTCAGCGTCCTCGTTGAGGTTTGTCGTGTTTTGCCGATGTGGGACTCCTTTCTAAGTTTGGGTATTATATACACCCCCTTATGGACTTAGCATCCTCGCTGAGGTTTGCCCCACCGAATGGGATTTGCCTAAACTCAGGACTGAGGTTTGCCCCGTCTTACCGGAATTTGCCTATACTTAGTTGAACTCTGGCCCACATCGACAGAGCTGACACTGGAGCGACTCTGATACCATTCTGTCACTACTCGAGCCGAGGCCCTGTCCTAGACTCAGGACTGAGGTTTGCCCCGCCTTATTGGGATTTTCCTATACCCAGTTTGAACTCTGGCCGATGTGGGACTCCTTCCTAAGTTGGGGTGTTACATACAACCCACTTATGGACTCAGCGTCCTCGCTGAGGTTTGCCATGTTTTGCCGATGTGGGACTCCTTCCTAAGTTGGGGTATTACATACACCCCCCTTATGGACTCAGCGTCCTCGCTTAGGTTTGACCCACCGAATGGGTTTGCCTAGACTCAGGACTGAGGTTTGCCCCGTCTTACCGGGATATGCCTATACTCCGTTGAACTCTGGCCCACATCGACAGAGCTGACACATGAATGGATCTGATACCATTCTGTCACTACCCTCGCTGAGGTTTGCCCCACCGAATGGGATTTGCCTAGACTCATGGCTGAGGTTTGCCCCGCCTTACCAAGATTTGCCTATACTCAGTTGAACTCTGGCCCACATCGACAGAGCTGACACAGTAACGGCTCTGATACCATTCTGTCACTACTCGAGCCGAGGCCTTGGTCGTGACGGGCATCCCGAGCCACACAGGCTCGAGATACCCCTGTCTCTGCCGATGTGGGACTCCTTCCTAAGTTGGTGTGTTACATACACGCCCCTTATGGACTCAGCATCCTCGCTGAGGTTTGCCCCACTGAATGGGATTTGCCTAGACTCAGGACTGAGGTTTTCCCCGCCTTACTGGATTTTACCTATACTCAGTTTGAACTCTGGCCCACATCGACAGAGCTGACATAGGAGCGGCTCTGATACCATTCTGTCACGACCCAAGCCGAGGCCGTGGCCGTGACGGTCATCCCAAACCACACAGTCCCGAGATACCCCTGTCTCTGCCCAACCTACTAGTGATATTGTACACTCTAGGCCTAGGCCCGCACAGCTTTAAGACACGTCACTAGGGAGAAAAGTTTTCTTAATTATATACCCAGCATCCCTCCATTGTTTTGCCGATGTGGGACTCCTTCCTAAATTGGGGTGTTACAATACCTATGTTTGCTTTTCTTTCTCTAGATCAAGGCTATGTCGCAACTCCATGGTTTTTGCACGTTCCAGCTCCAGCATACGTTGTCTCTCAATCTCCTTTTCTACTTCAGCTATTCTCTTTCTGACACAGTAGCATCATATAGACATTTTACAACTAACATATCATCATCAGATAATAATGTAAGCAAGATCTGCCTCTTCCAAGAACTTTTGACGGGTATGTCTATTGAGTAGTTTCCGCTGCCTGCGTTCTACAGCCTCCTCTTTGAATTCGGCCTTTTCTCTGTCAAGACGAGATACACACAAGAGCTAAAAAAGATTAGTTTACGGTCAATCTCCCCTTTCATTCGTTTTTTTTTTTTTCCATTCGGGAAGACAAGTTTAGAACTAATAAGCGCCCTCAGATAGAATAGTTTGTTTCATTTTCTTCAATCAACCAGTTCTACAGTCCATGGCTTAGGACGGAGGTAGGGTATGAAAGTCAAGATGCTCTACTGAAAGTTAAATTGCTACAACAGCTGCATGATAGAGAGAACATGCCGGAACGAAAAATAGAGAACAAAAGACTATAGTCTAATGCAAAAAGTAACATTTATCACCAAATCTAACCAAGTCTATCACCAACCCCTAAAACGGGTCAGAAGCCAACAAAGAAAAGCAGAGGTTCATGCAAGTTATTTTCACGTGTTGGATAAAATAAAACTCTAATTAGAAATAGTCAGCATACCCAGGCAAACAAGTGACACCCTGAGGCTACAAAGTTACAGTGAAGTGTGGATGTATTCAGCAACCATGATAAACTAATGACAGCTTATGCTGAACACTAAACTAGCAGCCAGAGGAAACAAAAAGATAAAAAAGTTCAATTTATACAGCTAAGGAATACAACTTTTATCTAAAGTATAGATAGGATGTAGTTGACAAGTTGCTTTACACAAGGATTTGATTTGCTGCAAGCGGTTTATCTTGCCTTACGAATCTGCACGATAGAATTTAGAAAGGTGAAAGTCAGAAAATACTTATGTGCCCCCATCAACCGGTATAGTTGAAACACCAAATTAGATGTAGCACTTTGCTCTATGGCAAGACAAAGTGCAACAGTATCAAGTCAGCCTTTTATTCAGTGCGAGCACCTAGCAGTCTCACTAACAAGAAAACATGCACAGACACGATGGATAGAATTTTGTGTTCCATAGAATTTTGTCAAAATATGACCATATTTCTAGAAAGTATTACCAGTTAGGTAAGGAAGCTGATGCAAATCTTTAATCAGTTGAACACTTTGCTGAGGAATGAAGTAGCTCGCCTAAAAGGAGAGGAACAAAGCTTCGAGTTTGTTTTTCTTCAAACCCCAAATCCGCTCTTGCTCGCCGCTACTAACGGGGTCTTGATAATTACTGCATTGTTTTTCCTTCTGAAGAAGTTCCATTTCAATCTCGGCCTCCAATTCCTTGAAGAATTGAAGCTACCGTCAAGACAAAAGCTCAAGTAGTAATGTATGTGTCATACAGCTACCAAACCCTTACCAGAACCTTTTGGTGGCATTCCTTTTGAGAAAAAGTCAAAGGTATGAGTAGCGATGACCTGAAAAATTGAATGGAAAAATGGATACTCAATACAGCATTCTAAAAGAAGTAAAGGTCAAATTAGCGAAAATATGGTTTACAGAAATGCAAGAGTACAAGTTACTAGTTGATGGAACTATCTGCAAATTAAAAAGATCCCCCAACCACGAAATAAACAACTAATAAGACAAGAGAATAATCTTCTCTTTGATCATTGATCATAGGCTCAACACTAAGTGATTGTGGTCTCCATGTTTCTGTTTGCGTAAAGATTTTGATAGAAGTGAATAATCTTCTCTTTGATCTCTGGAGGTTCACCTAAAATGGCCCCATTGAAAAACGAAGCATGTGACTCTGACGAAATCTTAACCCAAAGGGAGCAAAATAGCTGAAACAGAGAGAAAGGGGAGAGACAACTGAAAACCCATATGGGGATTTTTCATTGAACTGAATGAATATTAAACTGAATGAATGTGAAAATATCTCTAGCCTATCAGTTATATAGAAACGGAAATAAGGTGCATAGCTGCATAGCTGTCACCAGCTAATCTACCACTAAGCATCCTAAACCAACCAACTAACTAACTAACTAACTAACTGCTGACATGGCACATAAATATCTTAGCTGCTAATCAACTAATAATCTCAACACCCCCCCTCAAGGTGGTCGTGAGGAGCTCACAGCCAGCTTGCCTAGGAGTGTGGAGTGTTTGATGCCACTCAATGTCTTGGTGAAAATATCAGCGAGCTGAGCATGAGTCGGAATATGATGTAAAGAAATCAATCCATCTTGAAGTTTGGTGCGGACAAAATGACAGTCGACCTCGATGTGTTTGGTACGCTCGTGGAAAAATGGATTCCGTGCAATGTGTAAAGCAGCTTGACTATCACAATGTACAGGTATGGGCAAATGGGCTGGTGTATCAAGTTCTTCAAGTAATCTAGTAAGCCACACTAGCTCACCCACGACTTTCCTCAAGGATCTATATTCTGCCTCTGCGGATGACAACGAAATAGTGGACTGTTTCTTCGATTTCCAGCTTATAGGGCTATCCCCGAGTAAGACAATATAACCACTAACTGACTTCCTTGATTCGGGACATGACGCCCAATCAGAATCGCAATAAGAACTCACTGTATAGACTGGTTATTTAGACATGAAGATACCCAAATTGGGATTGCCCTTAAGGTACCTCAGAACATGAAAAACTGCTTTTAAATGAGTGTCCCTGGGTTGTTGCATGTATTGGCTCAAGTGTTGGACGCTATAAGCAATGTCCAACCTTGTGCCAGTTAAGAAATTTAACTTCCCTACAAGTTTCCTATACAACCTAGGGTCTGGGAGAAGAATACCCGTGTCAGCTCTCAACTTTATTGAAGGATCAAAAGGAGATGTCACAGAGGGGCAATGGGAGCAGTTGAACTCTTTAATCAAGTATGCAGTGAACTTCGTCTGAGTGATCAACACACCATCAGATTCATATAAAACTTCCAAACCCAAAAAATAGTGAAGCTTGCCTAGGTCCTTGATCCGAAAAGTATGATGAAAAAAATCTTTCAAGGACTGAATTTCATCCAAGTTAGTCCCTGTGATGATAACATCGTCAACGTAAACAGCAACAAAGGTCACTAAAGAGCCTTTTTTTTTGTAAAAAAGTGAGTAGTCATACATGGAATGGTGATATCCTCTTGAGAATAGTGCATCATTCAACTTTGTGTACCATTGTCGACTAGCTTACTTGAGCCCATATAGGGACTTTTTTAGCTTATATGCTAAACCAGCTCTATCTACTACTAAACCTGGTGGGATTTGCATATACACCTCCTCATGTAGGTCTCCATGTAGGAACGCATTATTCATAACAAGTTGAAAGATGTCCCACCCTCTTTTTACTGCAACACCAATCAAAGTCCTCACAGTTGTCATCTTCACAACAGTTGAAAAAGTCTCCATATAGTCTATTCCGGCCTGTTGAGTGTACCCTTTTACAACCAACCTTGCCTTGAGTCTTTCTACACTACCATCAGCTTTGTGCTTTATTTTATATACCTACTTGCAACCTATAGCCTTCGTTCCATGTGGAAGAGGGACTAAATCCCAAGTATTGTTAGCATGAAGTGCTTCAAATTCCCGATTCATTGCTGTTTGCCAAGTAGGAAATCTTGCAGCCTCTTCATATGAGATAGGCTCACAATCAAGTGAATCAGCTTTGATCAAATGTTGACTAGCAGAATCCAAGAAATTAAGAGATATATGATGAGTAGCAGGAAGATGGGAGAAGAAGAAAGATCTGGGACTATGTGAGGTAGAATGGAAACTAACATTACTACTAGTTGAGGTGATAAGAACAGAGTAAAGACTAGGAAGAGTATAAACATAATCTTTCAGATAAGAGGATAACTTGTGTGATCTAGATGGTCTATCTAGATCAACTTCAAGAGTGGATAAGTGTGGAGTAGAGGGATCATTGTTGATAGGTGTGGATGAAATATGTGTACTGGAGTTAGTATGATGAGATGTGTGACTCGGGGAAGTATCATCAGGCAAGGAAAATCCCAGATCACTATTAAGTACTAGTTCAGGTGACTCCTCATGATGATCGGAATGTAGTGACTCAATAGGGTTATCAGGATCGGTGTGAGTGGGTAGTGAGGAAGGAGATGTGTTAGAGGAGACATATTCAAAAGGTTTAGGACAATACCAACCAGTAGACATGACAGTAGGGAAATTAGACACGGGAAAAGAAGAAGAGTTACCAAAATCATAGTGCATGTCTCTAGGATCAGAAGATAGAACAAAAGAAAAAATATTTTCATAAAACAACACATCCCTTGAAACATGTATCTTTCTAGTGGTTATATTAAGAACCCTGTAACCTTTTATTCCGTAAGGATATCCTACAAACACATGAGAAAGTGATCTAGGCTCAAATTTATCTTTGTGACTCTTGAGTGTGGTGGGATAGCAAAGGCAGCCAAAACTCCTAAGGTGGTAGTAAAGGGGTTTTTTTCTTATATAAACGTTCATAAGGGGTGATATTATGTATGGAAGAAGAGAGAAGTCTATTGATTATGTAGGTGGATGTAAGAATGCATTCACCCCAATATATGAAAGGCAATTTGGATTGGTATAAGAGTTCTCTTGCTGTCTCAAGCAGGTATTTGTGCTTTATTTTCACCACACCATTTTGTTGTGGTGTGTAGGGACAAGTCTTTTGGTGTACAATTCCTTTGAGTTGGAAAAAAAATATGGATTCATGATTGCAGAATTCCAAACCATTATCAGTTCTAATGATTTTAATGGTAGTATTAAACTGGTTTTCAACCATGGAAACAAATATTTTGATAGTATGTAAGGCATTGCTCTTGCAACTAAGTAGGTGTGTCCAAGTGCATTTACTATAGTCATCCACAAAGGTAATGAAATATCTGCATTTATCATGGGTTTCAATGTTGTAAGGGCCCCTGAGGTCTACATGCAGTAACTAAAAAACTTGAGTAGAATTGGTAGTCTTTTGGGGAAATGGAAATCTGCTTTGTCTGGCCATGGGACATATATGACAAAAAAAAAGGTTGTTAAGGTGGAAAAGAGGCTGGTATAGAGGGCATACTCCTCATTTTAACAAAGGGTACATGTCCCAAACTGTGATGCCACAAGATATTTACATCCATTTTAGCAGGTAAAGATGCATTATTAACAGAAAATTCCCTTTCATTAAATGAAATAGAATCCTTTATTACAAACTTACTACAAGTGGAGATGGGTTTACTACAAGGAAACATAGTAGAGAAAACACTAGGTGTAGACTTATTACAAGAAACCACAGGGGAATTTGACACATCAGTAAAATAACTAGACTTAGTAATGATAGAATTAGACACTTTATGTATATCCCCAGAACATAAATTAACAGTGGAATTTGACAAAGCAGCAAAAGAAGGATTAGATTCGGCTTGACTTGAGTCTGAGTAGTGAAGATAAAGACTGCCTTTAGTGCTACCAATCTCCAGAGGCCTCTTCTGTGAAGGGCCCTGTAGAAAAAGGCATGAAAATCTGGTAAAGACTACAACACAATTGAGTTGAACTATTAAAGCATGGATGAAAATCAAATTAAACTTGAAACAAGGAACACATAAGACTTGCTTTAGAGTGATGGTTGGACTAAGAACAACATCACCAATTAGAGTCACCTTAACTTTGTAACCATTTGGTAATGACACTAGGAAGGGATATATTAGTGATTTTGCATTAATGAGGATTTTTCTATTGTGAGTCATGTGGTTTGTTGCTCCAGAATCAAGGATCCAAATATCAATATTCAATCTAGGAAATTCACTACATTGATTACCATGTTCAATAGAAGTAGAGCAAGCAATAATATCTGCGAAGTTTACAGCTCCTCCATGTACATCGCCATTCAAAGTTGAAGTTTCATTTGTATTGGTACCAATCTGCAAACTACCCAATATCTTGACCAGTTGTCCATATTGTTCCTTGGTTAGATGTTGCATTGCTCTTCCATGTTCACTTGGTCTACATTCATTCTCTCCGGTGTCAAAACTTTCACTATATGCATTTGCTGCAAGTCATTTTCCTTTATTATTATTGTAATTATTGTACCTAGGAGCCTGTGAAGGAGGAAAAGAAGGGCCCTGTGGGTATCCATGGATCTTGAAACATTTGTCTTTAGTGTGCCCAGGTCTCCTATAATGCTCACAAAATGGTCTAGATCTCTTAGAATTGTATCCATCATTTCTATAGCCAGTACTTGAGTTACCACTGTAGTTTGTTCTGAAATTTCCAGTATTGATGTTGTTCTGATTGAGACTGTAATGTCCCTTTGAGTTACTTCCACTAGCTCCATTTGCGTACATAGATGCAGATTCCAAAAATGATTGGCTTCTTGGCCTAACTTCCTGTTGCTTTTCCTCTTGGATGGGTATGGAAAAAGCTTGTGCAACAGTGGACAATGGATTCATCATAAGTATACTCCCTCTCACTATGGTGTACACCTCATTTAGTCCTATTAGAAACAAAATCAACCTTCTATCTTGCTCAGCCTTTTGCATGATCATCTTAGCCCCACATGTGCATTAACAGGTACATTCTGCATATGTAGTCAGTGCACTGAACTCTTCCCACAACTTTTTCATCTTTGTATAGTAACCAGTGATATCTAGGGCTCCCTGATTCAGGTCATTGATCTCTCTCTGCACCTGGTATAATTTCTCACCATTTGTTTGATCATATCGATATTCTAATTCCTGCCAGAGTTCTCTGGCATAGTTTACGAATTGTAAACTATCTCCCAAATCCTTTGTGAGCGAATTAAGTATCTATGAAGTTACCATATCATCACAGCGCATCCATTGTTCATAACTAGCGTCTTCTACAATAGGTTTCTTACATTTTCCAGTAACAAAACCAACTTTGTTCTTCATGGAAAGTGCCCTGAGCACGCTTCGTCTCCAGGACCTATATCAACTTCCATCAAACACTACCGGGACCAACACAGATCCAGCACTTTCAAATGGATGCATGTATAAAGGATTGTTTGAATCTGTAGTTTCCTTCCTTGAATTTACCAAACTTTTGGTGTTTTCAGCCATAGATGGATAACTTTGAGCAAATCAAATCAAAATTTTCACTATATAGGAAAGAAAATGGATGATGAACGGAGTAAATTGCAGGAAAATAGGAATCTCCAAGCTAAATCAAACTACTACGAGCTGCAATTTGATCGATAATTGCAACCCAGCTTTGATATCATGACAAAATCTTAACCCAAAGGGAGCAAAATAGCTGAAACAAAGAGAAAGGGGAGAGACAACTGAAAACCCATATGGGGATTTTTCATTGAACTAAATGAATATTAAACTGAATGATTGTGAAAATATCTCTAGGCTATCAGTTATATATAAACGAAAATAAGGTGTATAGCTGCACGGCTGTCACCAGCTAATCTACCACTAAGCATCCTAAACCAACCAACTAACTAACTAACTAACTGTTGATAGACTCCCCTCCAATAATACATCTATAGAGCATTCTCCAGTTCTTTTCTTTCTCACACAGCACCATAGTCTATGATTTAGGAGAATTAAATTGATTTTCATTTATTGGCGTGTGGTTTTATGCCATTTTCCTGACCAAGAATTTTAATTGCCTTTCTAAGTTCACTATTTCTTCCTATTTTTCAGTGGATCCAGTGTTGTCGTGTTTCTATCTGGTTTCGAGCATATGTGCCTACTTTCAAGGAGTGTAGCAGCATTTCTCCTTTCAGTTGACCAATCTCACAACACTGGCATCTTTAAGTCTAATGTACCATTAGTATCCCATCTCTATTCTGGACGCCATTTTTTTGTCAGGGATCCTGCTACTATTCCTGTCTGGTCACTGTTTAGAGCTATTTTAAGCCACAGCAACACTACCTCATGCAACAACAATGATGTCAGCACAACTTCGGTGTTTCTATAAGGTGATTATTGAAACTCCACCTCACACCTCTTTCTAGTGAGTTTTTATTAAATACTATAAAAGACCTCTTTCTAGTATTGAAGATAAATTTTCCTGGGGACGTGATATTTATTAACCAACATTTTCTCTTACTATGCATAACCTTGGTAAGAATAAAATTATCACCACCAGTTTCTGATGATTTAGGATGTGTTTGCAGTAGATATATAAACGGGATAACGGTGGAATGAGCTAACCATATAACAATCACATCAAACAAAATTACAACAGGCATTCAGTGTACACTGGCAAAACATTGTGAATAGCCTAGCTAGACAGTACATTGACCATACTCTCATAGAATTATGTAAGTGAAGTATGTCAAAAAAAAAAGGGAATGTAAAGAGTAAAGCTACAAGGAGAAAAATGTAGGGAACTTGCAGCTGTAAATTGCTACAAAAGAGACTATAGGGAAGGGAAAAGCTAAAACTTTTGAGTGATTTCTATTTTTCTGGATGGTTAAAAAGGCATAATGTGTCTCCTATTTATACTAGTCCATGGATAATTCTAGATATCCTTCTAGATACATCTACAAGAAAAATCTAATTATCCTTATCTTCTACTAATCTAGAATATCTAGATAATTCTACAAGATATTTATTTAAGATACTACACTAGGATATTCTAGAAGAACCTATTTCAAAAAATATCTAATATCTAGAGTTTCTACTACAAAAATATCTACTAACTAGGAGTTTCTAGATAAATCTTAATTTTCTAACACTCCTTAAGATTTTTTAATGAAACTCCCTGCAAAGACCTTTGAAACTCAAACTTGTTTGTGGGAAGTGCCTTGGTTAGAACATCGACTTGTTATTCTTCACTTCTGCAATGCACCAGCTTAACTTCCCCATTCTTCTCGGCATCTCGTAAAGCAAGGAATCTGATGTTGATATGCTTCGTCTTTTCATGTTGCACTGGATTTTCAGCCATAGCAATGGCTGATTTATTATCCACATAGATTATTGTTGGTTCTTTTGGCAAAAAATCCAATTCAAACAAGATTTTTCTCAACCAAATTCCTTGATTTGTAGCTGATGCAGCAGCTACATACTCGACTTCTGGGGAAGATTGAGCTACAATATCCTGCTTCTTTGTTCTCCAAGAAAAAATGCCTGAACCAAAAAAAAGAGTAACCAAATGTGTTTTTGTAATCATCCAAACATATACCCTAATCACTATCTAAATAGCCAATAAGAGATCCATTCTCTGCACTTTTATACCAAATTCCATAATCTGTGGTTCCTCTAATATGCCTTAACACCCTTTTTAGCAACTCCAAGATGCTTGGTGCTGGGACATTGCATATATCGGGATAGTAGACTAGCTGCAAACATCATATTTGTCCTGGTAGCAGTTAGATACAACAAGCTTCCAATAAGGCTCCTATAAAGTTTTGAATCTGCATGCTTTTCTCCGTCATCCTTAATTAACTTTTCATTCACAACAAGTAGAGCTGCAATAGGTTTGAACTTATCAAGCTTGAACCTTTTTAAGAGATTTAGGGCATACCTCTTTTGGGACAAGAAAATTCCTTCATAAGATTGGGAAATTTCCATTCCTAGGAAGAACTTCATCTCCCCTAGATCAGAAATTTCAAAAACTTTTAGCATCGCATTTTTAACTTCTTGAACCACAAGAGAATCTTCACTTGTGATCATTAAATCATCAACATAAATGGATATCACAACTAACTTCCCATCAGCTTGCCTTTTGAAGTATAAAGTAGGCTCATTTAGGCTTTTATTGAAGCCTTGAGACAACAAATGAGTATCCAGCCTACTGTACCAAGCTCTCGGAGCTTGTTTAAGGCCATAGAGAGCCCTTTTAAGCTTATACACCTTGTCTTCTTCACCTGCAATGATAAAAACTTCAGGTTGTTCAACAAAAATATCTTCCTCAAGAAATACATTTAGAAATGTGTAGACACGTAATTTTGTCCTTTCCCGAAAATATTTTAATTATTTATTTTTATTTTTTTTAATTTTAATTTTTATTTTTATTTTTATTTTATTCACCTTACCATACCTTTGTTTAATTGATAATTTCTCCCCCCTTCCCAAAAAAAAGAAGAAGAAATAATTAGAAATAATTAAATACATAGCATCTTTGCCACCTCACTATGCCACCTCAACACCTCACTTTTCATTTTTCATTGGATACATGCAAAAGGCACACGCCCTACTCATTTTTCCACACGCACCCCTCATCTTTCCACGTGCCACACTAACCTTTCCACATGCCACACACTTATTTCCACAAGCCACCAATTATATGCTTCCACATAGGATAATAAATAAAGAAAAGGAAAAACCAAATAAAAAATATAAAAGGAAAATTCTAAAAGGGGAAAAGGGGGAGGCTCATTATTTCATCATCATCTTCTCCACAATAACAACAATCACCAAATCATCTTTATCATAAGAAGAACAAAAAAACCGAGGGAGAGAAAAGAGAATCGCGCGAGAGAGAGAAAAAATTGAGAGAGAAACAGTATCGTAAACAGTGCTGTGAATAGTGTCGCGAACAGTGTTGTGAACAGGACTGTGAATAGTACGTGAACAGTGTCAGTTTTTGGGTTCGATTGGATTTATAAAGCTTCAGTTTTGGGTCTCAAATTTTTTAATATGGAGTTGGAGTTCGTCATTGTTGAGGTCCTATTAGGAATTCAATAGTCCGGGCTTTCTTGATTTTATTATCAACAAAATCGATTCTTTAAAGGTCCATCTCTCAACTCTACTTTTTTTATTATATCGAAGTTGGTTAATATCGTGACTTTGTGGTGCAGTTTTGAATATTTCAAGCAAAATGTTAATTGTTGTTGTGGATATGAATGATTGGTATGCTTAAATGTTTGAATCTTCATTGGGGTATGTGTTGTTGGTTTCGGATTTTGAAAAGTGATTTGATAGTCGAACTGGTTTAATAATGTGGTTAAAAAATAGATTTGGGAGATGAAATTGAGAAATTGATAAAAAAGTTGAATTTAGATTAGCTTTGGTTTATTGTTGTTTTGTTTAATTCATAATGAGCATGAATATTGTTGGAATGTGATAAAATTATGATATGTTGAAATGGATAGGCGAATGTTGGTTCGGGTAGGCAAAAATTTAGGAATAAGTTTTCTTGTTGAATGTTTGAATGTGGAATTTGAGTTGAACGGTTTGGTTTTAGTTCTTGCATTTGGAAATGTATTCATTTAATTGGGGAATGCCTCACGATCACTTGTATTAATTCGTCGGGGAATGCTCCAAAGAATTTTGTATTTGGAGGACATCCGTGATGAAGGCCCGAGGCATCGGGTAGCATGGGAGCGTAGTATAAAATTAGTGTAGGGTAGAATAGGATTTACATTTTCTCATTCTTTTTCTATTTTGTACTGTATAATTGGACTGGATATTATTTTTGGATTTGTTTGCTTGATTGATTGTTTTATTTATGTTTGGTGTGGTTTATACATTCATAGTATCCAAATTAGCCGATATACTCCACCAAGCGACCGTGGTCAAACCACGGGATCGAGGGGTGCCTAACACTTTCCCCTCGGTCAGCAGAATTCCCTAACCGAAATCTCTATTCGTAAATCAGTTTAAAGAGTCAAATGGTTTTGAAAAGGATTTTCCAATGGTGACTTGGCACACCGGATTATGCCAAGTGGCGACTCTGAATAAAAAATGTAAATAATCCTTTCCGAAGCAAATTTTAATCATTTTGTCACTTTAAATAATAAACATCCTTTCAAACTTAAAATCAATCTCTTTTTGGGAGTAAAAAAAAGGGTGTGACAAAATGCATATTTGACATCTAAATTGTAGATTTTCCATTTGTATTGTGCTGCAATAGCAATTAGAAATCTTACTGTCTCATGCCTCACAACAGGAGAAAACATATCTCCAAAGTCCACTCCAGTCTACTAGGAATAACCTTTAACTACGAGCCTAGTTGTATGTTTGAAGATGGAGCCATCTGGATTGAACTTCGTTCTATAGACCCATTTGACACTGATGATGTTCTTTTGGTCGGGCCTATCAACCAGCTCCCAATTATCATTTTTATTAATCATGGTAAGCTCCTCTTCCATTGTAGAAATCCAAGCTTTATGACCCGTTGTTTCTTCAAAAGAAGATTTTCAACAAGAGAAAAATTGCATTGCTCATAAACTTCAACTAGTGATCTGATCTTCAAAACTAGAAAATTAGTTGTCAATTCAATATTTGAAAAATGTTATACTCCAGCAATAGGATTGGAAGAAATATCACTCGTCTGAGGATTTTGAGCTGCAACTGAAGTACTCCCATCTTGGTTCTTTGTAACAATATCTCGATCCCAATCATAGTGGCTAGACTCGTCCAGCGCAAGATCTCTACTGATAAGAACCTTCTTCGTATGAACATTATACACTTTGTACCCTTTTACAGTTGTGTTATATCCCAATAAAATATAGAGTTCTGCTTTGTTATCCAATTTGCCTCTTTTAGCATCTGGAACATGTGGATAGCAGACTGAACCAAAGACTTTTAAGTTTCTCGCAGATGGCTTTATACCCATCCATGCTTCAAATGGCGCCATGTCTTGGAGTGATCTAGTTGGTAATCTGTTCAGCAAATAGACGACAGTATTGATTGCCTCAGACCAAAAATATTTGGGTATCTTCTTTTTTGCTAACATGCATCTCGCCATCTCCATCACTATTCTGTTCTTCCTCTCAGAAACCTCGTTCTCTTCTGGAGGGTAGCTAACAGTGAATTGTTATTGAATATCCATATCTTTACAATACTTGATGAACTGATGCGAAGTATATTCAGTTCCATTATCAGATCTGATATACTTTAACCGGTACCCACTCTCTCTTTCTACCATAGCCTTGAATTCTTTGAAAACAGAAAACCCCTGAACTTTTCTACTTAAAAAATAGATCCATGTCATTCGAGTTAGATCATCTATAAAGAGAATCAAATATTTATTCCCACTCAAAGAAGTCGTCCTTATTGGTCTGAATATATTTGTATGAACCAACTCTAGTTTTTCCTTCGCTCTTCAAAGACTTTCTTTAGGAAAGGATCGTTTATGCAATTCACCAAATTGACATGACTCACAAACATCTCGGCACATGTCAATTTTGGGTACATCAAGCACCATACCCTTATATTGCATATACACTAATGAACTAAGGTTGTAATGACCGAATCTTTTGTGCCAAAGCCAAGTATTGCTCATTTCAACATTGAAAGAGCAACTTTCAGCAAAATATCATGAGATTGGAAAGGAATTGCCAATCATGCTAATTTTAGCTACATCACAACCTTTAGGATCATAAATGACACATTTTTTATTCTTAAAAGTAAGTGAATAATTATTGTGAAGCAACTGAGCAACACTCAATAAGTTTTGAGTCAGGCTTGGCACATAAAGAACATTATTTATGATCCTCATACCTTCGTTCGTGGGGAATTTCACTGATCCTCTTCCTTGAGCTTGCACCAGTGCACCATCTCCAAGCTTCACTTTGGTCCTATCAGACCTATCCAAGCTAACAAATAGATTTTCATCAATCGCCATGTGCCTTGTGCACACACTATCGACATACCAATTATATCGATCAACACGTGATATGTGCGAAGCCATGAATACCTCCTTCTCTATTTTTTCAACTTGGTGATCTTCCGCAAAATTTACTTGTTGGGAAGACTGACCAGTTTGCTTTTGTCTGTAATACTTCTCAATGTGCCCATACTTCTTGCAGTATCTGCATTGAATAGGAGACCTCTTGGACTTCTACCAATAATTCTTCTCTAAGTGGTTTGTCTTCTTACAAATACCACAAGGTGGAAATTTTCCTCTCCTCGATGATTTACTTTGGTATCCACCAGATTTCACCTCTCCAGAGTGGTCTGAAGAGACCTTTTTGCCTTCATTTGTTTCTTGAATTTATGCCTTACTTGAAAGGCATCTTCGACTGTCCCTTCACTTCTCATATTTACTTGTTGCTCTTGGATTTGCAACTTAGATATCATCTCAGCCATTAAAAGAGTAGTCAAGTCTCAAGACTCTTCAATAGCTGAGATTTTTTATTCAAACTTGTACGGAAAGTTGACCATGATCTTCTCTACAACTTTCTAATCTGAGTTTTCACTAAGTATCCTTATTTTGTTCATAATATCCATCAGCTTGGCATAGTATTCTTTCACAATATCCGAATTCTTCATCTTTAAGAGCTCAAACTCCCTTTTTAAATCTAAGACCTTAACAGACTTAACTCCAAACATATGGTGGTCAATTTTTTTTGGCAAAATCATGCAACTCTTTCATTATATGAATATTCAACATTTATCAACATGCACAACCCTCTCTTTTGATTCCAAAATTATATTCAAGTCATAGTATAGATCAATACATTCCATATCATGCTTTTCAAAATGTATTTAAAAACAATCCATATCATATGAAAAATGGGATAAATCATATCAAGAGATGGATTTCATGTGAGTCATGCTCTCAATTCAAATATCAACTTAAAACACATACATATATATATAATTTCAAATCAATTTGGGAAAAGGCCTAAAGACCAAAACAATGTCATTGAGACTTCTAAAACATGATTATAAATTATAAATCTAAAATCCATTTTTCTTAAAAATCATGATTACTATACCCATGAGATTTTTAGGAAAATCTCACGTACCTTAATTTATGACTCTTGAATGAACTCATGCTTTAGGGATGCTATTCGAACAATTGATGGGTGCTTCTTGTAGCCCTCGCAATGGGAATTCTGAATCTCGAAGAATTATTAAAAACCCACGATGAAATCTTAAAAATTTGGGTTTTTAGTTTGAAACCTTAGAGAGAGTTTCTTGTGAATTTTTGAAGAAAATATGAATAATGTGGTCACTTGGGAGTATAATCCCGTATTTAAGCTGATAAGGGGTGGAAATACCCAATATACCCTTAATGAGACGGAATAAAAATATAACTGGGAGCCCAATTTTATGGGCCACCGCGACGTGCCACTATCGCGGTGGCTCACTAAAAATTGACGAATGGGATTTTTAGGGTCACTGCGGAGCCATCGCGTTGTCCCACTGGTTGGGACCTGGAACTTCAGCGCGACGCGCCACAATCGCGCTAGGCTACTGGAATTTGACAATTGTTAAATAGACCCCCTCCGCGATGCGCCAAGCACTAAAATGATGGTGTTTTACGATTAGGACTTAAATTAGCCATAACATCTTGCTCGGGTATCGGATTTGGGCGAATCTTATATCAACAGAAAGCTCATTCAATTTCCCACACTTCATAATTGATTAACATGGAAAATTTGCATAGGATTTATGGATTTTGGATCATCTACGTATAGAAATGATGATTTTTATTCTAGCTCGAAATGCGGGGTGTTACATTATCTCCCCTTTGGGATCATTCATCCCCGAATGATAGGTAAGAATGTTGAATCTTAAAGGTATGGAATAACGCGTACATGATGTGTCTCCTAAGAAAGGATATAACTGATCTGAAACATTTAAACTTCTATCATAAAACTAAATTCTGAACTGATTTGACTTTACTTTCTTTAAGGAGTTGATTCATGCTGAGAATTTAGGATTCCCTTGAAGTGTTCGTGATTTAATCATATATATTTAATTGAGAAGTGATAACTTATGCAAGTACGAATCATGAGGCAACAAGACTTAGATCGTACCCAAGCCTTACACTGTCTGAGCTAAAATACTTGGAAAAAATTGAGATTATGCGTTGAACTCTTATGAACTGAGTCATGACTACATAACTGAGTCTAAAACATAATGCTTGGACTGAACTAAATTCGCAATTTATATGGATGGAATAGATTATCTCTTGGGATGGTTATACGCATGATACTTCAGATAGTAGGACTGGGTGAAAAGGTGGAAAACCACAGTAACTTGTCTGTCTCACTGTTAAGCTAAATCATACTGGACACTTATACTTAACTGGAGTATCTCTTCAGCACTCTTTCTAAATAAGTCCTAGTAGCATTAGGGAGCAAAGAATCTCTGACATGAGTTACACAAGATATCCAACAAGGGAATTACAACAATGATACTACTCTATAGCGTGGAATATAGACATATAACTCATAAACTAGGATAGAATTACCAAACCTTAGGCAATGCAACTTCTTACTTTCAAGATTAGCCACACTTCTAAAATACTCTCTCAACTATACTTTTCCCTTAAACACCGTGCTCATTGATTCCACTTATTTTTCTCACATGGATGCTGATATTTCCATCTACTAATGTCTAAATTGAACTAAATCCCCTCACCATCTTCAAGCCTAACTCAAAATCACAAGACGCACCACTCCAGCAATCATCTTCAACTTTGCATTAGACATTCACAAACACTCAAAGCATCCATCCGTATGTATACAAATATGACATTCAAGTCTATCTTCATACCCATATATGCACTTCTAAACAAACTCTCATAAAGTATCTTTCTCATATTCTCTAATACTTCTATCCATAATAACTTCCCTGCACTATTCAGATGATACACATAAAATATTCTCAACTAACCAAGCCATACACAAAACTTCACCTCAAAATTCCTTCAACTTATGGACTTAGATAAAACAAGCACACAATAATTTTTCCCAAATATAACACATAAAACTTCAACTAACCTTGACATGTACCAAAGACTTGTCCTAAATCTTACTCCACAATTACTGCCTTAACTCAAATAAGCACACCACTATATTTCAACAACAAGAGATGTTTACTCCTTCCTATCTAGATAACTATTCATCATCACTATCTCGACTTAAGGGAAAAGGTCACTAAAAAATTGGAATACCAGAATCTGAAACATGAGGGGAGTACTAAGCATAACTTTATACCCTACTGAAGCGTGAGGATAGCACACTCACGGCATGGACTCATTAAAGAGATCTAATCTGAGGACGTACCTAATATAAATCTGAATTTTCTCTGATCGTTAAGAGTATCACATATGCACAAGAGTCATGAATTGCATGACCTGAATTTTTGGAATTCATAACTTACGGAAAGTGATTCTGACTGCTGAACAAACTGGGAACTCATCATACTAGGAACTAGGAGAGTACATGCTTCCTTATCATATGCATGAACACAGACTATGATCATGAAGCTGAAACATAAATCATGAGTATGTATCGGGATAACTGAAGTAAACTGCTGAAATAAAAATAGATTGAGCATCATTCTTTCTCACTGCTAATTCCATAACTTACTGGCACATCTATTAGCATCTGAAAACTTGACTTGGTTACTCGTTCTATCATCTCCCCCTTAGATTTAAGCCATTACTCCAAGTCTGTGAACCACTATATACACTCTGGTATAAACTGAAATCACTTTACTCTGGAGTCAGGGATATAACAATACACATAAAACTACACTTACCCTGTAAGACGGTATCTTCATGTATAATAACCAATGCTAATACCTCCTTCTAAGATTAAACTCTTAGGTTTCTATAGCCCCAAAAGTCATCATATAATAACTTAAGCATTCACCAACTTAGATTCTTCCAACACTAAACATGGATATGTCCAAACCTTTTACGGACCATACCACTTCTTTAATAGTCTACTAGTATCATGCCTGTAAACTTATATTTCTAAACCATGAGAATCAAGATTATACAAAAAGGCTCAACATCATTAATCATAACTCCATAACTTAGCTATCAAGAACATCACATATTCTCTAACTAGTCTTTCTCCACCTAGCAACTCAACGATACTACTAACCACACAACATGCAATGATCCTTGAAAATAATGCAGCCCCATAGCACCTTGGGCATAATTCTACATCATACTTACAACATCAGACTTGATTACGAATCAAATAAACCTAAGCTCTTGTATACACTATTTAAGCCGTCTAGACCACTTTCACACAACTAACACCCACCACATCAATAACCTATAATTTTTTTTCACGACAAACACCATCAATAACTCTTTTCATACTTCAAGTAAATAACAATTCACCTTAACTAATAACTCTTTCTCTACCTTACCTTCTACTAAACTAACACACAGGGACATATCACTTCATTTCCAACTCAATCTAATGCAAAAAGATTCAGCCATACATATATTCAATAAATTTCCCTTACCACTTTTCTTTCCATTACACCACTAAACCCCAGTTCAAACCAGCACAAAAACAATAAGATGAACAACAAGTTGCTAGTGAATCGAAATAGGCCCCACACGGCTCCACTAGTCTTTCAGTTTCAATAACACAATGACAACAAGATTACATGAGATAGAAACTTGACACATAATAATCAATGATCTAAGAATGCACATCTTACTCTGTATAAATAAAAATCGGAGTCAAACGCTTCCCCCCACAGACTACCATATAATCCACACATGCTACTAGCTACCACATTAGTCTATCACTATAAAGGGGTAAATCATCCTCAAACATCGGCTTTTCAACTGAAATATTCATTTACACAAAAGTCACCCTCACTCTGACTTCTAACTTTGTGACTTCACCTTATCAACTTCTTGGTACCAATAGGTCATGACACCGACAGTTAACCCATACTACTACTAGGGTAGAAATATAGTTTCAACATTCTGTTATACATCATCCCCCCTTAAGCATGACATCTGCAACCTAAATTCATGAGAAGGACCAAATACACTTAATACCACAGGATGAAAAGTATGATTTCGTCAAAATTAAAGTTCACACAAGAGTTAATACACCTTCAAGCACTAACAGGCTCGTCTCAAATCCTTGCACAATCTTTAAAATCTTATATGGATCAATCAGAAAGGTCCATACCATTTAGATTCTAGACTTCTGCACCTGAATCACCTCAATGATGAAACATATCTGAAAACATCAAGGTAAGGAAAGAATTGGGACAACTTTACTTTCATATGGGCAACACCATAGCATGAATTAGAGTATAAAAGAGGAACGTTCTGAATCCATAGCATGAACTAGAACGTGAAGAAAGAGAAACATTCCTAAATGCCTAGTCGTCTCCTACTTATAAGTGTGGCAGTACATACCCATAAATAAGAATCTACCCAACTCGATTTCACAGATACCCTGGGACCATGAACCGTGCTTTGATACCAAGTTTTTCACGACCCGAATTGAGGCCCTAGCCGTGACGAGCATCCCGAACCATGAAGGCCCAAACACCCTTCTCTATCTGGTAATCATGCACAATATTCATAAATTATAATAGAAGATATGGAATTGTAAATCATTATGGAAACATGGTCATACACTGAGTTCAATTAAACTATAAGAAAATGAAATCCAATATCAACTACACAACATCTCAATCAGTCTGCGAAATCTCTACTACATCTAAAAATAACAACTGTCTGAAACTGGGACAAGGCCCCCAGTGGACCTAAAACAATATAAATAACATAATCTGAAAGACATAGGCTTTCTGGAATAAAGAAGGCTCACCAACTGCACACATCACTGCTGTCTGAAAACTCTACGGCCTAGCAGGACCTCTGAACTGAGCTTTAGACCCAAGGAGGAAGGGGGTCAATACAAATGTACTAATACGCGAAGAAATCCTAAATAAATCTTGTATACAAATAAAATAGTTGAGAGATTGTCATAATCATCATGAAAGATATCATTTCAAAACACATGGGCATTTTTTATAATCATAAAACTTTTTTTTCAATGCAATTTCTGATCTTTGTATTACTTCTGAGTTAGGTGGTATACCCCTACAAGTCTAAAACCCCACGGGCTATATGGAGTTCGCCATTAACTTGGCGGGGAAACCCCCAAGCCAAGTGTGCCGCAAGGGTTGGAGTGTCTAAGTCTAATACGCCACTAGGCACTAGGCCAGCGTAATATAATGTACCCAGATCGGCAAATTACGATTTTGGGCAAAGAGTTGTCTTAAACTCGTACCTTCTTTGGGGGACCACCTAACATCTATTTGTGCCAAATTTTATCCATTTCTAACACATATCCTTCTGAAATTTTAAGTCATGAAAATCTAGTTTCTAAGCTTGTCTGAGTCTATTATGGCATTGTCTGTTTTGGTATCGTCATACCAAGACTTGCAAGTCATGTTTTCTGAGCCATAAACCATTAAGCATGATTCTTTCATTAAAACTCAATTCAAACCACCCAACAGTCAAATAGTATAAGAGATTTCATGTTCCAAAACATAAGTCAAAACTATATAAGAATTGTTCAAACATATGATGGTCATGTGTTTTTGGCAAAACCATTCAACTCTTTCATTATGTGAATATTCAACATTTACCAACATGCACAACCCTCTCTTTTGATTCCAAAATCATATTCAAGTCATAGTATAGATCATTACATTCTGTATCATGCTTCTCAAGATGTATTTCAAAACAATTCATATCATATGAAAAATGGGATAAATCATATCAAGAGAGGGATTTCGTGTGAGTCATGCTCTTAATTCAAATATCAACTTAAAACACATACATATATATATAATTTCAAATCAATTTGGGGAAAGTCCTAAAGACCAAAACAATGTCATTGAGACTTCTAAAACATGATTATAAATCATAACTTTAAAACCCATTTTTCTTAAAAATCATGATTTCTATGCCCATGAGATTTTTAGAAAAACCCCACGTACCTTAATTTATGAATCTTAAATGAACTCGTGCTTTAGGGATGCTCTTCGAACAATTGATGGGTGCTTCTTGTAGCCCTCGCAATAGGAATTCTGAATCTCGAAGAATTATTGAAAACCCACGGTGAAATCTTAAGATATTTGTGTTTTTAGTTGGAAACCTTAGAGAGAGTTTCTTGTGAATTTTTGAAGAAAATATGAATAATGTGGTCACTTGGGAGTATAATCTCGTATTTAAGCTGATAAGGGGTGGAAAATACCCAATATATCCTTAATGAGATGGAATGAAAATATAATTGGTAGCCCAATTTTATGGGCCACCACGACGTGCCACTATCGCGGTGGCTCACTAAAAATTGACGAATGGAATTTTTAGGGTCACTATAGAGCCATCGCGTTGTCCCACTGGTTGGGACCTGGAACTTCAGCGTGACGCGCCACAATCGCACTAGGCTACTGAAATTTGACAATTGTTAAATAGACCCCTTCCGCGATGCGCCAAGCACTAAAATGATGGTGTTTTACGACTAGGACTTAAATTTTAGCCATAAAATCTTGCCCGGGTATGGATTTGGGCAAATCTTATATCGACGAAAAGCTCATTCAATTTCCCACACTACATAATTGATTAACATAAAAAAATTACATAGAATTCATGGATTTTGGATCATCTACGCATAGAAATGACGGTTTTTATTCTAGCCCAAAATGCGGGGTTTTACATCCTTATCTTCTACTACTCGAGAATATCTAGATAATTATACAAGATATTTATTCAAGATAATACACTAGGATATTCTATAAGAACCTATTCCAAAAAATATCTAATATCTAGTAGTTTCTAGGGCAAGTATGCCAAAACAACTCTTTTTACAAACTATTTTGCCAAATACCCAAAAGTTTTAAAACATTGATCAAATACCCACATAATTCCACCTCACCACCAACTTTTCCAACTTAACAATTTCAGCCCCAACTTTTGTAATAATTCACTTTAACCCAATACTTCCAACTTAATAAATTCATCCACAAGTTTCTAATAATAAACTTCAACTCACTCCATCATCCACCATTATATATAGAAAAATAACTAGATTTTCCAAAAATATTTAAAAAATCCAAAAGCTAAAAATAAAAAGTGGTTATTTTTCCCTCCAAAAAGCTCTGATTCGGCCACTTTTCCAGCATTTTTTTCCGTCGATCAACTGCAAATCAGTCCACAAACATCATAAGCATGTCCATTGTTACCCCATTTGTTTCCTATCTTCTCAAAAACACTTTCCACCATTGTTAAAAATCTTTAAATCAATCATATTACTCAAAACCACTTTAGAAAATGAATTACAGTATCTAAGGCGACTCCAAGTTGATTTCTCTATTCCATAAACCCAACAATCATTGATTAGAAGCAATATTTCCAATTTGAAGTTTTTGTATGGATATTTGCGCAGCCATCGACCTGTCATCGTCAGTCATAGACCGTGCATACAAACCGATATAGATCTCAAACATAATCTACCATCGACCAAATCTTAATTCTACGATGTCTATTGCCAAATTTATTCTGGTTTCTGGTGATTTCATGAAAAAATGGGTGGAGACTCCCAAATATTGGAAATGGAGATCATTTACCAAGGTGACAATTCCCATAACTGTTCGCTGCAATAGTTTGTACGACGAATTCGTTGCAAGCGTAATGCAGAGTAGGAACCTAGATTGTGCATAAAGCGACGTGGTTATTAGTTATCTAATGTATTCGAGGGAAAAGGTGAATCCTACGATCATAAATAGCGATGTACGTGTGCTGACGTACATAATAGATGTTGATGCAGATGTCTTTAGGCCTATTTTGAGGATAAATATGATTGAGAGATCCTTTGAAGGACCTATGAACTTATCAGTACCCCCACCACGGCGCCCGGCAGTCGACAACAATTTGAATGATTACGAGAACGGTGGCGATGATCCAGTTAATATGAAAGATGATTCTATGCATATGGAAGACTTTTCATCGAACTCGCAAGATGATGAAGAAGACTGTGAAATGGCATCACAATCAGGACACTCCTTTTCGGACGGAACCAATTTCTGTTGTGGTCAAACATTCGCTGACAAGAAAGATCTAAAAATACTACTATACGCAGCAGCGACGAGGAAGTCTTTTGATTATTATATGGAGAAGATCTACACAAAATTGATTAAGGCGAAATGTTTATCTAATAGTTGTGGCTGGTTTTTGTGGGCAAAAAAGTATGAGACCTCAGATAGATTTCTCATATACAAGTATGTCGAGTTGCACAGGTGCGGTGTTTAACACGCCACCCGCAGGCACAAGAAAGTCTCATTCAAATTGATTGCTTCAGTATGTGTAAATCATTTTTGGGATGGTAAGGGTCCAAGCATAAGAGAAATTCAAAGGATTGTGTTTAAGGAGTTGCGTTGCAACGCAAGCTATTGGATGTGTTGGAAAGAAAGTGTAATTATAAAGAACATCATTTGCGGGACACCGGAGCACGGATATGCTTGCTTTTCAGTTTTTCCCACATGGTAGAGTTATTAAATCCTGGGTATTCTTACTCTATCATGGTAAACCGAATGAATGGATCGTTCGTTTACTACTTCTTAGCATTCGAAGCTTGCATACAGGGATATGCCCATATGAGAAAGGTAATTACCATCGATGGCACACATTTGTATGGCAAGTACGGGGGCATTCTGTTGAGTGTCGTTGCACAGGACACTGAAAATTATATCTTTCTGTTTGCCTTTTGTGTGGTCAATAAAGACAACGGTGCTTCTTGGACCTTCTTCTTCCAGAAGCTGAAGTCTATCGTAGAAGATAACCCAAATCTATGTGTCATCTCCAATAGGCACATTAGCATCGCCAATGCCTTCTCCCGTGTATACAGTCGTGCACATCACGGACTTTGCATGAGGCACCTCATTGAAAATCTTCACGTAAATCAACACTGCGGAGAACATCTTTATCTATTCTATGCCACGGCAAAGGCTTATTCCTTTTATGAGTTTAGCAATAATTTTTAGGAATTGAAGAGTAATTTCCCTGAGGCAGCACATGTCCTTGAAAATGTGCTTGGTTTTGAAAAATAGAGTAGAGCACACTTTTCAGGCAATAGGTACGACGTGATGACCACAAATATCGCCGAGCCACTCAACTCGATTTTGATGGATGAACGGGAGTACCCCGTGTCATATATATTCAATTCAATTGCTAGAAAATTTTGTGAAAAGTTTAGGGAGTGGCATACCTTTGTCGATGGTAAAGAGAACATACTTATTCCTTATGCGGAAAGGATCCTAAGGGATAATAAGAGCGCGAGCGATTTCTTGTATGTGAGTAATCTAAATGGGGTTCTCGACCAGTACACGGTGTTCGACAATGGTTTTACTGCCAAGGTTAATCTCTTGGAGAGGAGTTGTTCTTGTAAAAAATTTAACTTGGTGAAAATGTCGTGCGAATATACGATGGCAGTTTTACAAGCAAAGTATGGCGATGGCGAAAGTTATGGTAACTCCATCTACGACTACTCTTCACTAATTTATAAAGCTAAAAGTTACCTCCTCACATACTCTGAAGCAATTAACGTTATCCCTTCGGAGGTCGAATGGACTGGACCACAGTAATTGCTAGACACTAAAATTTCTCCACCCCCCTACGATCCCAAACTTGGAAGGAAGAAATTCAAATGCACTAAGGGCGTCAGTAAGATACTCAAGTCCAAAAGGAGGAATAGGTGTTCAATATGCAAGAAATCCTGGCACAAAATAACTACGTGTAGAATGGCATCAAATCATAGATAGGCTTTTTTTTTTTAGCTTCTGTTGTAAAGCTACTGTTTTGGTTGCTAAATGTGCATTTATGTAGATTTTAACCTTCAGTTGTAATCGAATTAAATCGTTTTCTACGATAGACTACGTAAAGTCTAAGGTTTATATTTCACAAGGTCTATAAGATATTATGTATTAGTCATATTATTGCTCATCTAGCACGCTATCTTGTTTATTTTCCCGCCTTATCTCTCCAATAGATGCAATGAATCATTATTTCCCTTAGTTCCCGTTCCCATTTAATAAAAAGCTGCACAAAACGTCTATTCATGAAAGAAAACCTCTGATATATGCAAACTAAGCGTTTTCTCTTCTCAAACACGTCGACTGACCATTGGGTGGACACATGAAAGGATGTCATCTATAGGTCTTTAAGTACAGGGCCATTTTCTACGTAACCCTTCACTTGTCCCTGAACCCAATCAAAAAGCCTCTTCTTCACCCAAAACTGAAATCATGCCTGGTCGTAGAATTGCCCTTTGCCCAATCAGATGAGTCCCCCCTCGTACCTATGATTTGTTGCTTCTTCGAAATGACTTTGACCATCTGTTCCATGGCCTGGGAGAAGATCGACAGTACTTGGAGCGTGAGCTCCGGCGAATTGCTCATTTTCTTCGAGCAATTCTGGAGCATCTTGGAATGGACGGCAACGACTATATCAACCCCCCCACCATCTCCATAATTTAGTTTACTTTGTTATTTTAGTTTATGTTTTTAATTATTTTTTTTGTTTGTTCATTGCTGAAGAAGCTTTCTTGTAGGATCTTGTTAGAAGAAAGTTTCTTCTAATTTACCCTTTTTGCTGTTAATTTTATAATGTAATGCAATGAATAATTTTAATATAACTATGTTTCAGTTTCTTTGAACATTACTTTTACCTTCTTTGTTATGATCCCTGATTTTTTTATGTGGCGGTTACTCTTCTTTACAAACAAAAACTCGAATCAAATATGTATGTCTTTTCAATTTACAGTACTGTAGCTTGACTAATTTCCTGAAGAGTAAAAAAGTAATATATAGTCTATCATCGATTGTATACACAATATTCCCTCAACTTTACATATCGTCGATCGTAGAGTATATGAATCGATGGGTCATTGGTTAAATTAAAACAAACAATAACATATTATTAAAAAATAATTTAATTAAAAAATATTTAAACAAATTATGACTTGTTTTGTGGCTGGTGGAAGTAAATAATTAAATTAAAAATGATTTAAATAGATAATCACACGTTTTAGGACATATGAAAGAAAATAATTAAATTAAAAATAAATTTAAATAGATAATAACATGTTTTGGGGCTGGTGAAAGAGATTAATTAAATATAATATGATTTAAATGGACAATCACATGTTTTGGGGATGGTGGAAGAAAATAATTTAATCAAAAAAGATTTAAATAGATAATCTTGGAGTGGTGGTGACACTTAATAGACCTTCGTAGATCATGACCTATGTCAGCCATTGATTAGACTAGTCTACCGTAGATTTACACCTTTAGAAGTGCATTGAATGATATCATGTTTATGGGTAGACCACGGTGATCTATGTACACTGTTATAGACCATAGACCACGGTGATCTATGTACACTGTTATAGACCATCACTTTGATGTAGTTAAAAATGAATAAATAAATTATAAATAAATATGGTGTGGATTTCTACACATGTGAAGGAGTGTAAACAAGTCACATAATCATATTGGAGCTTAAATAAATTAGGGAGGGTGAATTAAGGAGTGTGCTGATGGGTAGTGGTTGAATGTTCAATATGCTAAGAGTAATGTTTTCAAAACACAAGTATGTATTGATGATGATGATTGTTCTACCACTATAAATTCCAAACACTCTTTTGATTTATGGGTGGTGATGGAAGGAGTATGTGGAATGTGTAGTCATCAAATACAATACACATCCTCAAAACATACTTGTTCTTTGACAAACATTACTCTTACGATATTGAACATTCAACCACTACCCATCCACACACTACTTAATTCACCCCCCTCCCCCTAATTTATTTAAGCTCTAATATGATTATGTGACTTGTTTACATTCCTTCACATGTGTAGAAATCCACACCACATTTATTTATAATTTATTTATTCATTTTTTAACTACATCCAAAGATGGTCTATAACAGTGTACATAGTGGTCTATAACAGTGTACATAGATCACTGTGGTCTACACATAAGCATGATATCATTCGATGCACTTCTAAAGGTGTAAGTCTACGGTAGACCAGTCTAATCGATGGTTGACATAGGTCATGATCTACGAAGGTCTATTAAGTGTCACCACTACTCCAAGATTATCTATTTACATCTTTTCTTATTAAATTATTTTTCTTCCACCAGCCCCAAAACATGTGATTATCCATTTAAATCATATTATATTTAATTAATCTCTTCCATTAGCTCCAAAACATGTTATTATCTATTTAAATTTATTTTTAATTTATTTATTTATTTTTAACTACATCCACATAATGGTCTATAAAAGTGTACATAGATCAACGTAGTCGTACATAATAAGGATATCAATCGATGCATTACTACAGGTATAAGTCTATGGCAGACCAGGCTAATCGATGGTGGACATCTATCATGATCTACGACAGTCTATTAAGTGTCACCACCAGTTCAAAAAAAGAAAAATTACTTTTCTAACAGTAATAAACGGATACTTTTGTAAGCCATCAGTGTTAACACTTCATTTTTAATTTATATATAAGGTGTTCATCCCTCATTATTTTATTTTGTTCACTTTGTTTTGTTTTTTAAAATTCTACAATGTCGCAAGCATCTCAAACATCCAATTCTAAAAATACTCTAAATTGTCATTATGGGAATGTGGCTGTCTTGAGGACGTCACGCACAGATTTCAAATCCTGGTCACAAATTTTATAATTGTGCAATTACGAAGAAGAGGTGTGTATTTTTTAAAAAAAAAGTTAAGTTAATCGTTATGTAATTATTATTTTTTTCCTAAGATAATGACGCATGCTCGTTTTTTAAATGGCTGGATGAGCTATCACCTCCGACCAGTCCATCAACATTGAGTTCGAGACTCGAGACATCAAATTTTCAAGGCTTGGCAAAATTTAATCTACTACAAAGGCTCCAACAATGCGAAGAAAATAAAGATTTTCTCATGACTTTGTTCAAAGAAGCCGAAGAATAGGGGGATCACTTTAAAATATTGCTACATGACACCCAAATAGAGAGGGATCAACTAAAATAAAAATTAATTTTGACCGAACAAAAGGAGAATGTACTAAAAATGATGTTATGTGCTATAATGTTAGTATTCGTTCTTTGGAAAACTGTAACATGGATGTAGTGATATTGAATAAACATTAATAGTTCTATTTTTTCTATAATATAAATACTATTTTTGATAGAATCTTAGTCGATTAAACAACATGTCAACTTAAATTCGACCACCAGGGTAATGATAGACTATGCATACGGTATATGAAATATTAAGAATGCATTCTATGATATCAAGCATACAATGTACCAACTTTGACCACACCATGCATATTCAAATTCCATGCCACAAATCAGTTTGACACAAACAGATTCACTGCAGAATCATAACAAGTTTCATAAAATAAAAGAATAATTATCATATCCTACCACCATATCCTTCAACCTTCATATTTGAGAAATAAAAAAAATTGTCATACCATAACCACCATGATTCAACAACACATTAAAGGGCTTAGGATTCAAATGTTTTTTCCCTAAGTTGCTCATCAACACAAGTGTTACTGTTGATTTCATCAACAATGTCCATGACCACATCTTTTTGGTCAGCTTCAGCTCTTTTTTTCTCAACAGTTGTAGCTGCTTCTTCATTCTCACCTTCTTCTCTTTTTTTTTCAACATGTGCAGCAGCTGGTGCTTCTTCAGTTTTCTTTTCTTCCACACCTTCTTCTCTTTCTTCACTTGTAGCAACTGTTTCTTCCTCAACTTCTTCTTTTCATTCACCTGCTGCTTCTTTCTCAACTTTTTCTTTGTCAGCTTCTTCTTCAACAGTTTTTTCTTTTTTCTCGCCTTCTTGTTCATCTGCTGCCGCTTCTTCTTCTGCTTCTGCAGATGCTACTTTTCCACCTTCTTCTTGGCTCTTATCTTCTTCATCATCTAACTTTTCTTCTTCATTTTCCTCTTCTGCCACAACAGAGGCCAACTTATCCATTTTGCTCTTTTTTTCTCCTTCTTCATTCCTCTCCGGTTCACGAAGGTCCACATACATTGTATCATCATATTACAAAGTGTTACTGATATTTAAAGCTGAAAATTTATTAACAACATTAATTATATAATGAAGTTACCTCACTCATGTTGTCGCTCATCCATTTCATTTTTCTTCATTCTTTTCTCTCTGATATAGGCAGCAATATCTAACATCGCTTCCTCGAGCACAACGACACGCTTATGAAGATCCTCGGGAGATGAGGTTCCCGCTGCATCCTTGGAGGTGCTCGAAGAATCATTATCACCAATGTGTACTCCAACGAGGTTACCACCCAAATCCCCGTCATCATCACTGTCCTTATTTGAAGTAAGGACAGTTACCCCTTCTAACTCTTTCTTCAAGCCATCGAGGACATTATTCTTCACCTCGTCCGTATATGGCTCAAACGTAATCATGTAATCCATTTTCGTCTCACAAATAGTAGGGATGATGTACGGGTGCACGTTCTATAAAATATCAATTAATAATTACATAGCATTCAATGCAACGGTAGTATTATTGCATAATAGAAAATAAGTTCATACCTCAGTAACTTTTCCTTTATACTTGAATGGGTCGCCTTCGATTATCTTGTCACTTTTTATAGTGTGCCATCTGAGTATGCGGGGAATGGGAAGAGGCTCATCCATTGATTTTCCAGCGAATTCTTCAAGATGAGGAAAGGCCTCATAGATCCAAATCTGTAAGCAGTACAACAGTGAAAAAAATAACTTAGAGTCTATGATAGAGTATAAATAAAATGAGAATCTATGATAAACTCACTAAAGGGTTTATGGTAGATACCATGAATGCCCAGGGAAATCCGAATAGAGCATAGGATGTATTCTGCTTCTCATCAAATACCTCTTTCTGCTTCTTCAGGTCACTTTTCTTCTTTAGATAGTCCATGGTCAGTTGAAATGTCTCTTTCCCCTATGGATACTTCTCAAAGAAACTCAATGAATCGACTATTCGAATCAGTTTTGTGTCAACAACCTTCATCGAATCTTTCACAAGCAACATGGTGTGCAAGAACCAAAGTAGACAGCACTCGAACTTCTGGTCCTCGTTCAGCTTATTCCCTCTGATCAGGTGTAACAAGTTGGCCACCGTGATATTTTTATTTTTCGTCACCTTAAAACAAAAATTGTCCCCCTTTGCTAACACCTTCTTCATTTTTGATTTACTGGGGTATGATGAGCAGTTCAGCCCCGTGATCAAACAAAAATCTTTCAAGCCAAAACAGGCAGGCTTGTTGTTAATGCAGAACCACATCTCATGACGCATCTTATCGTTCCTGACGCGTCGTAACAACAAATAATGGAAGAACTACCCATTGAACTTGAGATATTTCGGTAGGTTTCTCAGGTTTCCAAAACAGGATCGCTTGAATCTTTTCTTCAATTCTTGGTCAACAAGAACTTGCTTAAATTCTCGATAAGCAGTCATTCTTGATATGATCAATATCTTTGCCGGGAAAGATCCGACCTCGTCAATTATCGCTCGAAGGTCATATCACTCCATGAAAATGCACCTTGAAAGATATGGAATGGACAAGAAATCATTACCCCATCATCACTATTACTCCCACTTCCCTCTCTCTCTTTACTATGACCACTGACACTTCGCTTGGCAACATCTTCACTAGAATCGACGTACTCGCTTATATCCTTTAACTCCAAATCCTATTCGGACAGCGACTCTTGAATTTTCTTTCTTTTTGAGACATTTCCAACTGCCTCAGCTCTTATTTTTCTACTGCTACCAGCGGTACTGGTTTTGCGTTTAGGAATGATTATTTTTTTACCCATTTTCAACATAATCTACACCTGAAGAACAAATATCTCATTTTCAGTTCATAGACAACAAGTCTATCAACAGAAATAACTCAATGCTCAAATGAAAATCCCCTAAAAAAGTTAACAGACACCCCACCATTAAACAGTTCACTACACAAACATACAATAACTGAACCAAAATCCAGCATGCGAAATCAAAACACAACAATTGCTAAAAATCAAACAAGTGCACCTAATCAAACTAATTAGCTATTAATATTTCAATTTTCACTATTTCAGCAATCATGTTTTAAAAGAATTTCATGGGTCTCAAAATTGATTTCAATTTAAGGCATTCTCATTTCATAGACCACGGGTCTAGGGATAGAAACAAGTCGCTGTTCAAATCAAAGTGCAAAAACAACTCTTCAAACAACAATTATCCCACCATTCAACACTTCGTTGCTAAAAAAAATACGACTAAACCAAAACACCAAATTCGGAAAAAAAAATCCTACTTCACTACGAATCAATTAGCAAAAAAAATTGTTTAAATGGATCTAGAAATAATTGAAACTTCATTTTAACTAACCTTGCGAAGAAACAATCACCCCTTAGCAGCTGGAGAAGAAGCCAAAACGACAATGGCATTTTTTGGGAGTAGTTTCAAAAGAGGGAGTTGGGAATTGAAAAGGAGAGAGATGGTTTTTTTTTTAATATTGAAATAAGTGGAGGGTGTTAGGTGTATTAAATTAAATTTGTAAGGTTGTAAAAATGATGAATTGGTCCCTTGGCCCACGTGTGACCCCCACTTTTTCACTTTTTCCCACTTTTTACACCCTAAACCTAAAAAATAAATCAAAAAGAAATTAAGTGGGTATTTGGCAAATTAGTTTTGGAGGGTTCCTTCTTTGCCAATTATTCCCTAGTTTCTACTACAAAAATATCTACTAACTAGGAGTTTCTAGATAAATCTTAATTTCCTAACAAAGTAACATCTTGTTGTCAGCTTTCTGTAATTTTATGTTAGGAGAAGCTCTCTAGTTTTCATGAGTTGCATCTGTGTTTTCAGGTCCCTTCCACCATTACAAGGAAAATACTCAGGTGTTCTCATACATAAATGTCCAGCTTTTCAACAGGTATTCAACTCTTATTCAATTAACTGTCTTTTACTTTAGAAGTAACCTAAATGTCCTTAATCCTAGCGTCGGACATATGAAAACTTTTCGGCTTGTTGCTTCGACGTGAATGTTGTTCATTTAGCAATGGGGAATATTTGAAGGCAGGTCTGCAAGAACTGGAAAATTGGTGCTCTAAAGAAACAGAACAGGTAATAAAAGTTGTTCAGAGCAATAATCTAATGCTCAAATAAAGAAATCGTTTTAATTCGTTCTCATGAACAGTATGCTGGATCTTCGTAGGATGAGCTTCAACACATAAGGCAAGCTATAGGATTTCTGGTAAGTATCGTCCCCAGATATTATTCTGTAAACAGATCGTCATAGCTGAGTACTTATATTATCATGCCTCAATTTTGCAGGTGTTATATCAAAAATCTCAAAAGGCATTGGATGAGATCACGAGTGACCTCTGCCCGGTAATTAAGTTCTATGCTAAAAGAAAAATCAAAGTCCCCACAACTTCCCTCCCTAATACTCTTTCTTTTAAATTTTCAAAAAGAAAAAAGAACTCTCTTTTCATTTGAAGATCACTAAGAGGCTAAGTAACAATGATGTTAGAACTTAGTCACTGAGGAATATAAGTGTAATTCTTTTATAAGAGGATTCTAGCTATGATAAGAACTCAGAACCGAAAACTGAAATTCATATCCTGTTGCTTTTTTCTATTTTCTTTTAGATGTTGAGCATTATGGAGCCCATGGTTTATCTCCGGAGGTAAGAACCCTTCTTCAGTGTGTTACTAGAGATACTCTAACCTTCATGAGAGTTGGTGAAGGTATTCAAGGTTTTGTCAGTTTGACATCAATGGTCCGCAACTAAATGTTCATGCAACACATGCACATTTTATCATGTCAAAGTAAATACTACTCTCTCTGTTTCAAAAAAAATGATCTATTTTGACTTGGCACAAAGTTTAAGAAAATAAGAATGATCTACTTTGACTTGGCACAGAGTTTAAGAAAATGAAAAGACTTTTGAATCTTGTGGCCTTATATTAAAGTTGTGTCAAATGTATCAAAATTTCCTTTAATCTTGTGGTCCTAAACATGCCACGTGGAAAGTTGAAATTAAAATATTGTCAAAAAAGAAAAAGGGTCAATCTTTTTTAAACGAACTAAAAAAGAAAAGTAGGTCATTCTTTTTTAAATGGAGGAAGTAAGAATTATCACATGCATAAGACTTCTTCTCTTATTTTAAGAAAACAATTCTTAGTGAAGAACAAAAAGACAAGCTGTCCTCAAATAGCAAAAGATATATAAAACAAACATTAAATAATAGCAGCTTACCAATTTTCTTAAAGTGCATTCAAACTTTGCTGGGGAGAAATTCTGTCACCTTCTTCAACAGAGAGGCCAAGAGTGCTCTTGTTAGAGTAAGTTCCCTACTGATTATCTTATTTTTGCTTAAATGTTGCCTATCGATAGAACGGGTTGCCTGATGTATTCCATGGAAGCAGTAAAACAGAAAGTAAAGAACACAATGATTTTTAAGTGGAAAACACCCGGCTCAAAAGGCGTAAAAAATCACGACCTGCACCTCTACAGGATTTAACCCCAACTTTACTAAATAACTCTGAGCCTCAACAACGACTGATTACAAAACTCTTATAACCAACAAATAGGAATTATAAACTCTAATTCCTTTAACTCAACGACTAGAAATTATACTCTAATTCCTAACTACACACACCTCCCAAGGTATGTGTTCCCAAAGTCTCTGAGTTTTTCCCAACTCGAAGACTAGCTCCTAATTATGTTTATAACACACGGAAACTAATATTACATCAATAGTTCAAACACAATGAACAACTCTAAAAATCAATGTTAAAACTCTTAGCTGGATTCTATACTTAGGACCAGGTTCTTCAATGTGTTTCTTCAGTGATTGAGTAGCACTTTGTGAAGTCAATCTGTTGATAATTGTGCTTTTCTGCTTTGTAAGTGCGTAATTTATTCTGATTGATGCATCTTCTATTTAAGCACAACTCTTCAAAGAGTAATTCTTTATTTCAAACTCCCCCTCAATCATAACTCTCATTGAATAGAGTTCTACTTCAAGTGATACTCCTTCTTCAATCCCAACTCTTGTCTCCTTAGTGTTGTAGTCAAACTCTAACTCTCCAAAGAGATCTACACATAGGACTACTCCTTCTTCACATAGGACTCCTTTAGCAACTCAACTAATACTTATTTAACATAAAAATTCTTTAACATAAGAAAATACATGTCTTAACCAAGAAACTAGAAAGAACACAAAAGTAGATAGCCAAGGGAAATACAAGTATCAAACATAAAACATAAAACACAAACATTATATTGATGATTCATCACTACTATATATATCTGAAACTAGATTCTGGAACAAGTTTAAGGGATCGTGTATGAGTTTGACCTATAATGCATCATATCAAATTCGAAATTTTGATCATTTGCACCTTTATCCTTATTTTGCATTATCTTCATTTTCGAATCATAATATCCCATAAGTTATACCTCAACCTTTAAAAATATATATGCCTGCCAGACAACTTCAATTTCTAGGGATAAAAGTTAAAGTTCACTTCATCTCGAACCCACATAATCTTTCATTTCTCTTTAAATATTTCTTACTTGTCTTATTTTAACAAAAAATTAATTTATTTTTATGTTTTTCTCACGCAAATTAAGGTCGTGATTTTTGCACAATTTGATAGAAGATTGGTATTGTGTTTCTATTTTTATTGTTAAGAGTAATGGGGAGAAAATAATCTATTACCCTCCAACCTTTATTCAAAATTCCAACTACACACTCAACCTCACGGGGTCCTATCACCTCACGAACTATTTAAAAATGAAATTATTACCCCCTTAAAAACTCACACCCAGATATGTATTGAGAAGTGATCAACACACACCTGTCACGTAATGCCACGTAATATCCACGTAATATTATATTTTTATATAAAAAATTATCTATTTTTTCTTGATATATCTCCTCTCTTTTTTTCTCTTTCCTTTTCCATTCCCCTTTCTCTTTTCTTTTTTCTTTTTTCTTTTCTCTATAACTTTCTTGCCTTTCATTTTTTCGACGATCGGATAGACACCAAGATGATGAAGAAAATGGCGTCAAATAAGCATCATTTGAATTTCAAGCATCACATTTACGATTGTATGGTGAGGAAGCACTCAAAACTAATTGCTATAAAATTTTCTGATGTGCAAAATTCGGGGATTGAAGGAGATGGGTTGTCGATGTCGGTGGAGAATGTATTATTGTGTAGTTTTGACAATTTATATGAAGGAGTGAAGAAGCTGATGAAGATTTCTAGGATCGTTGGGATTTATTTAATCACAATCTTTGCCCTTCTTGTTAATTTTATTTTAGATTTGCTTATCCTTTTAGTTTCTTCTAGTGATAATTGCTACATAATTTTTTTTATCTTTGTATTGAATTTTGAATTTTCTTTTTTAAATTAAATAATAAATTTTTTTTGTGATGTTTGTGCTTGGCTGCATCAATGAAACTGAAACATAAAAAGAGACTCATGGGAAATGAGTAAGATGAGAGATTAGTGTTAGATGTCATTGATGAGTTCTTGAAGCTTTTTGTTTTGTGAGAAGAAGAAGAAGAAAAAGAAGAAGAAGAAGGAGGAGGAGGAGGAGGAGGAGGAGGAAGAGGAGGAAGAAGAAGAAGAAGAAGAAGAAGAAGAAGAAGAAGAAGAAGAAGAAGAAGAAGAAGACGAAAGAAAATGAATAAAAAAAAAATATTAAAATTATATATATTTATGTAAAGAAATATTAAAAGTAAAAATTTAATATATTCTTTTCATGCTTACTCTTTCAAAGAGAGTGGCATGCATTCACTTTGCCACCTCATTATTTAGGAAGTAGATAATTTTATTTTTAAATAATTTAGGGGTTGATATAACCCCATAAAGGTTGAGTGTGTAGTTGAAATTTCGGGTAAAAATTGAAGGGGTAATAGACCATTTTCTCAAGTAATGAGTAAAAAAAGTTATCGAAGAAAAGTTGATAATAATGTGAGTAGTAATTCTGATTTTGAAGATTGCCTTTTAAAACTTTCAATTGATCACATGCAATAATCTGAACGAATTCATTATTAACCAATATATGATTGATGACGGATTCCTTCCATTTCATAATTCACAAACCTATTGTTATAATCCCATTCCTTGCGAATGTTAATTCTAATAGGTAAAGAAGTCGTCTTCTCCAAATGAATTGATCCTTAATTAGTAATAATTTTGATTAAAACTCTATCTTTCTTTCACTTTTTCTCTGAATTTTATGATATTATTCGGTAGTTTGCAGTTGACTGAACCTTAGAAAAAGTGGAAAGCAATTGAATTTAGGGTCAATATGATATATTTTTATCCCTTAAAAAGAGACATAATATTTTACTCCCTCCGTTTCATATTAGTTGGCTCATATGGACTTGACACACCATTAAGAAAATATTAATTAGGGGTTATTTTACCAAATTAGGTTTTATGCTTTGAAAACATAAATTTGAGTAAATACACTTTATTTAGTCATTTAATGTTGAGGATAGTAGTGAAAGAACATAGTAAAATCTTCCTGATTTCACCAAAAAGACAAGTAAATTGAAATAAATATTTTTAAAAAGAGGGTCAACTAAAATGAAAATTAGTTGGCTAACTAATGCCAATTAGTTTAGGTCTCCTTTTTATCAATTTTTATTTCTAAAAATTACACAAATACACAACTTATGTTTCTAATATTACAAAAGATCTCAACTCCCTAAACATATTATAAAAATCCCAACATATACACAAAATGTTATGTATATGTTGGCTATGTTATGTATATTAATAGGGAGAGAGAATAAAGTAATTAAAAAATGGGAGAAAGTGTAATTACTTCCAAAAAGAAATGATATTATGTTATTTATACTTTTTATTTAGCTATTTTTTTTTATTTTTTTTTGCCAATTATACTAGAACTAGAACTAGAAGTGGTATATATGTGTCAATTTCTCGAGGACAAGTACTTTATTCTGATCATGGCCTTTTATAACTCCAGCCCAACCCTTGACGACAGCCGGCAGGTGTAGAGGGGTTGACTCTTTAGTCAAAATTTAACATTCAATTATAATATGATAAATAAAAGAAATTAGTTTCTCTTATCCTAAATTAAATTGGATTACCACTTGGAACGTATTTATTGATGATAAAAAAGTATTTTTCATTCATGTAAGTAATCTTGGACATCACGATTTTAGTAAATATACAACAATCCTCAAACTTCATAAAGGCATATATGTTTAGATGATTATAAGTTTAGTGAATTTTACCGGTCAATATACCAATAAAATCATAAATTATTTTTTTATATTATTAAAGTCCCTAAACTCTATTTGTAATTCAAATTTTACTAATTGAGTCTGGCAAAGTTGGATCCCAAATTAACCTTAAGTCGGTTTTTGTCCCAAAGGAAAAATAAGGTAAGGGCTGGTTCAATTTCAAGTTAGATTCATCAAGAAAACATATAAGTTGGACGACAAAGCCTAGCCGAATCTGTTATGGACATGGCCATTGGCCACGGTAGAGAACATGTTGGGGAGTTTGACAAATTACGTTATGTTGTTTCTTTTTTTAAAGCTATTTTGTGATAGCACTTTGGAATCTCCCTTTTCATGAATAATCATGTAAACTCTTTATTTGATCTATACAAAAGTTTAGTTTGTTATAGAATTTAATTTCTATTTGAAGATGTGGCCTTATTTAAAAAAGAGAGAACTACTGGAACAACTCAAAAATTAAAAAAAAAGAAAAAAAAAAAAAAAAAAGAATTGATTTCAATGGTCATGATTGGAATTCTTTGACAACATTAATACGACGTAATATACAGATTTTAAGAATGATTAGACGTGATCTGAACTTGTTAATTTGAAATCAAATTTTGTAGTTAAAATTGAGTTGAGAAATTTCTTTTGTTACATGTATTTCATACATAATCTCAAATTCTTGTATGTGGCTCTCCTTGGCTGACCCTCTTTGTTAAAAATAAAAAAATATTCTTGTATGTCACTGGATCTCATATTTTTGTTGATATATATACAAAGGGAATACGTAGGAGATCCACGGGAAATACACATAGGGAGAACAATTTTAACAAGGGAATACACAGGATATAGTCTCAAATGTTGAAGTTTTCTTGTATTCACAAATTTGTTCCCACCATACCTATTTATAATATAATCTGGAAAAGCACCGCAAACATGGTAAGTTTTCATTATCCTAATCAATCCCCATTGCATTGGGAATGCAAAAAAGTTTCTTTAAAATTATACTGGTAGTTATTTGTCTTAATTCCCTTACCAGTTTTAAGGTGTTGTCTTCCTTTTCACGCAAAATAATTATTTATATAATAGTTGTTAAAAATTATGATTATTATAACATATTATTTTCTCAGTTTAAAAAAAAATGATCTAGTTTGATTTGTTTCGGGGTTTAAAAAAATAAAAAAAACTTTTAAATTTTGTGGTGTTAAATTAAAGATATGTAAGTGTACCAAAATGTTCTTCACTCCTATAATTTTAAAATTAAAAAGTTACTAAAAAGGAAAGGAATCATTCTTTTTGAAATGGACTAAAAAAAAAATTAGACTATTCTTTTTGAAATTGATGGAGTATTATATTTCTGGCTTTAGAATTATTAATCAAAATTAAGAATTATTTTCTTATATATTGGGGCTATCACCAGTTTCAATATCATCTATACTACTACTATTGTTTTAAATTTTTCGAAGTGTTAGACAGAGAAATTATAATTTGGATAGAAGTAGGAATTCGAATATTAAAAGGATTAGGAAGTCGTGCAGTCCAAGGTTAAGCTTTTGCCTATTTATATCAACGTAACTCATATTTGCTCTCAACGCAAAGACAAGACACAGGTTATTAATTCTTCTTTTTAACTACTAAAACATGTTGAGATCAGTGTTTTTGTTGTCGGTTATCTTCTGTTGGGTACTATGTAGTTTTGATGATTGACAAACTGACACATGAATGAAACATGTTACTTGAGTTGGTCCCCGCATAGGAAAGCAGATTTCCAGTTTCACTGATAGATGCAGACAAGATTGCTTAAAGACAAGAACGAATAAGCAAGCCTAATTTTGATATACTCAAGCTACTGATCATGTGGGGAATATAATAAGTTGAATTTGATTCAAACACTTAATGATAAGGGAAAGCAATTTGAGTTGAAAAAGGAGTCCTACGTGAAGAAGGAGTTTCACTTCTGAGTATATCTTGAAGAGTCCTATGTGTGGGAGGAGAAAGATTCTGATAAATAAACATGTGCTGATTTAAAAGAGTTGGAGTTTTACTACAACACTAAGGAAACAAGAGTTGGAATTAAAGAAAGAGTCTCACTTGAAGTAGAACTCTATGCAATGAGAGTTCTAATTAAAGAGGAGTTTGAAATAAAGAATGACTCTCTGAAGAGCTACGCTTAAATAGAAGATGCATCAGTCAGAATAACTCATGCACTTAAAAAGCAGAAAAGCACAAACGACAGATTGACTTTACGAAGTGGTACTCAATCATTGAATAAACACGTTGAAGAACCTGGTCCTCAGTACAGAATCCAGCTAAGAGTTTTAGCGTTGATTTTTAGAGTTGTTCATTGTGTTTGAGCTATTGATGTAATATTAGTTTCAGTGTGTTATAAACTGAATTAGGAGCTAGTCTTTGAGTTGGGGAAAACTCAGAGACTTTGGGAAAGCATACCTTGGGAGGTGTGTGTAGTTAGGAATTAGAGTTTATAATTACTAGTTGTTGAGTTATAGGGATTAAAGTTTATAATTCCTATTTGTTGGTTACAAGAGTTTTGTAATCAGTCGTTGTTGAGGCTCAGAGTTATTTAGTAAAGTTGGGGTTAAATCTTGTAGAGGTACAGGTCGTGGTTTTTTATACCTTTTTGAGCCGGGTGTTTTTCACGTAAAAATCATTGTGTTCTTTACTTTCTGTTTTACTGCTTCCTTGGAACACGTCAGTGGAACACGTTAGGCAACCCGTTCCATCGATAAGCAACAGTTAGGTGAAAATAAGATAATCAGTAGGGCACAAATTCTTAACAAGTGGTATAAGATCAAGGTTGTCTTAAAAAGGGCTAGCACCTAAGACAAGATCAATATGATGAATTTCGCACCACCTACTGGTCACAGTGAAGGTCAATCCACTATTAGACCTCCACTCTTTAATGGTTCTCACTTCATTTGGAGGAAAGCTAGGATGGAAACATTCATTCAAGGCGAAGACTACGAGTTATGGGATAGGATCACTGATGGTCCTACTATTCCAATGAAGTTAGAAGATGGGAAACAGGTCAAGAAAGTAAGAAGTGAATTCACTCCTGATGACTTATTGGCATTAAAGAAAAATGCTAAGGCCAAAAATATTTTGGTCTGTGGATTAGGACCTGCTGAATACAACAGAGTATCAACATTCACCACTGCTAAGCAAATTTGGGATGCTCTAGTAAATGCTCATGAAGGCACATCTCAAGTAAGAAAATTCAGAATTTCTCTTCTCTTCACTGAGTATGAGGCATTTAAGATGAAGGAGAATGAAACCTTGCATGAGATGATGACAAGGCTTACTGCCTTAACAAATGAGCTGACCTCCTTAGAAAAAGTTATATCTGAAGAAGAACAAGTCGAGAAGGTACTGAGGGTATTACCAAAATCAAAGTAGAATGTTAAGGTGACTGCAATCAGGGAAGCAAATAAGGATCTTGCAGGCATGACCCTAGATGAATTAGTGGGGAATTTAAGAACTTATGAAATGGAAATTGATGGAAATAAAGTGCTAGAAGCCCCATAGGATACCTTAGCTCTGAAGGCATCTTACAGTGATGAAGAAATTGAACTTGATAAAGAACAAGTTGCCTTTATAGCTAAGAACTTCAACAAATTCTTCAAAAAGAAGAAGAGAACAGGTAGCAAGAAATGGTCAAATGACAATCTAAATGGATGCTACAAGTGTGGTAACACTGATCATCATATCAAGGATTGTCCTGTCTGGAAAATAGAATGGAGAAAGGAAATGGCTGAAAAGGAATTGAAAGAAAAAAACAAAAAAGGGAAGAATATGCAATGGTAGCAGCTTGGGGATTTGACTCAGATGATGATGAAGTTGATGAAGCAGCACTCATGGCTCTTGGAGATTCATACTTGGAGGAAGAAGATGATGCTTCTGAGGTAAGTATACTTGAACTTAAAGAAAAGTTGCATTTAATTTCTAAAATAAAACTTATTTCCTTGATGAGTGCACTAATTGATGACTTCCAAGAATCAACTTCTGATAGGCATGAGCTGTTCAACAGTCTTGCAAGAATCAAATTTGATTTAATTGATTTAGAAGCTTACAAGAACACTGTTGAACAGAAAAACTGCTCTCTCAAGAAATAGGTTGAGCAACTTGATTCTTCAAATAATGATCTTAAGTCTGAAGTTCTAAAATTGACACTCTCTGAAAAAAGAAAAAACACGAAGAGTAAAGAACAAGAAAAAGTTGAACTTGAATTGGTCAAGTACAAAGAAGAGTACAATAATGCAACATAAATGGTGAATAAACTGAGTCAAGAAGTCTCTAAACTAAAACTTGACCTTGAAAGAGCAAATAGATGGACAAATTCCTCAAGAATTGTTCATAAGTTGAGTGAAAGATATCACAGTGAAAAAGTTGGTTTGGGTTTTCACAAAAGTCTTGATGCTTATCAAGATTTGTGTTATATCTGTGAAAACCGTGGACATCCAACCACTGAATGTACAGTTGCTGCCAAAAGCAGATCCAGCAGTCTAAATCTGACAAATAAACTATCTCAAACCAAGAAAAGGATAACTAAACCTAGTCATAGAAACATGTCACGTAACCTGTTGCCTGCATGGGCTAGAAGAAATCTGATTCATCTATTTACTCATAAGAAAGGACCCAAGCTTGTCTGGTTGCCTAAAGTTAAATCCTAATTTATTTTGCAGGTGAAAGTGAAAGGAGGCAAGCAAAATTTGTGCATAAATAAAGCTTGCTCAAGGCATGAGACTAGAAGAAAATAAAGTTTCTTTCACTCACCACATTTAAAGGGGGAATGAATCATTTGAAAGATGGCCAGATTTGTAGTGCTCATATAAGGAGGAAGCAAGGGAGATTTAAAAAAAATGAAAAAGAGGATGACTGTAAAACTGATGAGCATGCACAAGAACATGTTGTACCACCTGGTTCAACTGTTGTACAGACTGAGGGCATATTGACAGAGGGAACAATAAATCAAGAAATTGATGCATCAATAACACTAACATAAGTTGATGATAATTTTGTTGGTAATTCATAAGAATTGGTGTTGTCACAAGAATCTTGAGATATCTCATGGGAATCAATGGTTTGAGACTATGGTATTCAAATGAAAGTGATTTCACTCTTGAGGGCTATAAAAATGTTGACTATGTGGGTTACTTAATTGACTGGAGAAGCACCAAAGGCACTAAGTAGAGAGCATTTTGAAAGAAATAGGTTAGACTTGGGGATGATTAAAATTGCATGAACTCCCTTCAATGATTGACTAGAATAATTATTTTTTTCTTAATCTTATTAGCTAAAAAGTTATTCTATTCAGTCTTGCACATTTAGTTGTGTGTCCCAATTTCAGATTTTTGACTTTTCTAACCTAATTTTGTATTAGATTGTGCAGAAAAATAGGTACAAGCAAGCAATTGTGACCACAAAGTTCTTCTTATCAGGTATGTTCTACACTGACATAAGCATAGGTTGTCTAAGTTGAAATAGTTGAGCACACCTGTCCAATTCGATACACTTCATCCTCTCATTGTCTAATAAAGCTAATGAATTGGTTGACCAAACTTTTTTTGATTCTCTCCAAATGGGTATGCACAAATGTGTTAATCCTATACCAGAAATTCCTTCTATTTTCTCAACCAAAATATCAGTTGTGTACCATGGATTTGCCAAGATTGATCATCAATCACATACAACATATGTTTATGAAGAATGAAAAGGGACATGCTTTTCCTTTTAGTTCCTAATTGATTATTATTTTTTTGACTTCTCAGTCCTAAATCAGGTTTGACTTATAAAAAAAATAGATGATCTTAAACAGATGAATCATGTTGCTTTACCTGTTTCAATAAGGAGGGCTAACACTCTTTTAAAAAAAAATTAAACTAGAAGCTGCACAAAACAGTCATGAAATGGAATAAGAGGTCCTTAAGGCTAGGATCATGACCTTGAAGTTTGACCTTGATTGATAGAGGGATGAAAATGTTAAAGTCGTTTATCAATTGACACAGTTGATATTACCTGTTCCACCTTCCTCATCAACTCCTCATTATTTATATCCTTAGTCATGTCCCACTTTTATACCGTATTTTTAATGCTCAATTATTTTTCTTTGGTCACTACTAGCTTAGGTTTAATGTGGAACACGCTCTGTCAGTTAAATGGAATAGTTATCTTTGCTAAAATGACTCATTTTTGCTCTCTTTAATACATTACTATGTTGGCTAGAGTCTTTGCCTGATTATTTTGGTGATAGCCCCAGTGGCCATGAATAGAATAACAAATCACTTTGGCTAGTATATTATTGCATTGAAATGATTTTTCGATGATGCCAAAATGGGGGAGATAATAGGGTTGTGCAATGTTTATAACCTATTGACTAACTTGTTTCATTCTAGTGTTTAATACTTTAGTGCCTACAGGTGAAGATGGTTGAATTCACAAAACAAGAGGTTTGTCATCATCAAAAAAGGGGAATTTGTTGGGTACTATGTAGTTTTGATGATTGACAAACTAACACATGAATGAAACATGTTACTTGAGCTAGTCAACGCATAGGAAAGCAGATTTCCAGTTTCACTGATAGATGAAGACAAGATTGCTTAAAGACAAGAACGAATAAGCAAGCCTAATTTTGATATACTCATGCTACTGATCATGTGGGGAATATAACTAGTTGAATTTGATTCAAACACTTAATGATAAGGGAAAGCAATTTGAGTTGAAAAAGGAGTCCTACGTGAAGAAGGAGTTTCACTTCTGAGTATATCTTGAAGAGTCCTATGTGTGGGAGGAGAAAGATTATGATAAATAAGTATGTGCTTATTTAAAAGAGTTGGAGTTTTACTACAACACTAAGGATACAAGAGTTAGAATTAAAGAAAGAGTCTCACTTGAAGTAGAACTCTATGTAATGAAAGTTTTGATTAAAGGAAGAGTTTAAAATAAAGAATGACTCTTTGGAGAGCTGTTCTTAAATAGAAGATGCATCATTCAGAGTAATTCACGCACTTACAAAAAAGTAGAAAAGCACAATCAACAGATTGACTTCACGAAGTGCTACTCAATCATTGAAGAAACACATTGAAGAACCTGGTCCTAAGTATAGAATTCAGCAAAGAGTTTTAGCTTTGATTTTTAGAGTTGTTCATTGTGTTTGAGCTATTAATGTAATATTAGTTTCAGTGTGTTATAAACTGAATTAGGAGATAGTCTTCGAGTTGGGAAAAACTCAGAGACTTTGGGAACGCATACCTTGGGAGGTGTGTGTGTAGTAAGGAATTAGAGTTTATAATTCCTAGTTGTTGAGTCAAGGGAATTAGAGTTTATAATTCCTAATTGTTGAGTTATAGGGATTAGAGTTTATAATTACTATTTGTTGGTTACAAGAGTTTTGTAATCAGTCGTTGTTGAGGCTCAGAGTTATTTAGTGAAGTTGGGGTTAAATCCTGTAGAGGTGCAGGTCGTGGTTTTTTACACCTTTTGAGCTGGGTGTTTTCCACGTAAAAATCATTGTGTTTTTTACCTTATGTTTTACTGCTTCCTTGGAACACGTCAGTGAACACGTCAGGCAACCCGTTCCATCGATAAGCAACAGCTAGGCAAAAATAAGATAATCAGTAGGGCACAAACTCTAACAAACCTTACCTTGTATTTATGCAAGAGACTCTTTTTACAGGTAAGACTGGGTAGTTTAGATCCTAGATATAGTGTCTTTATTTTCTATCAGACTCTAGAAATATATTGTGGTTGCTACAAATGGAGGTAAGGAACTCCAGCCTCCTCTTTGTTGTAAAATATTTGATATTGGATATAATAAACAAGGTAGGGGTCTACGCCTAACCCCCCACCGCTACAGGGAATACCTGTGTGGTTGGTTTGAATTAAAAAAATAAAAAAGGGCCTAAAATACCCTTCAACTATCTAAAATGGTGTAAAAATGTCTTCATCTACCTAATGGGCCTAAAATAACCCTCCCATCTACCTATTGGGTCAATTTTGCCCTTCAATTTAGCAAGAAAAAGTTGAACTTGAATTGGTCAAGTGCAAAGAAGAGTGTAATAATGCAACAGAAATGGTGAATAAACTGAGTCAAGAAGTCTCTAAACTAAAACTTGACCTTGAAAGAGCAAACAGGTGGACAAATTCCTCAAGAATTGTTCATAAGTTGAGTAAAAGATATCACAGTAAAAAAGTTGGTTTGGGTTTTCACAAAAGTCTTGATGCTTATCAAGACTTGTGTTATATCTGTGGAAACCTTGGACATCCAACCACTGAATGTCCAGTTTCTACCAAAAGCAAATCCAGCAGTCTACATCTGGCAAATAAACTATCTCAGACCAAGAAAAAGATAACTAAACCTGGTCAGAGAAATAGGTCACGTAACCTGTTGCTTGAATGGGCTAGAAGAAATCTTATTCATCCATTTACTCATAAGAAAGAACACAAGCTTGTCTGGGTGCCTAAAGTTAACCCCTAATTTGTTTTGCAGGTGAGAGTGAAAAGAGGCAAGCAAAATTTGTGCATAAATAAAGCTTGCTCAAGGCATAAGACTAGAAGAAAATAAAATTTCTTTCACTCACCACATTTAAAGGGAGAATGAATCATTTGAAAGATGGCCAAATTTGTAGTACTCGTGTAAGAGGGGAGCAAGGGAGATTTTAGAAAAAATGAAAAAAAATGGATGACAATGAAACTGATGAGCATGCACAGGAACATATTGTACTACCTGGTCCAACTGTTGTACAGACTGAGGGCATATTGACAGGGGGAACAACAAATAAAGAAATGGATGCATCAATAAAACCAACACAAGTGGTTGGTAATGTTATTGGTAGTTTATAAGAATTGGTGTTGTCAAAAGGATCTTGAGATATCCCATAGAAATCAATGGCTTGAGACTATGGTATCCAAAGGAAAGCAATTTCACTCTTGAGGGCTATAAAAATGTTGACTATGTAAGCACCAAAGGCACTAAGTAGAGAGCGTTTTGAAAGGAATAGGTTAGACTTGGGGATGATTAAAATTGCATGAACTCCCCTCAATGATTGACTAGAATAATCATTTTTTTCTTAATCTTATTAGCTAAAAAGTTTTTCTATTTAGTCTTGCACATTTAGTTGTGTGTCCCAATTCCAGGATTTTAACTTTTCTAACCTAATTTTGTATTAGATTGTGCAGAAAAATAGGTACAAGCAAGCAATTATGACCACAAAGTTCTTCTTAGCAGGTATGTTTTTCACTGACATAAGTATAGGCTGTCTAAGTTGAAACAGTTGAGCATACCTGTTCAATTCCCCACACTTCATTCTCCCATTGTCTTATAAAGCTGACGAATTGGTTGACCAAACTTTCTTTGATTCTCTCCAAATGGTTGTGCACAAATATGTTAATCCTACACCAGAAATTCTTTCTTCTCTCTCAACCAAAATATCAGTTGTGTACCATGGATTTTCCAAGCTTGATCATCAATCACATGCAGCATAAGTTTTCTGAGAAATGAAAAGGGATATGATCTCCCTTTTAGTTCCTAATTGGTTATTTTTTTTGAATTTCTCAGTCCTAGTTCAGGTTGACTTAGAAAAAAACAATAAATGTTCTTGTACAGATGAATCATGTTGATCTACCAATTTCAATAAGGAGGGCTAACACAAAGAAAATTGAAAAAAAAATGATTTGGCTAAAAAAAAATACCTAAACTTGAAGCTGCACAAGACAGTCATGAAGTGGAATAAGTGGTCCTTCAGTCTTGGATCATGACTTTGAAGCTTGACCTTAATTAAGTGAGGGATGAAAATGTTGAAGTCATTCGTCAATTGACACAGTTGATATCACATGTTCCTCCTTTCTCTTCACTATTTGTATCCTTAGTCATGTCCCACTTTTATACCATATTTTTTTTATTTATGCTCAGCTGTTTTGCTTTGTTCAGTACTAGCTTAGGTTAATGTGGAACATGCTCTGTCAGTTAAATGAAATGGTTATCTTTGCTAAATTGACTTATTTTTGCTCTCTTTAATACATTACTATGTTGGCTAGAGTCTTTGTCTGATTGTTATGGTGATAGCCCCAGTGGCCATGGATAGCATAACAAATCACTTTGGCTAGTATATTATTGCATTGAAATGGTTTTTCGATGATCCCAAAAGGGGGAAGATAATAGGGTTGTGCAATGTTTATAACCCATTAACTAACTTGTTTCATTCTAGTGTTTTATACTTTAGTGCCTACAGGTGAAGATGGTTGAATGCACAAGACAAGAGGTTTGTCATCATCAAAAAGGGAGAATTTGTTGGGTACTATGTAGTTTTGATGATTGAGTTGGTCCCCGCATAGGAAAACAGATTACCAGTTTCACTGATAGATGCAGACAAGATTGCTTGAAGACAAGAACGAATAAGCAAGCCTAATTTTTATATACTCAAGCTACTGATCATGTGGGGAATATAATAAGTTGAATTTGATTCAAACACTTAATGATAAGGGAAAACAATTTGAGTTGAAAAAGGAGTCCTACGTAAAGAAGGAGTTTCACTTCTGAGTATATCTTGAAGAGTCCTACGTGTGGGAGGAGAAAGATTCTGATAAATAAACATGTGTTGATTTAAAAGAGTTGGAGTTTTACTACAACACTAAGGAAACAAGAGTTGGAATTAAAGAAAGAGTCTCACTTGAAGTAGAACTCTATGCAATGAGAGTTCTAATTAAAGGAGGAGTTTTAAGTAAAGAATGACTCTTTGAGGAGCTATTCTTAAATAGAAGATGCATCAGTCAGAATAACTCACGCACTTAAAAAGAAGAAAATCACAATCGACAGATTGACTTTACGAAGTGCTACTCAATCACTGAAGAAACACGTTGAAGAACCTGGTCCTCAGTGCAGAATCCAGCTAAGAGTTTTAGCGTTGATTTATAGAGTTGTTCTTTGCGTTTGAGCTATTGATGTAATATTAGTTTCAGTGTGTTATAAACTGAATTAGGAGCTAGTCTTTGAGTTGGGGAAAACTCAGAGACTTTGGGAAAGCATACCTTGGGAGGTGTGTGTAGTTAGAAATTAGAGTTTATAATTCCTAGTTGTTGAGTTATAGGTATTAGGGTTTATAATTCATATTTGTTGGTTACAAGAGTTTTGTAATCAGTCGTTGTTAAGGCTCAGAGTTATTTAGTGAAATTGGGGTTAAATCCTGTAGAGGTACAGGTCGTGGTTTTTTACACCTTTTTGAGCCGAGTGTTTTCCACGTAAAAATCATTGTGTTCTTTACTTTCTGTTTTACTGCTTCCTTGGAACACGTTAGGCAACCTATTCCATCGATAAGCAACAGTTAGGCGAAAATAAGATAATCAGTAGGGCACGAATTCTTAACATCTTCGTAGTGGCACTCAGCTCGATGGTGGCACTATCATCATCACGTACCTTTGAGCCGATAATGTTTGCATTGTCATCCCCTGTATGTACATGTAGTTTCATGTCTCGTTATAATGATCTCACTGGCTTCACCAACCATTGTGACTCCATCCCCCATTGATGATCATGTGGTTTCGCCACTGCACAAGGCTCTATCATTACCCGTTGACGATGACGATGGCGTTGAGGATTGTTGCATCCCAGTGGAAGGTTGTGAATTAGTTTTGCTCACTTTCTTTTACGAGGATAGGGTTTCATTACCCACAGACTGCTGCAAAGTCCTTTCAACAACAATTTCAGATGATTCCTTTTACAAAGTCATCGGAAGGTCACCAGTTTTCCTAAGCAAGGTGAGGGACTATTGCTCTCATCCTCAACAGTGAAGCAGGACCAAATCTAAGTAAAGCATATTCATTACGAATAGGATGGATGATGTAGTAGTTTTCTTCCTTTTTTCTTTGTTTTGTTTTTGTCATGTATCTTACTTTATAGGATTTCGTTGGTGCTTAAGTGTTTTCCATTAAATTCCTTACTCATTAGTTCAATTGAATTATCATCTCTATTTTACCTTTAATTACTACTTATATCTTCTACTGCAAAGGCAAAAATGTATTTTGCTAAAAAAATTCTCATGAGTTTAATGGAGAAGAGAGATATACTACTACTCATTGCTATCCTTGTTGACTTGACACATCCTTAAGAGAATTAGACCTCGATTCAAAGGTTTCGAAATTTAAAATGCTTCAACAAAAGGATAGAAACCATGCCGAAGAACCTCGAATCGAACCTCAACAAAAGGACTCACCAACTCCGTACTAAATCAACCGCAAGAATCCCAAATTTGACCCGAATACGAATTCACGAAAGCAAACCCGTAACCCAAAGCAAAGATCACAAAGCCCGACCAATCGCACCTAATTAGCACACTCCGTCACTATTTTTGGTCGCTTTCCGATGGATGGTCACCGAAATCGACATTGGAAGTCGGATTCAGTGGCTTCCCAGCATGCTTCGGTCACTGTTGTAGCGTCGTCGGAGCTTCGGCGAGCTTAACAGTGGCGGCACTACTCTCCTCTGCCCTGAATCGTCTCTCGTTCGATCTCTCTCCTCTCTATCCCTCTTTTGCGGTTCTCTGCTCTCTCTCCCGCAGCTCTCTCTCTCTATCTTCACCTTTTTTATGCAATTTTAGTATGGGTATGCGTGTGTATGGCTGTGTTTGAGATGGAATCGTGAGTTGTGTGTGTGTTATTCTGTGTGTATGTGTGATACTCAGTGATGGTATGTGAGTGTGTTCTATGGAGAAAAATGAAAGCTAATGGAAAAATTGAAGTCTGACCGTGTCTATGGAAGAAAAAGCTGTGAGCTTTTTTTTTCTTTGGATCCGGTTTTCTGCCTTTTAAAAAAAATGGACAAGATGGGGTCTATATGTTTTTTTCTTTGTGTCCAAGAAATGTGGGGGGGTGGTTACATGGGGTAGGGGTAGGAGGGGTAGGGGTTAGGATGTGTTGTCAATTTTTAGTTGGGTGGGTTGTTATAATATTAGGATAAGACAAGGTTTTTTTATTTTTTGTATTTTGTGAGGGTATAATAACATGGATGAGGGTACACGGTAGGATAAGGTAAAATTGAGTAAATTAATCTTTCGGAGGGATAAAATTACGTGTCTACATCATGCCCCCTTTGAATATAAACACACAGTGTTTTCAGGCAAAGAAGTAAACAACGAGATCGAATTTTATCCCAATCATTATTCAAAGAGAGGAGTAAAATAAAGAAGGACAATCGACTCATGTCGGACACCCTATCCACCCAAGTCATGAGGAAATCACAAGTATCTCAAATGGTTGGAAGAGAAGTGGACTATACCGAGTTGGAGAGTCGAGGTAGGTTCCACCGAGGTTCCGGTCCACGACTCTGTCATTACATCAAAAAATGAAAATTACAAGTTAAAACATAAATGAAATTACAAAATTCCATCTATACAGCTTTTGTTGGCTCTTGACTCGACTTTTATCATCCTATTCTTCAGGCGGGCTCCTGACTTGCAATTTCTTTCAACTTGTTGCTTGGCTTTCAATTTCTTCACCCTATTCTCCAGGCGGGCTCCTGACTTGCTATTTCATCAACTTGTTGCTATGCTTTCAATTTCTTCACCCTGTTCTGCAGGCGGGCTCCTAACTTGCTATTTTTCAATCTGTTTAACTTTCAATTTCTTCACCTTGTTGCTTGGTTTTCCATTTATTCGCTCTGTGCTTCGAGCATGCTCCTGAAATCGCATCAAAACTGAAAAGAAAATTATCTCAAATAAGGAAATGGATTTTCTATGAGTTAATTGGAATGACTCGACTAAAAGGTACATCTTTTAGGAATCAAGTGGGATGACTCGACTAAAAGGTACATCTTATAGGAATCTAGGGGGATGACTCGACTAAAAGGTACGTCTTATAGGAATCAAAGGGGATGACTCGACTAAAAGGTACGTCTTATAGGAATCAAAGGAAATGACTCGACTAAAAGGTACGTCTTATAGGAATCAATAGGAATGACTCGACTAAAAGGTACGTCTTATAGGAATCAAAGGGGATGACTCGACTAAAAGGTACGTCTTATAGGAATCAAAGGGAATAACTCGACTAAAAGGTACGTCTTCTAGGAGTCAAGGTGAATGACTCGACTAAAAGGTACATCTTCTAGGAATCAAGACTTAAGTTAGGAAGTGCATTACGTAAGAAGCAAAATTCGAATTACCCAATCAAGGAAGTGTGTTTCCTTATCAATGTTGTTTGAATTATCAAAACAATGAAGTGCGTCTCCTTACCAAAGCTGCTTGAATTACCAAAACAATAAAGTGTGTCTCCTAGAGATCTTGAATTATGAGTTTTACCATGGTTTTGATTACTAAACCTGTGCAGCAACCTTGCCTCTTGCATTTGTTGAGGTGAGAAATTACGGCCTTTGATGTTTAGGCTCTGGAATCCTTGATCTGAATGCAACATGTATTCCTATTACATATAAAGAAAACTTGTGAGTTTAAAAACATGGTGGCTAGTTTGTGGCTTTGGCTTTTGAGGCAATTGCTCCTGCCCCCGTCACATTTAGCTTTGCTTCCAACCATTAGAATATGTCATTGACTTGCTGTATCATTGACTCAAACTCAGCTTATTAAGAGTGACTCTGAAACAAACACAGTATTTCTGCTTTGTCGTGTTTCTCAAATAAACTCTTTGAACCTTGGTATTTCCATGAGTTCCCCGACTTCTCTGTTGACAAAACTTCCTGCATACCCTTTTTTTTGGGCTCACAATCATGTCTCTTTCATGTGCTAGCTTTTTTCTGGCTTTGTGCAGTTAAAGAAGCAAGTAGCCAGTTTTGAAATCTTTTCTCAATTATTTTGACACGGACTTGACTCAAGGACAAGAAACAAAAAAAATGACAATTTTTGTTTTGATAACTGACTCAAGAAAGATAAAATTAAAATAAAGAGAAGAAAGAAAAGACAATGAATGTCCCCTTTTAAAACAAAGAAACAAAAAATTCATCTAAAAATGACAGTCAACACTAATGATTATGCCATGCATTTTGGATTAAGCAGCTTGATCTTTTCATCCAAACTTTCTACCCATTGTTGTTGAGTTAATGACCTTGAAACTGAGTTGCTTTCTTAGGTCAATTGCATTTAAGACCTCATTCGGCTAGTGGCGCCTTGAAGGATTTTCGCCAACAAGCTTCTTTTATTTTCTCTTGGCTCACTTTCGCCTTATGGTGCCCGTGAGGGTTTTCATCAATAAGATTCTCTCATTTTTATTTCTCTTAACTTGCCATCACCTTATGGTGCCCGTAAGGGTTTTCACCAATAAGACTCTCTCATTTTTATTTCTCTCTTGATTCCCTATGCTGAGGAAGACAAATAGTTCCCCAAATGCATCATCATATCCCTTGCATGCTCCGCCTTAACATCCTTAAAGATTGATCTGAAGGTCTTTCTTTGGTTGTAACTTGGCTTTTGGATAAGGTTAGAAAGAAAGGATGGCATGGGGCCCAAACGACACTTGAAGTGGGGTAGGACATACAACTTTTGGAATCGACTCAAACAATGAGGATTAACTCATGCCCCAGTTTCTTTTGACTGGGTGACTCTAAATTGTTTATTTGGTTGGACCGAGCCCTGAGTGGGGCAACCTACGTATCTCAGCCTCGAGAGAGGAGAATCAGGTCATGCGTAGTTCTGGCAGCTTGTTCTTTCACTTGATTCTATTTTTTTTTGTTGACTCTTTTGTCTTTGGGACTTTTCTGACTTTATTTTTCTTGACACTCATCTTTTCTTTCTTTTTCGACATATTTTTTTTTGAATTTTGTTGACTCTTATCTTGATTCCAAAAGAGCGGTATGAAAGAAAACAACACTAAGGCCCAAATAGGGATAAACAAAGGATGACACAGTGTTTGGATAGCAAAATGAAATGTCTTCATCATATCAATTCTTGAAAATGCTAGTACATAGCATGCAATGCGAAAGTGCACGATCAAGATCACTTATGAAATGTTTTACAACATTAACTTACCCCGAGCATGTGTGCCACCTCTTTTTCTACACTTGCCCAGCATACAACTCCACTTTGGTGTACATTTCTCATGCTGAAGGACTCATGACTTCGTGCAGCTAATTTTCTTTCTGTTCCTCTTGATAGGATCACGTAGACACTGCTTGACCTAATTAAGACATGTCTTTTAATTGATGACCAAGTTATTCTCACGATTTTCAAAATAATAGCCTTAATTTTCAAAGAAGGTTTCAACTTGATCACCAAATGCCCCAGCACTCTATCTATTTCCTCATATGCTCTCTTTTTCTAACTTTAACCCTCTGATTCAATGTTCATTCTTAAACTGGATGTTAAGATCTAGCTGTAAATTTCACTAGCATATCATATCACTAGAGTCAACATAAAATGTACTATGTAAAAAAAACAAACAAACAACACATATTTAAAACACAAAGAAAAATGGGACACTCCATTTAATAAAAATAAAAGATAGAAGGGTTTGAACATAAACGACAAAGGGACAAAACAAGATAAATCCCGAACTACAACCCTAAAATAATTTGAAGAATAGAAAATAAAACAAAACAAGCTACCAAACCCCTTCCTGGTAAGGAGGGGGTGACTTCTCCATTGCTCAGCCTGACATCTTAGCCACTGGTTTGCATATCAGCATGACCGGAGTTTCCCTCACTATCAATGTTCTGCACCATAATTGATCCATCATGAATCATATTTTCAATTTCTCTTTTCAAATCTCGATAATCTTCAATACTATGACCCTGATCCTCAGAATGATACGCACATCGTGCGTTAGGATCAAAATTTCTTGAACGTCGATTATGGGTATGCCCAAGGAGAGGAGTGATCATTCCTTCCTGTACCAATCTCTGAAATAAACTGGCATATGACTCTCCAATTGGTGTGAAGCTATCTCTCGACTTCTTCCTCATTTCATTGTTTGGCTTGAATAGAAAATCTGGCTTAGAAGGGTTTTGGTATGTTTATGGAGTTAAAGGATGACTCTGGGGCGTTGGGGTATGCCATTATGGGTAAGATGAGGGTTGATCATGTGGTTGTGCATTATACACTGGATATAGATGTGGAGGAACAGAGTATAATGGATTTTGGGAGTGATTATGTGGAACCTGGGCATAAACTTGAGCTTGAGCCTGAGATCGACGACGACGTGGTCTTCTTGACCTTTCTTGCTGTCCAACTATAATTGCAGATGCATCTTCCTCATTCTTTTCCTCCCCAACACTTCCTGAACCTTTTTCAATTACTTGAGTAGTCGCTTTCAATGTTGCAAAACTCACAATACGAGCAGTCTTAATTCCCTCTTCTATTATCTCCCCCATTTTAAGGACCTCAATGAACGGCTTGCCTAATGCAGGTAACAAGTGTTGATAATATGTTTCGTCCTGCGCTTGAATAAACACCTTCACTATTTTTCTTTCTTTCATTGGCGGTTTTACTCTAGCAGCTTGTTCGCACCATCTAATTGCATACTCCCTGAAACTCTCAGTATTTTTATTTGTTATACTAGTTAGGGATTTTTCATCAGGGATCAACTCCACATTGTATTGAAATTGTTGCACAAATTCGTTATCTAGGTCATCCCAACTAATCTATTTGTCAATGTCTTGGTCAACAAACCATTCTGAAGCTAGACCTGAAAGACTCTCACCGAAATATGCCATGAGTAATTCTTTCTTCCCTCCAGCGCCCCTTAGCTGGTTGCAATAGCGTCTCAAATGTTCTACAGGATCGCCATGTCCATCATACTTCTCAAACTTCAGCATTTTAAAACCAAGAGGAAGATGTACACCAGGAAACATGCACAGATCTTTATATGAGACACTTTTGTACCCCCCAAGTCCTTGCAAGTTTTTCATAGTCAGTTCCAAACTTCTCAATTTTCTGGCTATTTCCTCTTGTTCTTCTGTCATAACAGGCTTCTCAGTGTTAGGATGAAATTCAGGCGGTTGAGGACAATCATAAGGACCAGTCGACTTAAATGTAGGCTCGAGAGCATAATGCTGATCACTAAAAATATTCAATACAGGCTCTCTTGCAGAGTAGGGAGGCACAACTTGTGGATGAACATCAAAAGTAGGAGGTGGGGGTGGCGCCGCAAAAGCATGAACAACAGCTGGATCCGAGTATGTGGTAGTCTTGGATTGGGGAGTGAGGAAATGAACATTGGAAGTGGTTGGATATTGTTGCCCCGGAGTCTATCCTGGTGCCTGTTGTGGCATATCAACAAAAATGGAAAATTATGCATGTGACACGGGAGGCAAGCTAGAAAGATATTCCAGATTATCAGTGGGAACTGGAGGAGGCGGCAACCCATTAGCCCAAGCTCGATGCATTTCTATTATTTGCCACCTTAATTTCCAAATCTCTTCATTATCTCCTACATTCTCATTCCCCGAACTCCCTATTTGATTAGTAACAACTAACTCGCTATCCTTGTTGGCCATAACTTCCTCTGTGACTTGGAGCAATATGTAGGACCAGCCAAAATGCCACAAACCAACCACCTTAAACTAGCTGAACAAGAGATAGAAAATGGTTAGAGTTCAACAGTTTTTCAAAACCTCTTTTTTTCTTGAAAAGATCACCGAACCCAAGAAGGGCGCCTACGTATCTCACCCCCGAAAGAGGAGAATCAGGTGTGCGTAGTTCGTGAAGTTTTGCCAAAATGGCCAATTAAACTTTTCCTTTCTTTTTTCTTTTCTTGAAACTTTAAAAGAGAAGAAAATAACAAATTGCCAAAAGAATAGACTCTTTTTGCATTTTCACGTTTAAATTCCTATACAAAATGGAACATATGATTACCAAAGAAAAATCTTTTTTTGGATTTTCAGATTTGAATTTCATATGAAAATGAAACTTGAACCTATTAAAGAAAAATCTTTTTGTAGTTTTCTTTTAAAGAATGTATATGAAACACTTACTCTAATAAAGAGTGAAGAAAATCTTTTTGGATTTTTGAAATAAGATTAACCAAAAATGAAACCTACGACTATTGAGAAAAATATTTTTTTAATTTTTTTTTTTAATTTTTCTTTTCAAGATATGTATGAAACACCTACTCTAAATAAAGAGTGAAGAAAATTTTTTTTTGAATTTTTTAAATAAGATCCCCGAACCAACAATAGGCTGCCTACGTATCTCACATCCCGAAAGAGGAGAATCAGGGGTGCGTAGTTCGTCCATGTTGGACAATTAATGATTAAATAACGGATTGCACCCTACCTTAAGAGACACAACCAAAGAAAAACAAATAAAATCTTTTTTTTTTTGGATTTTTAATTAGACACTTCAGCTAAAAATGACACCAATAACTACGAAGAAAAAATCTTTTGGTATTTTCGTGAAATGTACAAAACTCCTACAATTTTTGCATTTTTCTTTTATAAAAACTCCTATGAATGAAAAATCTTTTTGAAGTTTTCGAATTGTGAATGCATGCTAAACGAGACAAAGGAAAAATGTTTTTGATATTTTCGTTTTTGAGAAATGAGTGCAAAAGGTAAAAATCTTTTTTTTTTGGATTGTGAAGAACAAAAGTCATAAAGAACACTAAAAGCTACGACACTCTCTCTTTTTTTTTTTCTTCTTTTCGACTCACTTCACTTTTTTTTTCTCTATTTTTTTTCAACAGTTCTTGCCTACGCACCTTACTCCTAACAATTTTTTTTTCAAATCAGTCCGTGAAATGACCACATTACCCTGAAAGATGCAACAGTTAGCACGTAGGGATCCTTTAGAGGTGAGTCTCCTACAAAGGGCCATGTGAGCCCCGCTAGGTCTCAGTATGATGCACATAAGCATGACCTAAAGGCTGACCTACGTTATGGTTCACTAACAAGGCTGTTCGGGAGAGCGTATGGTCGATAGTGGCTGCTTTGCTTTCCACCTACTCCATAACACCGACGGCTCCCCCCCTAAAATAAGGGTGACTCAACTGGAGGTCATGTACAACACGTGTACTACGGACTTGTTGCAGAAAGAAGGCCTGGGGGTAGACACATGATGACACATATAAAAGCGGGAACACATAAGATAAATACTATAAACAAAGAGCACGAAAAACGCATAAAAGTGAAAACAATAACACAAACAAAATCACAAACAATGCTTATACACTCATAATGCCAAACAAAGCCGATACGATTCTAACAATAAGCTCGACTTCTGAAATAGTCCCCAGCAGAGTCGCCAGAGCTGTCACACCCCTTTTTCACTCCGAAAGAATTATATTTTTAGGTTCGAAAGGGTTTTTATTATTAAAGTGACAAAAAATAAAAATTTTATTTCAAAAATGATTATTTATATTTAAACTCAGAGTCGCCACTTGGCATAATATGGTGTGCCAAGTCACCGTTGAAAATCCTTTTTCGAAAATAATTTTGACTCTTTTAAACTGATCTGCGAACAGAGATTCCAACTAAGGAATTCTGTTGACTGAGGGGAAGGTGTTAGGCACCCCTCGGTCCCGTGGTTTGACCACGGTCGCTTGGTGGAACATATCGGCTAATTTGATACTACGAATGTATAAACCATATAAAACACGTAAAACAATCAAACAACAAACAAAACAAAACGGATGAAAAATATAATGTCCAGTCCGAGTTATACAGTCCAAAATAAAAAAAATGTGAGAATAAACCCTATCTAACCTACACTAATCCTAACTACGCTCCCGTGCTTTACCCGATGCCTCGGGCCTTCGTCACGAAACTCCTTTACGTACATGATACGTCGGGGCATTCCCCGGTGAATAGATACAAGTACCTCGGGGCATTCCCCGGCCAAATGAGTATAATTGAATTAAATGCGATAAAACAAAACCATTCCAACACATATTTCAAACATTCCAACAATCCACCAATTCTAAATTTTGCCTACCTGAGCCTAGTGCTTGCCTACCCGCTCGATGACATATCACGTTCAACATCAACAATGAATCAAAATACTATAATATTCACTTTTATCAATTTTCGATTCTCATTCTCCAAATAATCAATTTTAATCCTCCATGAGATATTATTTCATCACACACCTTATAATTAATCCATAATCAAGGAAATCAAACACCAAATTAAAACAAACAATAATTCACATCACCACGGATCAACCAACACACCAGATTCAATTCAAAGCATAGAACACGATAAATAACGAAATAAAATAAAAAAGAAGGAAGAGAATTAGACCTCGATTCGAAGGTTTCAAAATTCAAAATGCTTCAACGAAAGGATAGAAACCATGTCGAAGAACCTCGAATCGAACTTCAACAAAAGGACTCACCAACTCCGTACTAAATCAACCGCAAGAATCCCAAATTTGACCCGAATATGAATTCACGAAAGCAAACCCGCAACCCAAAGCAAAGATCACAAAACCTGACCAATCGCACCTAATTAGCACACTTCGTTACTGTTTTTGGTCTCTTTTCGGTGGATGGTCGCCGGAATCGACACTGGAGGTCGGATTCAGTGGCTTCCCAGCATGCTCCGGTCATTGTTGTAGCGTCGCCGGAGCTCCGGCGAGCTTAACAGTGGTGGCGCTGCTCTCCTCCGCCCTAAATCGTCTCTCGTTCAATATCTCTCCTCTCTATCCCTCTTTCGCGGTTCTCTGCTCTCTCTCTCCCGCAGCTCTCTCTCGATCTTCACCTTTTGTATGCGATTTTGGTATGGGTGTGCGTGTGTATGGCTGTGTTTGAGAGTGGAATCGTGAGTTGTGTGTGTGTTATTCTGTGTGTATGTGTGATACTCAGTGATGGTATGTGAGTGTGTTCTATGGAGAAAAATGAAAGCTAATGAAAAAATTGAAGTCTGACCGTGTATATGGAAGAAAAAGCTGTGAGCTTTTTTTTTCTTTGGATCCGGTTTTCTGCCTTTTAAAAAAAAATGGACAAGATGGGGTCTATATGTTTTTTTCTTTGTGTCCAAGAAATGTGGGGGAGGAGTGGTTACATGGGGTAGGGGTAGGAGGGGTAGAGGTTAGGATGTGTTGTCAATTTTTAGTTGGGTGGGTTGTTAGAATATTAGGATAAGACAAGGTTTTTTTATTTTTTGTATTTTGTGAGGGTATAATAACATGGATGAGGGTACACGGTAGGATAAGGTAAAATTAAGTAAATTAATCTTTCGGAGGGACAAAATTATGTGTCTACAAGTGAGACTCTTTCTTTAATTCCAACTCTTGTCTCCTTAGTGTTGTAGTAAAACTCCAACTCTTTTAAATCAGCACATGCTTATTTATCAGAATCTTTCTCCTCCCACACATAGGACTCTTCAAGATATACTCAGAAGTGAAACTCCTTCTTCACGTAGGACTTCTTTTTCAACTCAAATTGTTTTCCCTTATCATTAAGTGTTTGAATCAAATTCAACTTGTTATATTCCCCACATGATCAGTAGCTTGAGTATATCAGAATTAGGCTTGCTTATTCGTTCTTGTCTTTAAGCAATCTTGTCTGCATCTATCAATGAAACTGAAAATCTGATTTCCTATGCGTGGACCAGCTCAAGTAACATGTTTCATTCATGTGTCAATTTGTCAATCATTAAAACTACATAGTACCCAACAAGATTGCATATAATAAATCCTTATGATTTGACAACTTCCCTCGACGCATGCATAGCAGAATATTCAATGCACTAAGCTGCCCCTCTTTTTTGTCTTTCTTTATTATTTATTAATCCTTTTTAAAAATTTATTTTATCAAACTTGGGAGACTTTTTCGTCACAAGAATTTGTTTAGTAATTTATGAGCAATAAATTGTAAGGATTAAATACTTATTTTGACATTAAAATTCTTTAACATAAGGAAATACATGTGTCTTAACCAAGAAAGAACACAAAAGTAGATAGCCAAGGGAAATACAATCATCAAACATAAAACACAAACATTATACTCCTATTAATGATTCATCACTACTATATATTATCTGAAATTAGGCTGATTTTGTAACTAAAGCAAGTAAGAACTCCTTGTAGCTACCATTTGCAATTTCTTCAATCTTGTTAGTGAGAGTAGTTCCAAATCTCTTGTAAAATTCTTCAGCAATTTGCTTGATATCTTCATCAGCTCTTGTAGCAATGACTCTAGTTACTGAGTCTCTGGCCGGCTCATCCACATCTGGTCTCAGTGACGCATCCAAAATCTATAAACAAAATAAAATCAGAAATCTAATATGAGAAGTGATATATAAACAAACAAACAAAAAAAAAAAAAAAAAAAAAAAGAATCAATGTGTGAAGAAGAAATAATTAAGTGTCTTAGTTTGAAAAGTAATCACACTTTGCTGAAGTATGTTTGAGGTGTACAAAGGCATTGTACTGCTTGTTTTAAAATCAAGCTGCCACCAAGGTCCTGCAAGGAAGGAAAAACAAATATTTACACAATAAGTCAGTAAAATATGGTGAAACATATAGACCTACCTAAAAGATTTTGGAAAATTAACCACATATTCGTTTTGCTGATTTGGCATGCTTATTAGAATTTTTTGTCGGTTGGATCTAATGAGTTTTCAAATTCCAAACCTTTGATCAAGGATGAGAGGTCTTATCCATCTCAATACCTCATCAAAAATTTCAAACAAACGCCATACTATTTTTTAAATTTTATTTTACCACGTCCATATAGTTGCCACTAATTTCCTTGTAATAGGAATAAAGAGCCTTGAGATGGAGCTTGCTTCTCGTTGATAATATCCTCACAACCCCCTCATCTTCAATAAGCTGCTTCTTTCCACCATCTTTAATGATCTTCATAAACTTCCTAGCCTCAGATTTTGCAAGTTCTTCGTTGACTCGTGGCCCTTCATAACGGTATGAACTCACAAGACCAACTAAAAGCTATATATTTCGAAAAAAAAGAAAAAAGAAGGATTAGACAGTAATCTAATCACATTTTAGAATTCAACCAGTGATCCAAAATTGAAACCGAAAATGTGTATATGTCTACAAGTATGTACCTTTCTTTCATGAGTATTGTGGATATGGGAGAGAATGTCTTCTTCAATAGAGTGTTCAAAGAGGGAATGATAAGCTCTTCTTGCTCCCAAGAGTTGCTCAGAAGTTCTAGTGGCAGCAGTTTCTATAATAATATGAAGTTGATCATGAGGTAATTGAGCTTCTTTCACCAATGCCTCCTTGAATAATCTAGCATCTCTCTCCCATGGATGCATTGTGTACACCACCACGGCATCCTGCAATATAAATTATTCAAACAACTTAGTACAATAAACTAAGTTGACAACAAATTTTTAGACTGGACTCTAATGTTTTTCTCGTAAGATTTTCAGTTAGTTCAAAACAAATACCTTGAGACGTAAGAACTCTTGGCGAATTTGGAGAACATGTTCTTCATTCCATCTCTCAAATTGACGTTCATCCTCTTTGAACAATTCTCTAGTATTTTTCCTATAAATTTGCCTCTGTTTTGTGTCCCAATTTGCCAGTATTGATATGAATGACTTCTCATCAACTCCAAGTCCTTAAAGAAAAAATCCAAAACATTATTAATCTCATTTCCAGTTTTTGATTTGTTCAAAAATCCAAAAAATAAGTACTCTGGACTTATTCTTGTAGCACATTTGTTCAAAGACAAATAGAGGGGTGACACCAAATGCCAATAATTTGGCTAGCTATAAAATGACAAAATAACATATAAAATGTGTGATTTCAAATCATATGTAGTTTTCATAAATTTAACATAAAACCAATAAATCAATACATATAAAAATTGCAATACAAGACTTCAAATTGTAAAATCACCTTTAAATTTAATATGTGATTAAAAGTGTTAGCAGAGAAAACAAGAACCTGAGAAAGCCTTGGTGAGAGCTCTAAACTGATCAGTAGAGGTTGCTGTTTGTGGACCATTTGTGTTGTTACCTGATATTATGAATTAAAACTATAACATAAATTCACTTTTTAAAAAAGAATTTATGTCTAAATCAAAATTCAATTGCAAGAATAATTTAAAAAAATTATAATGGAAAGTTAATTATTTGATAAAAGAAAAAGAACCTGAGAAAGCTTTAAACTCATTAGAGTTTGCCATTGTCATTTGTTCACAGTGTTGGAGGTGAAGTTAAGAGTTGGTTTTATTGTTCTGTGTGATTTCTTTCAATTCGAGCTCTATTTATACTAAGCTCTTTGGGTATTTTGGTCATTTCACCTGTAGTCACCGGATACCGGCTGGACAAATTTGGTTTTTCCATAAAGACAAAAATATGACCCAAGAAAATAAAAATGGCATATATGTCCCATTAAGATATTCCACAATTCGTAACCCAACGCAAAAATGAGAGGATATTTTTTAGATTTCATGCAAAAATCAGTTAGGACTAGTTTTTATATTACTCAATTTGTCTTATATTAGTTGTCATATTTGCGTTTTGATGTAGTTAAATTTTATTAATACAATTTCTAAACAAATTAAATTAGAGTAATTCAACATTTTAAAATCACGATTTAAATATTCTAAAATTATAAGAAAAATACTATAAATTATAATTGTTCTTATATTAATATAGAGACAAAAATATATCTTAAAATATTAAATAATATTTGTGTAGAAAACATAACCTAACAATTATTTTTGGGACGAATGAACTAGGAAGTATTATTATTTTCACATAAAATACGCCTTTTAGAACATTAGTGGGAAGGTGAATAAAATTAAAGAGCCAAAACAACATAACTAATTTAGGTCGAAAGTTATAATAAAATGTACTCCCTTGGTTCATTTTTATTTGTCGACTTTTTAAATTGGCACACGAATTAAAAAGCAGTAAATGATAAGAGTAATTTTTATTATATTATTCTTTGGATATAATAAATTTAATGTTTTAGAAAATACATTAGATAATGAATTATATTTAATGCTAAAGATAAAATGGATAAAATTAGGTAAATTCTCCATGGTTTTATAAATAGAATTAGGTAAATTATCAATGATTTTATAAAGTGGACAAATATTATTAAACATTTCAAAATATAAAAGTGAACAAAGAAGGACAAAAGTACATGTAACGCTTTTTCTACTGATATAACATCTTAATAGTTAATTTAACTGAACATTGTAACGTGCTTTCCTTGCCTCATTTAACATTTAACTGAGCGTTGCTGCACTTAAATTATAATTAATGTCAAGAGTAATGTTGATATCCGATAACACCAACGGTTTATTTGCATTAAAATAAATTTACTGTACCATGTATCTAACATATCAATTAAAAAAAATCAGGGACGATATTAAATATATGGCTTATTTGACTGAACTAACTTTAATTTATGTATTTAAATTTGATAGTGTAAACATTTTACATCAACAGTTTTATTTTAGTAATATTCAATATCGAAAGAGTCTAAGCATTCATAATTACTCTTTCGACGTGACGTGGCGTGGCATAACATGTTCTTTAATAAGATGGTTAATTTGATATTAATTAAGCACGTTTGTTGAATTGATTTCAGTATTTTTTAAATTCAAAATGTAAAGTATGATTAAACTGTTTTTACTAAAAATGGATCCTTCTAGTATATATGTGGCAAAGCATGAGCATTCATCTTGAAATAAAATAAGTATTTAAAAAGTAGGAGTAAGTGATGGTGTGAATCTTTTATCATGCTACTACCAAAAAAGAGTATCTTTTATTGTGCTAGATTTGAATTATTCATCATGAGGAAGTCTGAAGTCTCTTTTTTAAGGTGGGATGGAGATATGAATTTGTTCCAAGTGTTCATATATACTAATTCACATGATAATTGAAAAAATACCAAAGAATATTAATCAGTATATTAGTAACCCTTGCTGATATTTTTTTGTTGTCCTTTAATAATGTATTGGAGGATATAGGCTCTTCAGTCACCTAAATAAGAAGTAAAGTGCAGAATGTAATTAACAAAAGAAATTTATCGTGATGAATTTGTTGATTAAGGAAGTAGAAAATCATGACCTACTCTACTTATGTAGAATTGGCCTAAAATCTTCACTAAGAACTTGAGTTGATTCAGTTACAACGTTAACTCTAATTAATGCTTTACGATCCACACATTTATGTACAACCAAATCCCTTTGGAAATTTTTCTTGCACATGAAATCTACTTCGTACCTACTAATCAACAATTGTCTATGAAGAATCTAGTTCATTCACTTTTTGCAGTATAGAATTTTTGTAATTTAATTTCACCAGTAGATATGATAAGGACTCGATTTTTCTATAGTTATTTATCGAGTAAATTTCATTCATAGTCATTTAACTTTGTGTATATTACGCAAAATTCACTTTTCTTTCATTTTATTACACAAAAGTCATTTAACTTTGCTCCGACCATCACAAAAATCACTATGACTGATTTTACAATAATTTCACCGAAAAAATGATGTGGCAACCTTAATTAGTTCTTAATTTTAATTTAAGTGGATATATAATATACTACCCATATTTTGACCCTTTTTATATGTGCACAACCCAATTTTTTTTATGGATTATTTAATGAAAGAATGTCAATTTCTTAATAGATTAGACTACCTAATGAAGACTATTTTCATAAAAAAAAAATTGATTGATATTTCTATGAAACATTTCATAATATTGCATTCATCTGCCAAAAGGTGCATTGAAAAAATAGTGATAAACAAGATAAATTCTTTAAAACACATAAAATTAAAATACATGTATGGTATTATTTTTTTAAAAAAATATTTTTATTCTTTGAAGATAAATAAACATGCTAAAGATAATTTTAAAATAATTTTTTTTTAATTGTGTCATTGAATAAATATTGTCAAAATTTGTACAAATAATGTTATTTATTTATCAATTGTATTAATTAAACAATATGTAATTTATAAGAAATTAAAAATTATAATAAAAACTTTTAAGAAAATTAATCGATTAATCAAACAATTAAAAATACAACGACAAACTCAATAAATAGAGTAGTTTATCATATTATTATGATATACCGAATGCAAAGGCCCAAGTGGCAAGAAAAGAATGTATGACGAAAAATAATTTTATCAACTACATGTCACAATTTTAGAGGGAGAAAAATAATTTTATCAACTACATGTCATAATTTTAGAGGAAAAAATAATTTATCAGCACATGTTTCAACTTTAGAGGATTTTAAGAATATATATGTATAATTTTATTTCATAAGAATATCAATCAAATTTTTTTTATGAACATAGTCCTCACTAGATAGCCTAATCTATTGAGAAATTGATATTCTTCCGTTATATAATCCATAAGGAAAATCGAGTTGGGCACATATAAAAAAGGGCCTAGATATGGGTAATATATTATATTCTCTAAAATTAAAATTAAGAACTCATTAAGGTTGCCACATCATTTTTCCGATGGAATCATTGTAAAATTAATTAGGTCATAGTGACTTTTGTGATAGCCGGAGCAAAGTAAAGTAACTTTTGTGTAATGAATAAATGAAAAGTGATTTTTGTGTAATACTCGTTATTTATCAATTATAGGCACTATCAATTTCTTATTTGGGACATGTTAAAAAAAAATGATCTTGTATAACGTTTGCCAAGTTTATCCATCACCAAATCTTTAAATACAACATAGTTCAACACTTGCTTGATTACATAAATAAGGATCGGATATATATTATGAGAAAGAAAAATTCTTTATCCAGAAATTGATCAAGTGAAACTGAGGATAATTTAACTTTGTACTTTCTCCGATCAGAATTACTTGTCCATTATAGTAACTTGACACACATCTTAAGAAATAATAAATAATAAAAGTAATTAAACTATACCACCCTTTAAATATAGTAAATTTAATAACTTGACAAATTGCATTGAGTGACAATAGCATTTAATAACAAAGTTAAAATGAATAAAAGATGATAAATTATAAATTAATTTTTAAACTAAATAAATATTATTAAATATTTATTTCAGTATAGTGAACAAGTATTATTAAAGAGGACGAGTACATTCTAATTAACATCATAAATTTCAAGCACTTGACATTATTACAATTGTAATATTCGTTCTAAGTAACAAAATTTCTTTTTTGCATTGAGCTGGTAGTCTGGAGCAAATTAAATTATTTTAATACATGATATTTTGGTAAAAGTAAGTACTTTATATTATAACAATCTGAAGAATCCAAGAACTTCAGATGAACGTGGCAATTTCCATGATAAATGTATTCTTTTTTAAAAAAAATTATTTTATTCAACTCACACAAATTATCATAAAACATTAGTACTATGTTAAAGATATCAAGAACGTGCTTTTATTCAAATTTTTACTGAACTATCGTAAAATATTAGTACTATGTTAAAGAATACCTTTTTCATGTTGATAAGTCTACGTGCTCGCTATCGATAACAAAACATTAGAATAATTTCAAATAAAATGTGCCCACAAAATTTGTTTCAAAATTTTTAAATAATATATTTAAATGTTGTTTTATACAAGTATTTATTTTATCATATTTAGACCGTTAATTCCATTTCGAACTTATTTGAAGCGTAATTTAAAAACATATTCAAGATTTTTTTTTGAGATTTTCACTAACAAATTTTTAATTATTTTTTATGTCTAAAAACCACTTTAATTCAACTTTCAGGTATCATTTTTCAAGTTGACTTAATATATAGTTTGTTTTCATACAGCAACACTAATTTACGTCTAACTGACCACGTCATCGGTGGAATAAAATCTGGTCTTCCAGGATGTAAACTTGTTTATATTGTAAAGAACCTCCTAATTATTTTTATGTGTATATTATTATATATGCTTATGTATCCTGGCGATAGAGTCACCTACTTTAGGTAGCGTTTTATTCTCAATATGTGAAGCACAATTGTGAATTTAATTGAATTTCAATACAGATATTGAACACCAAATGAGAGATCCCCTCTCTCTCAAAACCTATTTTGAGCCCTTGTTGTGTTGTTAAATTCCAAAGTATACATAAAATGAGTGCACGGATGTTAAGATTGATGTTGCGCTCATATAAAATTAGATGAAGTTAAAAATATAGGACCACATTCATCAGAAGATATAAGTGTCAACACTCATTAAATATGATAAAATGTAAGAAGATTGCTTGAAATGGTTTAAACATGTCTTGCATCAATGTACAGTTACATCGATGGGTAGATGTGACGATGGAAGGAGTTATAAAGTGATTGGATAGATTTAAAATCACATGAAAAAAAAATCTTAAAAGACCAACAAATTCTTGATATTAATGTAGAGACTTAGCTAACGATAGAGCATCATAAACGAAAAAGACCCACGTATAGGTTACGGGTTACATCTTTTAGTTGAGAATGTCTTACTAGAAAAACTTCTACTATTATTATCATTATTATTAGAGAAAAGACATATTTTCCCTCCGAACTTGTCCTCCCAATTCGCTTTAACACTTAAACTTAACTTTCATTTATTTACCCCCTTTAATATCTTTAAAGTGAATTATTTCAACCCATTAACAGCCTAACCCAAGTCAAGGTTGGATGTTGTTAAGCACGCGCCCTTTGATTGGTTGATGTTATAACCCGACCCTTTCTCGTTTATAACCCGACCCACTCTAATCAAATACCCGAAAACCTAAAAAATAATCTATTTCAATTTTCTCTCTCTCTAAAACCTCTCTATTTCAGCCGATTTCACTCGGTTTCAGTAGATTTCACTCGATTTCACTTCAAATTAAGTTATTTTTGTGGCTTTTTATGAAATCCATGATTGCTCCGTGACGAAATTTGACTACTCAGGTAATTATTAGGGTTGTTTTACTTTGATATTAGGGTTTTTGCCGTGAATATTTCTAAGCTGCTATTTTTTTTATTTTTCTTCAGATTAACCATGTGTATGTTACATTGAGGTTTCACCATGAAGGCAAATTACAATAAAAACTGAGTATTAAGTATCATGGAGGTACTGTTACTGACTGTTTCAATGTGGATGTAGACAGACTTTCTTACTTTGAATTTATTGATATCGTGAAGGAAATTGGGTATAATTATTCCTCGTGTATTGTTTATCTCAGACCTCCCAAAAGAAAAAAATTAGTAATAGTAACATGTGATAGGGATATTTTGGGTATTTAACCTCTACTTAGAAATGGAGATGTTATTGAGTTATATTTGACACATTTAGTTGATGTGGCAGATGTGGTCTCATCTATTGAATATGACTCCCATGTGGGAGGAGAATCTTGTCCTGGTTTTGATAAAGAGTTAAGTGAAGACTTAGGGGACTGTGATGATTTAGGGTTGTCACATCCCTTTTTTACGTACTCCAAAAAAAGATTTATGTTTTAAGGTTCGAAAGGGTTTTTATTATTAAAGTGACAAAAGATGAAAATTTATTTTGAAAAGGATTCATTTTGTTCAAAACTCAGAGTCGCCACTTGGCATAATCCGGTGTGCCAAGTCACCTTTGAAAACCCCTTTTCAAAACAATTTTGACTCTATAAACTGATCCGCGAACAAAGATTCTGACTAAGGAATTCTGTTGATCGAGGGGAAGGTGTTAGGCATCCCTTGGTCCCGTGGTTTGACCATGGTCGCTTGGTGGAGTGTATTGGCTATTTTGGCATTACGAATGTATAAACCACACAAAAACACATAAAACAATCAAACCAACAAACCAAACAAAACGAATAAAAGTATAGTGTTCAGTCCAATTATACAATCCCAAAATAAAAAAAAATGTGAAAATGAATCCTATCTAGCCTATACTAATCCTAACTATGCTCTCAGGTTTTACCCGATGCCTCGGGCCTTGATCACGAGCATCCTCCGAGTACAAGATCCCTCGGGGCATTCCCCGGTGAATAAGTACATAAGGCCTCGGGGCATTCCCCGATTAAATGAATACATTTCTCAACCTTGTGCGCTAAAAATAGAAAGAACCAATCACCAAATATTCACACATTCAACAAATCACCAAGAGTCCTAAATTTTGCCTACCCAAAACCTATTTTTGCCTATTCATTCCAACATATCATAATTCTGTCGCGTTCCAACAACATTCATGCGTGTTTCGAATTTAACAAAAACTACAATAAACCAAAATTGATCCTATTCAACCATTTTTATCAAGTTTCCAACTCTCACCCCCCAACTTCATTTTCGACCACATGATTTAACCAATTTCGATGAAGAATCAACAAGTGAATATCAACAAACATTCACGGTGATCCAAAATATATCAACATCAACAAACAAAAATCCACACATAATGAATTTAACAAATGAAATATCAAACAATCAGAAACTAATAGAGAACGAGATAAAAATTAGACCTTAATGTCGCTTTCATTCAATCAAACGGAGGAGATTCGCGGATTCGAAACCTCGACTTAAACCGACTTCGAACAAAACCCAATACCAAAAATCCAAAAAGCAGCTTCGTAGAAGAAACACGGACTAAACCTTGACATGAGAACCAAAAACCGAACCCAGAACGACGACTAATGAACTCAAAGTTCGGTTTTGATCTCGAATCACTAAAATAGACGAACCCAAAGCTTTAAAAATCTGGTAGAAAACTAAAAAAAAAAATCCACACGACTTGAATTCCGGTGAGATAACAGTGACCAAGACAAATGAAAGTAAGTCGGATTCCGACGAAGCAGAATATTTCCTAAACGGGGGTGCTTTAAAACGTTCGAAAATGGACTGTTCCGGTGAGAATATCGTCTCCCTATTGGATTCGCCCAGAAGTCAAGAGAGAACGATGAGGTTCCGGCAAAGTAGTCGCCGGAACAGCTACCAAACCCACCGGAACCCGTTTTCGAGTAACCCAGAATCAACCTCGCTTTCTTCTATGTTACAGATCTCGACCTCAAATCCCTCTCTCTCTCTCCCTCGAATCTCTCCGTCAGCTCTCCATATCTCTATGTGGTGTATGTGCGATTGATACGTGACTGGTGAGGATGAATGGTTTGTGCAATTTCTTGTGTAGAAGAGAGAGGTGAGTGTGTCTTTTGATGAATAAGAAAGAAAAAGAAAAAAATATTTCTCTCTTGGTCCAGAGAAAGAAAGAAAAATGGTGTCCTTCCTTTTGTTCAAGATGATGATTTTCTCTTCTCCTTCCTTACTTTACTGTATGTGTATGTATTAGGATGGGGTAGTGGTGAGGTAGGTGGGGTCACGTGGGGTAGGGGGTAGGGTGTGAGGTGGGGTAGAGTTTGTTAGGATAGGGTAGGTAGGTGTTGTTTTTTAATTGGGTGGGTTGTTAGAATATTAGGATAAAACAAAATTAGTTAGGGAGTTGTTATTTTTGTCATTTTTGGAGGGATAATTACATGATTGAGGGTACACGGTAGGATAAGGTAAAAATGGATAAAAATGATATTGCGGAGGGACGAAATTAGGTGTTTACATCATGCCCCCTTTGAATGTAAACACGAAGTATTTTCAGACAAAGAAGTAGACAACAAGACTGAATTTTGTCCCGACCATTATTTAAAGAAAGAAATAGAAGGAAGAAGGACAACCGGGTCTTGACTTAAGACATCCTACCTACCCAAGTTATGAGAGAATCAAGTCACGGGTATTTCAAAGGATTGGAAGAGAAGTGGACTATACCGAGTTGGAGAGTCGAGTGAGGTTCCATCGAGGTTTCGGTCCGCGGCTCTGTCATTACATCAAAAAATGAAAATTACAAGTTAAAACATAAACGAAACTACAAAAATCCTATCTATACAGCTTCTGTTGGCTCTTGACTCAACTTTTATCACCCTATTCTTCAGGCGGGCTCCTGACTTACAATTTCTTTCGACTTGTTGCTTGGCTTTCAATTGCTTCATTTTGTTGTTTGACTTTTGTTTCTTCACCCTATTCTCCAGGCGGGCTCCTGACTTGCAATTCCATCACTTTGTTGCTTGACTTTTCATTTTCTTCACTCTGTTCTCCCGGCGGGCTTCGGACTTGCTATTTCATCACCCTGTTCTTCAGGCGGGCTCCTGAAACCCAACATTAAAACTAGAACAAAAATTATCCCAAACAAAAATTATAGTAAAATAGTATTTCACTTTTGAAAGCGTTGTCCCATTTTCCAGGAGGGTCCTGAACATAAAGTAAAATTCGATTTTTCAGGAGGGTCCTGAACAGAAAGTAAAATCCCATTTTCAGGAGGGTCCTAAACATAAAGTAAAATCCCATTTTTCAGGAGGGTCCTGAACATAAAGTAAAATCCCATTTTTCAGGAGGGTCTTGAATTGAAAGTAAATTCCCATTTTCCAGGAAGGTCCTGAACATAAAGTAAATTCCCATTTTTCAGGAGGGTCCTGAACAGAAAGTAAAATCCCATTTTTCAGGAGGGTCCTGAACAGAAAGTAAAGTCCCATTTTTCAGGAGGGTCCTGAACAGAAAGTAAAATCCCATTTTTCAGGAGGGTCCTGAGCATAAAGTAAAGTCCCATTTTTCAGGAGGGTCCTGAACAGAAAGTAAAATCCCATTTTTTAGGAGGGTCCTGAGCATAAAGTAAAATCCCATTTTTCAGTAGGATCCTGGACTGAAAGTAAAATCCCATTTTTCAGGAGGGTCCTGAATTGAAGTAAAATCCCATTTTTCAGGAGGGTCCTGAATTGAAAGTAAATTCCCATTTTTCAGGAGGGTCCTGAACTGAAAGTAAAATCCCATTTTTCAGGAGGGTCCTGAATTGAAAGTAAATTCTCATTTTCCAGGAGGGTCCTGAACTGAAAGTAAAATCCCATTTTTCAGGAGGGTCCTAAATTGAAAGTAAAGTCTCACGGATGTGCATTTCCAATGGTAGTTGAATTAAGTGAAGTGAATTTGCCCCTATTTCAACAAAGAAAATTTGTCAGTTAAAACTTAGTGGTGGCTTGCAGCTCTTGGCTTCTCAGGTATCTGCTCAGCACTCGTTCCTTTCATCTTCATTCCAAATCGCTGACACTTGCCCTGTCTTGTCGCATCATTGACCCAGATCCAGATTGAGGGAGGTGAGTTCTGACTCGAACAATGGTCTTCCATTTTACCATGCCTCTAAGGTGCACCCTTTTCCCAAATCTGAATGCTTTCACGAATCCAACAGTTTGTCGGTTGATAGACTTCCTTTGCTTCATGTTTAATTACGATCATATTTCTTTCCTGTATCGGTCCTTGGCTTTTCCTCATATAATTGGAAAGACTGGTAGTAAATTTTGAAATCCTTTCTCGTTTGTTTTGACACAGACTTGACTTAAAAATGTAAAGAAACGATGGTGACTTTTATTTTGATAAATGACATAAAAAGACAAAAAGCTTGAATATGTAAATGAAAGAAAAGGGCAATGTCCCATATTCAAAAAGAAAACTTATCTGAATACGACAACCAACTCCAATGAGTATGACATGCATTTTGGATTGAGTTGTCTGATCTTCCTATCCAAACTCCGCATTTGTTGTTGAGTTCGTGGCTTTGCCGCTGAGCCGCTTCTTCAAATCAATTGGACTCATTCATCACATTCGATTGTCGACATCTTAAATGACTTTTGCCAACAAATCTCTTTCTTTTCACTTTTCACTTTTCTCTTGAACTCTCCATCGCCTTACGGTGCCCGTGAGGGTTTTCACCAATAAGACTCTCTCATTTTTATTTCTCTCCACTCACCATCGCCTTATGGGGCCTGCAAGGGTTTTCACCAATAAGACTCTCTCATTTTTGTATTTCTCTTAACTCACCATCGCCTTATGGTGCCTGCAAAGGTTTTCACCAATAAGACTCTCTTATTTTCATTTTCTCTCAACTCACCACTACCTTATGATGCCCACGGGGGTCTTAACCAATAAGACTCTCTCATTTTTGTATTTCTTTCCTGATTTCTTATACTGAGGGAGACCAGTGGCACTTCACAATGTATCATCATATCCATTGCATGCTTAGCCTTAACATTATCAAAAATTGATCTGAAGGACTTTCTTTGGTTGTAACTTGGCTTTTGGGTTAAGGTAAGAAAAGATGGTAAGGGGCTCAAACGATACTTGAAGTGGGGGTGGGGCTTACAACTTTTGGAATTGACTCAAACAACATGTTAACTCATGCCCCAATTTTTGTTGACTGGGTGAATCTTAGATCTTTATTTGGTTGGACCGAGCCCGAAATAGGGCAGCCTACATATCTCACTCCCGAGAGAGGAGAATCAGGTCGCACGTAGTTCCATCAGCTTGTTCTTTGTTTTGATTTGATTTTTTTTTTTTTATTTCCGAACTCTTTCTTTTATTCTTATTTTCTTGACATTTATCTTTGACTCTATTTTGATTCCAAAAGAGGGACATGAAAGAAAAATAAAACGAAGCTCAAACGGGTAAACAAAGGATGACACAATGTTTGGATAGAAGAATAAAATGCCTTCATCATATCAATCTTCAAAAAATGCAAAACTAAACATGCAATAAAATCAACAAAGGATCAAATATCATACATAATATCTTTTGACCACATCAGCATTGATAGTCATTTCTGCCATTTTGCCTTCAATATCTATCAAATATAAGGCTCCATTGGGCAACACTTTTCTCACAACGAAAGGACCTTGCCAGTTAGGGGAGAACTTGCCTTTCACTTCAACCTGGTGAGGAAGGATACGTATCAATACCAACTAACCAACTTCAAAATTCCTGGGAAGAACCTTTTTGTTATACGCTCGAGTCATCCTCCTCTGATACAACTGGCCATGACACACAGACGTTAGCCTTTTTTCCTCAATCAAACTCAAATGTTCCAGTCGGGTTTTGACCCATTCGTCATCATCAATCTCTGCTTCTACAATGACTCGAAGAGAGGGAATTTCAACTTCCGCAGGGATGACTGCTTTTGTCCCATACACCAATAAATATGGAGTTGCCCCTGTTGAAGTGCGAACAGTGGTACGATACCCTAACAATGCAAACGACAACTTTTCATGCCACTGTCTAGACCCTTGTACCATTTTTCGCAGTATCTTTTTTATATTCTTATTGGCGGCTTCTACAGCACCATTGGCCTTTGGGCGATATGGAGTAAAATTTTGATGTGCGATCTTAAACTGTTGACATACTTCTTGCATCAAATAACTATTGAGATTGGCAACATTGTCTGTAATGATCATCTTAGGAATTCCAAATCTACAAATGATATTGGCATGAACAAAATCCACCACAACCTTCTTTGTCACTGACTTGACAGTTACAGTTTCTACCCACTTTGTGAAGTAGTCAATGGCTACCAAAATGAATCTATGTCCATTTGATGCCTTCGGCTCAATCGGTCCAATCACATCCATTCCCCAAGCCACGAACGGCCATGGAGCGGCCATTGCATGCAACTCAACAGGAGGAGAACGTATCAGATCGTCGTGCACCTGACATTGATGACACTTTCGAACAAATTGAATAGAATCCCTCTCCATAGTAAGCCAGTAATAACCTGCTCAAAGAATCTTCTTTGACAAGACATGACCGTTCATATGCGACCCGCATACTCCAGAGTGTATTTCAACCATGATTGCCGAGGCTTCTCTTGCATCTGCACACCTCAAAATTCCCAGATCTGGGGTTCTCTTATATAAGATTCCCCCACTTAAGAAAAATCCATTAGCCAAACGCCTAATAGTTCTCTTTTGATCGTTGGTGGCATATGTTGGGTATTCTCCTGACTGAATGTACCGCTTGATATCCAAGAACCAGGGTTCTCCATCAAGCTCTTCTTCAACCGCATTACAGTAAGCATGCTGATCATGACTCTGTATATGCACTGGATCGATGTAGGCTTTATCAGGATGTTGGAGCATTGAAGACAGAGTGGCTAAAGCATCAGCAATTTCATTATGAATCCTTGGAATATGCCTAAATTTTGCTAACACAAAATGTTGACATAGCTCCTGCAAGCATTGTCGATACGGGATGAGCTTTAAATCTCGCATCTCCCAATCACCTTGAATTTGATGGACGAGCAAATCCGAATCTCCCAACACCAATAATTCTTGGACTCCCATATCAACAGCTAACCTCAAACCAAGAATGCAGGCTTCATACTCTGCCATATTGTTAGTACAGTAGAATCGAAGTTGTGCTGTTACCGGGAAATATTGTCCTGATTCAGAGATAAGAACCGCTTATATTCCGACTCCTTTCATATTGACAGCTCCATCGAAGAACAACTTCCAACCTGGATCAGCATCTATAACAACTTCATCGACACACGACACTTCTTCGTCAGGAAAATATGTCTTTAATGGCTCGTACTCTTCATCGATGGGATTCTTAGCAAGATGATCTGCCAAGGCTTGGTCTTTCATGGCGGTTCGAGTCACATATACAATGTCGAACTCGGTAAGCAATATTTGCCACTTCGCCAATCGACCTGTCGGCATAGGCTTCTGAAAGATATACTTCAAAGGATCCATGTGGGAGATGAGATAAGTAGTATAGGATGAGAGATAATGCTTCAACTTTTGTGCTACCCAAGTTAAGTCACAACACGTCCTTTCAAGAAGAGTATACCTGGCCTCATATGTGGTGAACTTCTTGCTAAGATAATAAATAGCCTGCTCCTTTTTGCCTGTGACATCATATTAACCCAGGACACAACCGAAAGAATTGTCCATGACTGATAAATATAAGATCAAAGGCCTACCAGGCTCCGGGGGTACCAGCACGGGTGGATTTGACAAATATCTTTTGATTCGATCGAACGCTTCCTGACATTCTTCAGTCCATTTTACCGCAACACTCTTTTTTAGCAACTTGAATATGGGCTCACAAGTGGTTGTGAGTTGAGAAATAAACCTGCTAATGTAGTTCAGTCTACCAAGAAAACTCATCACCTCCGTTCTATTCTTGGGCGGGGGCAAATCCTGAATAGCTTTGATTTTTGAAGGATCCAATTCAATTCCCCGACAGCTGACTACAAACCCCAACAGCTTTCCAGATGGAACTCCAAATACACATTTGGCCGGGTTGAGTTTGAGATTATACCTGCGAAGCCTCTCAAAGAACTTTCTTAAATCTTTAACATGGTCGGCCTGACTTTTTGACTTAATAATCACATCATCCACGTAGTCCTCAATCTCCTTATGCATCATGTCATGAAACATAGTGGTCATGGCTCTCATGTATGTTTCTCCAGCATTCTTCAAACCGAACGACATCACTCGATAACAATAAGTTCCCCATGGTGTGATAAAAGACGTCTTCTCCGCATCTTCATCATCCATAATGATCTGGTGATATCCGGCATAACAATCCATAAAAGAGGCAACCTCGTGTTTAGCACAGTTGTCTAACAAAATGTGGATGTTGGGCAGTGGAAAATCATCTTTCGGACTTGCTCTGTTCAAATCAAGGTAATCAACACACACTCGAATTTTGCCATCTTTCTTTGGTACGGGAACAACATTGGATAACCACATGGGATAACGAGACACTCGAATTACTTTGGCTTCAAGTTGTTTCATGATTTCCTCTTTGATTTTAATACTTACATCGGTTTTAAACTTCCTCAACTTCTGTTTGACAGGGGGGAACACGGGATCAGTTGGCAACTTGTGAGCCACTAATTCCGTGCTTAAACCGGGCATATCATCATAAGACCATGCAAAAGCATCCTTATAATCAATTAATGCTTGAATCATTCCCTCTTTTAGTTGTGGCAAAGCATGTACACTGATTTTAGTTTCCCTAACATCTTATTGATCCCCTAGATTTATTGGCTCAGTCTCATTCAAATTAGGATTCGGTTTGTCTTCAAACTGTTCCAACTCTTTGCTTATTTCTTCTAGTGCTCCTTCTTCATCATATTCCCCATCCCGCTTCATTACATCTTGATTAGTTTGGATTTTAAGATCAGGCTGAAAATTTCGCATGCATGTCATGTCATTAGAATTAGCATAAAGAGAACTGTGTAAGAAAAGAAAAACAAAATATATTAGACACAAAACAAAAGGGACATTGCATTTTATTAAATAAAAAGATAGAAGGGTTTAAACACAGATGCCAACATAACATAAACAAACTAAAATCCAAATTACAACCCTGAAATAACTCGGATAAACAGAAAGAAAAACAAAATAAACTACCAAAACTCCCTCCTGATGGAGAGAGAAGTGACTTCCCAATTATTGAGCCGGACAGCTGGACCTATGAATTGCACGTCTGCCATACTGGTACCTTCTCCTGCTTCGACCATATCAACTTCCATACAAAGGTTCTGGAAGTCATCAATCAATTCAACCTTAAATTCCACATGCTTCGTGACACCGCTCTTAACAAATGATTCACTGAGTAGTGGCATTGGGCGAGGGAGTGACCATATTTCCTTTTTTCTTCCCTTGGCTTTCTTCAGCTGTAGGCTCAAATCCCAGACCAAACATGCCCACGTTCTCACTCGGACATATGGGATGAACTATACCGTGCAGAGACGCTCCCAAACCTTTTCCTGGCTCAAATCCATATTTCCTAAGTTCACTCACCATCATGATAGAAGCAGAAGACAATTGTGGTCCCGGTATAGCCTGCCATTCAAGGATACGATTCACTGGCACTGTATCAAAAAATTGATAGACGTATGTCTCCTCTACGTTATTTACTTCAATAAGGGACAAGGGAGAATCTTCATAGGCTGACAAATCTCCTTCACCATGAATAACTACTTCTTGCCTATCGTGCTCAAACTTAATCATTTGGTGCAGTGTAGATGCAACCGCCTTGGCCTTGTGGATCCACGGCCTTCCCAACAACAGATTGTAAGAGGAGTCTACATTCAATACTTGAAACTCTATGGCGAAATCAACAGGCCCTATAGTCAACACTAGTTCTATTTCGCCAATGGAATTTGATTTTGCACCATCGAAAGCCCTAACACATACATTGTTGGGCCTGATCCTATCAGCACCAATATTCAACTTTTGCAAAGTACAAATAGGGCAAATATTTTCACTTGAACCTCCATCAATCATAACATGAGTGACATAGAAATCTTCACACTTCGCTGTAATGTAAAGGCCCCGGTTATGCCCTGTACCTTCAACAGGCAATTCACCATCAGAAAAGCTGATTCGATTGACCTCAAAGATTTTTCCAACCATTTTCTCAAGCTGGTTGATTTTAATCTCCCTTGGAACATATGCTTCATTTAATACCTTCAGTAAAACATCACGATACTCCTTGGAGTGCAACAGCAAAGATAAAAGGGAAATTTGAGCAGGGGTTTTCTTCAACTGGTCTAATATTGAATACTCTGGCAATTTCATCTTTTTCAAAAATTCTTCGGCTTCTTCTTCGGTGATAGGATTTTTAATAGATGACGATTCACTTACCGTTGGCTTGGACTTTCTTAAGCTTTCAGGCATGAAACATCTTCCTGACCTAGTCAAACCCCTACCTCATCTACATCTTCCACTACTTCTTTCCCATAATAGGTCATCACGGTCCACCCATAATTCCAGGGAATTCTTTTCGTATCAACTATTGGAGGTTGGGTCACCGGTTTGAGGATAATAGGCGCTGCTGTGCTCTTTTCACCGTCAAGATAGGCTGACTCAGAGCTCCCACCACCGTCAACTTAGGTTTATCCTGACTTGAATCAACATACCTTCTGGCGCCCTGTACTGTGATCAGAGGTTTCTTTGTGCTTTCTTGGGCTTTATCTTCTCTCATTCCTTCCTGGCTCAATGACATTGCTTTCAAAGACTCTGCTACATTCACCGATTTCTCCTCAATGGTCTGTATCTTGAAAATAGGCTTATAACCCCTCGAAGACTCTTTCCCATCATATATCAACTCTAACATATTGGCTTCAGCATGGGTTGGCAGCGGATTCTGGTTAATGTTTGGACCCTCCGGGGCCTGGACCAGCATCTGATTTGTGTCAATTAAATCTTGGACAGCTCTCTTTAAATGCCAGCATTTCTCGATATCATGGCCTGGCATATCAGAACAGTATGCACACCTTAAAGAATAATCGAGATTCCTTGGTGGTGGATTTGAAAGCCTTCCTTGAATTGGGCTTAAAACCTTCAACTTTCTCAACCTATCAAACAAGCTAGCATATGACTCCCCAAGAGGTGTAAATTGATTTTTTACCGCCTTCTCCTTCTTATACTCAGGCCTAGGCTGAAAACTAGGTTTGGAGGGGTTTTGGTAATTTGGTGGAGCGAATGGGCGATTTTGTAAAGCTTGCGCGCGCCACTGCGGGTAAGAAGGGGTTTGGGCATATGGCTGCGCGCTATATACTGGGTACGAGGGTGGTGGAATGGAATATAAAGGGTTTTATGGAGGGTAGTAATGGTGGGGAGGAATATATGGAGCTTGGGCGTAGACTTGGGCTTGGGATTGGGGATAGGGGTGAGGTGGTCTTTTGGGATAGGAATGGGTTCCAGCTACAACAGTCGCCACGTCCTCTTTCTTCTTTTTACCTCCAAATGCGCCATATCCACCTTGAATCGCTTGTGTGGTGGCTTTTAATGCAGCAAAACTCACTATTCAACCGGTCTTAATCCCGTCCTCTATCATCTCCCCCATTTTGAGGACTTCCATAAAAGACTTTTCCATTGCCGGAAGTAAATATTGAAAATAGGTCTCATCCTGCGCCTGAATGAAAACTTCTACCAACTTACTTTCTTTCATTGGAGGCTTTACCCTAGCATCCTGTTCACGCCACCTTATCGCGTATTCCCTAAAACCTTCAGTGCTTTTTTTCTTCATGTTGACCAAGGATTTTTCGTCTGAAATCAAGACGATGTTGTACTGAAAATGTTGAACAAATTCAGAAGCCAAATCATCCCAGTTGTTCCATTTATCGATATCTCGATTGATGAACCATTCTGAGGCCAGATCTGAAAGACTCTCGCCAAAGAAGGCCATGAGCAGTTCTTCCTTTCCTCCTGCAGCCCTCAACTGGTTGCAATAACATCTCAAGTGTGCAACGGGATCACCGTGCCCTGCGTACTTCTCGAACTTAGGCATCTTAAAACTGGGGGGCAGGTTGATGTCTGGGAACATGCACAGATCTTTATAGGAAACACTTCTATAATCTCCGATTCCTTGCAAATTCCTCATAGCTTGTTCTAAACTTTTCAATTTCTGGGCTATGATATCCTGTTCCTCTGCTACGATAGGTTTCTCCGTATAAAATGGAAATGCAGGCGGTTGAGTGTACCCATACGGTTCATTCATTTGAAAGGTAGGCTCCGGGGCATAATACTGATTATCTGGAACCTTCAGTACTGGCTCACTGGAAGACCTAGGAAGCCTCATTCCAGGACGCATAGCATATATGGGAGTTTCTTGTGGAGGTGGAGCCACGAATACCGGTGTGGTCAGTGGCGCTGGCTGAGAAGCGGGTCTTGACTGGGGAGCTGCCAAGGGCACACCAGAACTGCCAGGATAATATTGTTACGGAGTGAATCCTGGCGCATACTCAGGTGACTCCGTAGGAGCAGAGAATTACGCCTGAGAGAGCGGTGGGCAGTTAGAGATATTCCCAAGACCTTCAGGGAGCGGAGGAGGAGGTATTCCGCTGGCCCATGCCCGGTGTAAATCTATCAATTATTGCCTGAGCCTTACTACCTCATCATTGTGTTCAGAACTTTCTTCCATGTGATCCTGATCCGGGTCAATGAGCGAATTTTCAATCTCCCTGCTATCCATGGAGAGCTTTGCTTTGGATCTGGTGAAGTATGGGTGACTAGCCAGAGTGCTGCAAACCTACCACTGTTATCTGAAAGAACATGCTCATCAAAGACGAGAACCGTTAGGATTAGGGCACACAACAAGCATGGGAATCACATTGGTAAAATTGCCCTAAATTCATGTTCATTTCTACCAGCTTTCGAGGGTAGCGAGGTCATTTTAACATCATCCTGATTTTATCTACACTTATTTTTATCTACACCTATTATTATTATTATTTTTTATTCTTTTCTCTCTTTTTTTTTTGTTTTTTTTCTTTTCTTTTTCTTCTCTTTTTTTTTCGTATCAATCTCTATTCTTTTTCTCACGTTATCTACCTTTATTTTATCATTCTTTATGGCTTTTGTTTTTCCTTAAAAGAGGAAAAATAATGAAAAACAACTAAACAAAATGATTAGATCGAACCCAAAAGTAGGTTGCCTACGTATCATGTTGTACATGAATCAGATCTTGCGTAGTTCGGGCAGCTTATGCATAAACATCACACAATTGAAGGTTTTTTTTTCACGAAAAACACAAACGAGTAAACAAAAGAAAGACGTAACATCCTAACATTTCGATGAAAGACAACAAAACATACAACGAATTTAGGACCACTTAAAACTAAACAACAAATACTAAACAACATTCTAAGCCCCTAACGACATGCGTGCAATAAAGACCCGAATATCAAAACCAATTTGACTCCGACTTAACACAGACACCAACCTACAAAGACAGAAACATAAAAGACTCAAAACTACATAAAGATAAGACATGCTATTTCAAATTGGTGCTCTGTGTGACGTCCCCGGCTGAAATGAACCCATCTGTGAAGTCCCCACTTTTCCACTCAAACTTTGCAACAGATCCTGCAACGATGTTTTGATACCCGGAAACAAATTTCTTGCCCGCATCCCTGCCTCTTGGAGAGTACACCCGCAAAGGTTTCTCTGATACCCATCCACAGTTGTGATCAAACGTGACAACTGAACTCTCAAAAACTCCACCTTGGCACCCGGATCCTCCTGCTCATCATCCTCTACCATGATTGTTTCACGTATTCGCCCTCTAAGTTGGGCTGGTAAGGGTCTACTAATGCCACGAGGCAGAGATTGTAGCCAGATTTCATAGTTTTGAGTGCATCATGGATTTTCCTCGAGAGTATCGACACCTAGCTTTATCGCGTTATTTCAGAATTGCTCATATTTGCTTTCCTCCACGGCTTGGTCTTTAAAGTACTCTACATCCTTTAGAAGGTCCATTATTGGGGGGACGTCTTCCATCCTACCCAACTGACGCATCACCCTTCTTAGACTGTAAGGCCTAGTGCAATTAAGTCCTATCAAAACTAGAAAGAGTTGCATTTGAGACCCAATCAAGATTTTCTTAGGACGAAACCATATATAGAACCAAAGAATGTTGTTCGTAGTTCTTGATTCGAGAAATTCGATCCAAGAATTGACTCCAATAGGAAAAGAAAATTTGTCAAAATGCATTCTTTCTTGCATGGCTTGCACTCGATCATTCAGACAACGTTCGATCACATCTTCTCTAATCAAAGAAGACGTATGCAAGTGCTCCATCATCCACAACTGCAATATCAGATTACTCCCCTAAAAAAATCGTACCCCTCATTTCACTTCAGTTAAAGCCTTATATATTTCTATTAAGATCATTGGTACAATGGTGACCTCATCTTTTTTCTTGAATAAAGCTATCACCACTGATTGTAGACGAGTATTGATACACCTCTCATCTAACGGGAACACTAAGATACCCAACAAAGCCAGACAGAAAACCTCAAGATGACGTTGTTCCCAGATTTTTTTGGTAGTACAGAATTCATCCCAAAAGCAGTCGAAACCCTCTAAAGACCCAAATCTAGCAAACAAATAGTCCAAGGAAATCCAAGATTGTTTGAGACATCCCAGATGCTTGTTATATTTTAATCCACAGAGTCGAAGGAATTTCTTACGAGTATGATTATGGGCTAAAATCATCTGTTAACCCATGTAAGTCAACCGAAACAAACGAGACACTTCTGCCAGGGTAGGCATCAATTCACAACTTCCGAACCTAAACACCAAATTATTTGGATCCCAGAAAGTCAACGCAGCTTCTATTAGATACGGACGAGGCGTGAGATCCATAAGTGCTACAAGATTGCCTAACACTTTCCTCACTTCGTGCTTTTCAGAGTAATTGAACGTGCCCCACCACTTGATCAACTTTTTGGGTACCTTGACAACCATAAGGACTCTAGACTTTGTGGACAGATCCATCCTGTAGTAGCAGATAAGAAATTATCTCAAAATTTGATAAGAGCAAAAGGTTCCCAACCAATGGGAATTTGATGCGGACATACGTCGATGGGACAGACCGCTTCATGACTCCAAATCGCCGAACAGTAACGCTGAATAAAATCAGCCAACTTGGCTAACAACTCTAGGTTACGGAGTAAAAGACCTAGCCTAAGACTAAGACGAAGGCCAAAATAAAGGTTACCGGACCCAACGAGGGTTGCCTACGTATCCCGCCCCGAGGGACAGGAATCAGGTATGCATAGTTCGTCCAGATTGGACACTTAACGATTAACTAATAAATTGACCCTAACTTAAGAGACAACCAAAAACAAATGAATGAAAACTTTTTGGATTTTCAACTAGACATTTCAACTAAGACTGACACCACCAATGATAAAAAAAAAATCTTTTTGGTATTTTATTTTTGACAAATAAGTAGAAAAGGCAAACAAAACCCTCTTTTTTCATTTTTTTTCTGTTGAACTTACGGTACTTTGAGAAGATAAATGCAAAACGTAAAAAAAAAAATCTTTTTGAGTTTTGGATCGTGAAGAACAAAGTCATAAAGAACTCTAAAATAAACTACGACACTCCTTTTTGATTCATTCTTTTCGACTCACCTTTTTTTTTCTTTTTTGTTCACACTTTACTTCTAACACATGTCTTCCCCAAATCGATACATCAAATGACCACGTTACTCTCAAAGATGCAACATTTAGCACGTAGGGATGCTTTAAAGGTGAGTCTCCTACAAAGGACAGTGTGGGCCCCGCTAGGTCTCAATATGATGCACATAAGAATGAACTAAAGACTGACCTACATTGTGGTTTACTAACAAGGCCGTTCGGGGGAGCATATGTTCGATAGTGGCTGCTTTTCTTTCCACCTACTCCATACATCCAACGGCTCCCCCCCTAAAATAAAGGTGACTCAACTAGATTTCGTGCGCACAACGTGCGCTCCGAGACTTGTTGCGGAAAGAATTGACTCAGGTTACGCAAATGATGCCAGATATAAAGCGGTAACACATCGGATAAATACTGTAAACAAAGAGCACGAAAATGCACAAAAGTGAAAACTCAAACCAAAATCACAAACAATGCATATACACTCGTAATGCCAAACAAAGTCGATACGACTCCAAAAAAAAAAGCTCGGATTCTGAAATATTCCCCAACAGAGTCGCCAGAGCTGTCACACCCCTTTTTTACGTACTCCAAAAAAAGATTTATGTTTTAAGGTTCAAAAGGGTTTTTATTATTAAAGTGACAAAAGATGAAAATTTGTTTCGAAAAGGATTCATTTTGTTCAAAACTCAGAGTCGCCACTTGGCATAATCCGGTGTGCCAAGTCACCTTTGAAAAACCCTTTTCAAAATAATTTTGACTCTATAAACTGATTCGCGAACAGAGATTCCGACTAAGAAATTCTGTTGACCGAGGGGAAGGTGTTAGGCACCCCTTGGTCCCGTGGTTTGAACACGGTCGCTTGGTGAAGTGTATTGGCTATTTTGGCATTACGAATGTATAAACCACACAAAAACACATAAAACAATCAAACCAACAAACCAAACAAAACGAATAAAAGTATAGTGTTCAGTCCAATTATACAATCCCAAAATAAATAAAAATGCGAAAATGAATCCTATCTAGCCTATACTAATCCTAACTATGCTCTCAGGTTTTACCCGATGCCTCGGGCCTTGATCACGAGCATCCTCCGAGTACAAGATCCCTCGGGGCATTCCCCGGTGAATAAGTACATAAGGCCTCGGGGCATTCCCCGATTAAATGAATACATTTCTCAACCTTGTGCGCTAAAAATAGAAAGAACCAATCACCAAATATTCACACATTCAACAAATCACCAAGAGTCCTAAATTTTGCCTACCCAAAACCTATTTTTGCCTATTCATTCCAACATATCATAATTCTGTCGCGTTCCAACAACATTCATGCGTGTTTCGAATTTAACAAAAACTACAATAAACCAAAATTGATCCTATTCAACCATTTTTATCAAGTTTCCAACTCTCACCCCCCAACTTCATTTTCGACCACATGATTTAACCAATTTCGATGAAGAATCAACAAGTGGATATCAACAAACATTCACGGTGATCCAAAATATATCAACATCAACAAACAAGAATCCACACATAATGAATTTAACAAATGAAATATCAAACAATCAGAAACTAATAGAGAACGAGATGAAAATTGGACCTTAATGTCACTTTCATTCAATCAAACGGAAGAGCTTTGCAAATACAAAACCTCGACTTAAACCGAATTCGAACAAAACCCAATACCAAAAATCCAAAAAACAGCTTCGTAGAAGAAACACGAACTAAACCTCGACATGAGAACCAAAAATCGAACCCAAAACGACGAATAATGAACTCAAAGTTCAGTTTTGATCTTGAATAACTAAAATAGACGAACCCAAAGCTTTAAAAATCTGGTAGAAAACTAAAAAAAAAAATCCACACGATTTGAATTCCGGTGAGATAACAGTGACCAAGACAAATGAAAGTAAGTCGGATTCCGGCGAAGCAGAATATTTCCTAAACGGGGGCGCTTGAAAACGTTCAAAAATGGACTGTTCCGGCAAGATTATCGTCTCCCTATTGGATTCTCCCAGAAGTCAAGAGAGAACGATGAGGTTCCAGCGAAGTAGTCGCCGGAACAGCTACCAAACCCACCGGAACCCATTTTCGAGTAACCCAGAATCAACCCCGCTTTCTTCTATGTTACAGATCTCGACCTCAAATCCCTCTCTCTCTCCCTCGAATCTCTTTGTTAGCTCTCCATATCTCTATGTGGTGTATGTGCGATTGATACGTGATTGGTGAGGATGAAAGGTTTATGCGATTTCTTGTGTAGAAGAGAGAGGTGAGTGTGTCTTTTGATGAATCAGAAAGAAAAAGAAAAAAAAATTCTCTCTTCGTCCAGAGAAAGAATGAAAAATGGTGTCCTTCCTTTTGTTCAAGATGATGATTTTCTCTTCTCCTTCCTTACTTTACTGTATGTGTATGTATTAGAATAGGGTAGTGGTAAGGTAGGTGGGGTCACGTGGGGTAGGGGGTAGGGTGTGAGGTGGGGTAGAGTTTGTTAGGATAGGGTAGGTAGGTGTTGTTTTTTAATTAGGTGGGTTGTTAGAATATTAGGATAAAACAAAATTAGTTAGGGAGTTGTTATTTTTGTCATTTTTGGAGGGATAATTACATGATTGAGGGTACACGGTAGGATAAGGTAAAAATGGGTAAAAATGATATTGCGGAGGGACAAAATTAGGTGTTTACAAAGGTTTGAAGAGGACTTTGTAGAATCTGCAATACCTCATGAACCTACTTTTACTAAAAACTTGAGTAGTTGTGGTACTGCAGATAAGGGTGAAGACCTAGGTGGTGGTCATGATGTTTCTTCTATTGGTAAAGACTTAGGTGGTTGTGGTGGTGGTGTTTTTGCTATTAGTGGGGGCTTGGGTGATGGTGGTGTTGCTGCTAGGGGTGAGAACTTAAGTGGGGGGTGGTAGTGATTTTTTTGCTAGTAGTGGGGACTTTGGTGATGTTGGTGTTGCTGCTATGAGTGAGGACTTAGGTGGTGGTGGTGTTTCTACTATTGGTGGGGACTTGGGTAATGGTGGTGGTGCTGCTAGGGCTCAGTACTTAGCTGGTTGTGGCAGTGATTTTTTTGTTGCTGGTGGGGACTTTGGTGCTAATAGTGTTGCTGCTAGGGGTGAGGACTTAGGTGGTGATGATGGTAGTGGTAGGAGTGATGATTTGAGTAGTGTAAATGGTGTTTCTGCTACTGGTGATAATTTGGGTGGTGTTTCTGTTGGTATTAATCAAAATTTAGGTGACACTGCTTTTATTACTGCTGCAGATGTCCCAGTCATTCCATCAGATTGGGAAAGTGAAAGTGATGTTATTAAAAAATCAAATTATTGTGATTTCTTTGATGAAGGTGAAGATGATGAGTATGGTAGTGATGTTCATGAGGAGGTAAGGATTCTGAGGGAATAAAAGAGGGTTGCCAAAAAGAAGAGGTCTGATGAAACTAAAAAGAGAAAAAAACAAGAGCCTAGAGCAAGAGGTGTTAGCTTAGGTAAAGAGGGAGTGGATGTGGGATATGATGGGATTTTATCCAAGAAGAAAAATAATCTAGAGAGAAAGATAGATGGAGATGAGCCATATATTGATTCAGATGATGGGGTAAGTTTTGAAATAGATTCTGATCAGGATATTTATGAGGATGCTGAGGTTGAACAACCTTCTAGAAGAGAAGGAAAAGCAAGGAAAGCAAAAAGAAATTATAAGAGGATTATGTTTGATCCTACTTGTAAATTAATAGTTTGGGATCTTGGACTTTGTTTTGCAAATATTGGAGAGTTTAGAAAAGCTCTTACTAGATATGTTGTTCAAGAACATGTAGAGCTAAATAAGTTTGTGAATGAATCAAAAAGGGTTAGAGTAAAGTGTGTAGATGGTTGTCCATGGTTGTTGTTTGCAAGCATTGATTCTAGGACTACAGACTTTCTAGTTAAGAAGTACATTCCAGTCCACAAGTGTAATGCCACAACAAAGAATAAATTGGTGAATTCTAAGTACTTTGCAGAAAGGTACAGGGACAGAATAACATCAGAACCTGGAATTAGAGTTTTTCAGATTCAAGAGTTAGTAAAAAATGATTTGGAGGTATATATAGGGAGGACTGTAGCAAGAGAATCTAGAAACATTGTGTTGCAGAAAATTATGGGTGATCATGTGGAGGAGTTCAAAAGAATTTTGGATTATAGGGATGAGCTTTTAAAGATCAATCCAGGTAGTACATGTGTAGTAAGGCTTAGTGAAGAAACTTTTGAAGGTGGAAGAAAGCAGTTCCAATCTTTTTACATATGTTTTGATGCTTTGAAGAGAGCATTCAAAGCTGGTGCCAGGAGATGTATTGGGTTTGATGGTTGCTTTTTTAAAGGTGTTTGTAAGGGTCAATTACTTGTGGCTGTTTGTAAGGATGGGAATAACCAGATGCTACCACTAGCTTGGGTAGTGGTTGAAGTTGAAAACAAATTCACTTGGAGATGGTTTGTTAGACTTCTGAAAAATGATCTTGAGTTGGAAGATGGGTCTGAAGTGACTACTATTACTGATATGCAGAAGGTAACCTCATATATTTTCTCTTATTCATTTTCTAGAAAAAAATTGGGACCTATTTTATGCTTATGTCAACTAATATATTTTATTTTGTTTAAGGGTCTTGACAGTACAATTTTAGATTTACTGTCAAATGTAGAGCAAAGAATGTGTGTTAGACATGTTCTAGCCAACTGGTCTAAGGATTGGAGAGGTATTGAAAGAAGAAACTATTTTTGGAAGTGTGCCAAATCTACATATGAGCAAGAATTGAGAAGAAATTTGTATCATATGGAGATGTTAGGAGATAAAATTTATGGAGATCTTCTGTGGTACAACATAGAAAGGTGGTCTAAGGTTTACTTTAAATATCACAGTTGTTATGATAGTGTTGACAATAACATGGCTGGAAGCTTCAACTCATGGATACTAGGGGCAAGATACAAGACTATCATATCAATGCTTGAGGAAATAAAGGTTAAGGTGATGAGAAGAATAGGATAGTTGAGACAGTTTTCTAAAACATGGATTACTGATATTTCTCCTATGGTACTAAAAGTGTTGCAAGAGAACACATCAAAAGCAATGAAGTGTACTCTTGAGTGGAATGGTGAATTTGGTTTTGAAGTTAAGGATAGATGGAGAAATACTTTTATAGCGAATTTGAGGGATAATACTTGTACATGTAGGTCTTGGATGTTAAGAGGTATACCTTGTTGTCATGCCATAGCTGCACTACACTTTAGAAGGCTAGAACCCATTAACTATGTTGTACATTGGTATACTAAGGAAACTTACCTCAAGACTTATAGTTACTTCATTCAGCCTGTTACTGGTATGAAAATGTGGCCCAAGTCAACCAATCTTTCTGTTATACCACCTACAATAAGAAAACTTCCAGGCAGACCCAGTAAATCTAGAAAAAAAGAACAGAATGAAAACAGGACTGGAAAGTTATCAAAGAGGGGTGTTGAGATGACCTGCAGCACATGTCACAACAAGGGTCATAATAAAAGGAGTTTTCCATTGAATTCAAGTTTCACTAGAACTAGTATGGCTTATTCTTCAGCAGCACCAAGCACAAGTAAAAGAAGAGGAAGACCAAAAGGATCTACAAAGGTAACATTTGACTTGTAATTTACTAGTATTTTAATTCTCTTTTATTTGCTTTAATTTTTTTCTCTCATTATATTTTTTCTTATGTATTGTAGGCTGCTGTAGCACCAGCAGCTACTGGTAGAGAAAAAGGATCACCTGCAGCAACTGCTGCTACTGTGGGTGTTAATAGAGGAAAAGAAACTGCAACTTGTGTTGTTGATAGAGCTATTGGTAGAGGTAGAGAAACTGGTGCTGCAGTTGTTGGTGGAGCTGGTAGAGGTAGAGGAGCTGGTGCTATAGTTTTTTGTGGAGATGGTAGAGGTAGAAAAGTTGGTGCTACAGTTGTTGGTGGAACTGGTAGAGGTAGAGAAGCTGGTACTGCAGTTGTTGGTGGAGTTGGTGGAGGTAGAAGAATTGGTACTGCAGTTGTTGGTGGAGCAAGTAGAGGTAGAGCAGCTGGTGCTGTAGTTGTGGGTGAAACTGGTAGACGTAAAAGAGTTGGTGTTGTTGATTGTACTGGTACATCAAAAGGAGATGGTGTTACTAGTGCTAGCAAAGGTAGAGGGATAGTTTATAAAAGACCTAGGATGGTTGGAATGGGGGTGCTTCATACAGAGAGTGGTTTTAAAGTCCTCAATGTAAGTTAAAATTTCTTGATTATGTTTGTCTAATTTAAAGTAAACCTTTTTAAAGTCTTTAGTTAAATTTGTTCTCTTTTATTTTTATCAGCCTGGAATGCCTATGAACTCCACCATAGTGATTGGAAATCTTGGACATCACAAATCAACATCAGGTGTGAAATGGAAAGGAAACAAAGATGTGACCCAACAAGGACTTAAAGACATAAGAGCACAAAAAGGATGAGGACAAGGTCAAATGTTGCTGAACTGAATAATCTAAGCCAAACAAGTTCAACAACCTTCCAGTAGAAGCCTGATTATGTTTTTCTCTTTCTGTATTGATTGTGTGTAATGAAACAATAGTGATTTTAACTTAGCTAGTAGTTCAATTGTGGTGACTTCAACTATGCAACTGTGACTGCACTAATTTGACATGTTTTGAAAACAATGATGTAGTAGTGACTGTATTTTTGGCTAATATTTCTGTTGAAATATCAGCAGTTGTGATTGCATTTTTTAGCTAATGTTTCTGTTGAAATATCAGTAGTCATGACTGCATTTTTTTGGCTAATGTTTCTATTGAAATATCAGCAGTTGTTACTGCATTTATAATGTGTTATGCCTAGAGTATTTGGATATTTTGCAACTTCAAATTGTAATTTGTTGCCTGCACTTATTTTTTGGTTACTAAATTATTCAAATGCAATCAATTTAACTATAAATACTCAAACAAACGCAAAAGATGTAAGCTGCACCATTACAAAAGATAAACAAACATGATTCAATTCATCTAGCAACCTTTCTCTTCTTCATATATATAAGAGAATTCAAATACAAAAGAAGTTGCACTGCTCTAACACAATAATTTGCAACACGTCATAGAACAACAACCTAGTGCTAAGGTAACCTCATTGAATCATTTTTCATATAGAGCATCCCAACCAAATAGATTAAAGCTATTACTAATATACAACAATAAAACACAACAAAGAAGTGAGTATTGTTTCTAGTCCTTCCTTCAGCTATTCGTCTCCAATTCTTTTCTTTCTCCTTGATTTTTTGAATCTCTTCTTCCAACTTCTTTAATTTCATATTAATCCCATTATCATCATGTTTTGATTCTTTAGGCTTGTCAACTTCTTCTGAATCTTCCTTGATTGATTTGCTCAATCCAATCAATTTCTCAACTTCATTGAAACGACAAGATTCAACTACATTCTCGAGCTCACCTAGTTTCTGAATTAGTTTAGGAATCACATATTTGGACCTCGGATCAATGTCTTCTGAATTCTTCCAACGCCCAAAATCGCAAGATCTTGGACCCTTCAATGGTGACAAATAAAGAATATATCAACCTCATTTCTCTTAATCAATTCTATCAAAATAACAAGAGGAATTGCAAAATTTGATACTTACCCCATAATAAGGACATGCCCAATATCTTCTACCGGGATTACTTAAAGTCCAAGATGTCTTCAAATGCAACAAAATTCCGTGATTACAATGAATAACTTGCTTCAAAGCAGAATCATTTTCCTCCATACATAGTTTACTCAAGTTAACTGACTTCATTATTGTGTGCTACAAGAAATTCATTTCAATAAATAAGATAAAGAGTAATTTAGAAAAAAAAAAATTAAAGGACACAAAGTAATTCAGAAATTCATTTTGAAAGTAATTCCTAATAAAACATAGACAAAGTAATGAATGAGATTATACCTTAATACGGAAAGAGACGAAGCTAAAATCAATTCGATTTTATGTTTTTAAATCCCAAATTTATGCGGCTTAATACAAATCAAGAGAAAGCAATTTTATTTTTTGCATCACTTTCATGATTTGAAGAAATTTTGGACTGAAGATGAAGAAGGGGAGGATAAATTAGGGTTTCTTTTATAGAAAAATAGATATAACCGTTAGGGGGGTTCAAACGGGTATTTAAAAGAAAGAGAAAAGAATTTAAAAAGACAAAAATGAGTTTTTACGCGCTCAGCATCACTTGTTTACATGCGGGCTGTTAAGGGGTTGAAATAATTCACTTTAAAGATGTTAAGGGGGGTAAATAAACGAAAGTTAAGTTTAAGTGCTAAAGTGAGTTGGGAGGACAAGTTCAGGGGAAAAAGATGTCTTTTCTCTTATTATTATTATATATAATTTACTTTTAAAATTTTTTATTTAATATGATTATGATATGAAATAGGTTATTACATAAAGTAGAGACGGAAATCTAATGTTTTTACTACAAATTGAGTAATATATGAGTAAATATCAAGACTCAAATTTAACTTTGTTCTGAAGAATAATTTTTCAACAGTTACAGGTACATCTTTTTAAAAGAAACAAAGATAAAAGGGAAAAGGCTCAAATATGCCACTGAACTATCAGAAATGGCTCATTTATGCCATCCGTTAAAAGTTGGGCTCATTCATACCATCGCCATTACAAAATCGGTCCATCCATGCCATTACTTTTTAACAGATGATTTTTAAAAACAACCTTGCCACGTGGCAGCTTATTAGAGGGCCACGTCATTTTTTTTATTTTAATTTTTTTAAAAAAATAATATTTATTTGATTCATTAAAAAGAATCCACGCAACTTTTTGATCTATTGAAAATTAGTTTGATCTATACTTTTAAAATTTGATTAATTTTTCATGAATATATTCTTAAAACATTCTCGTTCGATTCGTTTTTTTGTCATTTTTGACATATTAAGATTGTTTTCATATTTTACCTTTAATATTAATTATTTTTTTCTTCAAATTAATTTCAAATACAATAGTAAACATCATTTAATAAATATATTATAATAAAATAGCTATTTTAATTGACGGGCGAGTAACTAAAAGGGAACGGAGAGAGTATACACTCCACGCTTTTTATCACTTTATTTATTTATTTATTTTAAAAGATTCACGTTAACTAAAGCTTTTGTCATTTTTCAGTTGAAACTGAAGGGATATATAAACATCAATTATTATTATTATATTATTAATAGTTAGCTTCTCATTTTGCCAACTCTACGTATACTATATATGTCGGCATGTTGTCGCCTTCCTGTTTTTGCAATGATAAATGATGATGCATAAAGTGTTACGTACAAATGTTGAATGTTGATCAGGGGCGGCTCAACCCTTTAGGAGAAAAAGCGGCCGCCTAAGACCCCAAAATTTGAGGGGCCTATTTTTGTTTAGTAATAATAAATTACAAATTTTAAGAAATATATTAAATACTATTTATAGAAAAAAGAAAAATTTTATATAAAAAAATAAAACGCAAGGCCTCCGTTTGATTTTTGCCTTAGGTCATAAATTTGCTTGAGCCGCCCCTGATGTTGATGATGTCATTCTATGCTTAATAAAAAAATAAAAAGTTACTAACATTCGGCTGACAAAATATTTCATGTATGCTAAGACATACTATATGCTTAATTAGAATAGCGTTTGGTTATAAATTTTAGTAGATTTAAAAAAAAAAAATCTTTAAATATTTGTTTGATCATGAAAAATTAATCAAATTTTAAAAGCATAGATCAAATTAATTTTTAATGGATCAAAAAATTGGGTGGATTCTTTTTAATGGATAAAAAAAAAATTAAAAAGAAAATTATTTTTTAAAAAAATAAAAAAATAAAAAAAATAAAAAATGACATGGCCCTCTAATAAGCTGCCACGCGGCAAGACTGTTTTTTAAAACCGGCTGTTAAAAAGTAATGGCATGGATGAGCCAGTTTTGTAACGGCGATGGCATAAATGAGCCCAACTTTTAACGGATGACATAAATGAGTCATTTCTGATAGTTCAGTGGCATATTTGAGCCTTTTCCCAAGATAAAAATAAAATGGTGAACTAAAAGGACTATGGAAGTTTGTAAAAACTACTAAAGGGCATTACGGTCAAAATGATATTTAAATGGCAAATAGTAGAGCGCAAACTCCAGGTTACCTGTTATAACTTAGGAGGAGGGAAATTGTAACTGAAATTGAAATTAAAACTTTAAATTCTTATTTATTCATATTTATAACCACTATTCAATTCTCTTTCTATAAGTAATAATAACTTGCTCATCTTTCTCTTGATGTAATTTGTGATTATTCTAAGGAACCAAAACAAGACAATGGGGTGCAGTATCTTAGTACCAGATATTGTTCCTTCTCCAATCCGAGATGCTGAAACACTTAGGAAATCATTCAAAGGACATTTTCTTGGTAATATCTCATTCTTTCTTTTTTAAAATATATATATATATATATATATATATATATATATATATATATATATTTATCTTTGTTTATTATTGTTTTTTATAATCAATCCTAGTGGGTTGTTTAATGTGTTTCGATTATTGCACTATTTTTGTTGTTGTCTTTGCTCCCTTCTTGTAGACTTTGCACTGTTTCCTTGTTACTTGCTATATTTTGTTCGCTATTTCCGTCATCTCTGTACCTGGATTTGTTGTGCTTGAGCAAAGGGTCTTTAGAAAACTACCTCTCTACCTCCACGAGGTAGACTTGTGGGATTTAGCTGGATATATTATTGTTGTTATTTTTGATGAATTGTGTGGAATAGTAAGAGTCTAATTCAGTGTTGTTATTTTTGATGAACTGACTGGAATAGTAAGAACTAAGATTCGAATTCAGAATTTAAACTCCATGTTTGTTCAACTTATGCTCTTACCATCATTTTCCAATACGTTCAGAATTTAACATTTGTTACAATTCTAGTAATTTTTAACGTACTCCATCTGTTCCAAAATTCTTATCACGATTTCTTTTTTGAGAGTTAAACCGTATTAACTTTGACCAACATTAAGATATTTTTCTTTTAATTATATTGATATGAGAAAAGTTGCAATTTATGGTCCTTTTTGTATAGTTTTTAAATATCTAAATTTTAATTTTAAAATTAGTCAAATCGCCTCACGAGAGGCGAAATGTAACTGCTATTTTGGAACCGAGGGAGTATATAGTTATGTTTGTTGTCCATAATATTGGGTTCAGTTGAACTGATGAACTACAACTACAAGGATGGGTAACGTCCTTTTTATGTAATTTTTTAGGACTGGGAACTGATGAGAAAGTGATAGTAAGTGTGTTGGGACATAGAAATGCAAGTCAGAGGAAGAAGATTAAAGAAGCATATCAGCAGCTTTATGACAAATCCCTTATTGATGATCTTCATTCTGAATTATCTGGTGATTTCAGGGTATTCTCTTTTTTTTTCTTCGTACAAACATCTGTTTTATATGCTAATAAATCATAAGCCTATGTTGGTGGAAGGTAGCATATCGTCAATGAGATAGTCGAGGAGTGAAATTCTGTTAGAATTAAAAATGGATAAGCTTGTTGACGGTTCCTTTCCTGCAGATTTACTACTTAATCTCAAAAGTTTTATAACTTTCTTCGTTTTTCATGTTTGATGCATGACAGAAGGCAGTGATCCTCTGGACATATGATCCTCCTGAACGAGATGCGAGGCTAGTGAATGAGGTTTTAAATTCATGGATGCATGACATAACCCGTCTACAAGTGATAGTAGAGATAGCCTGTGCATCTACTCCTGATCATCTGATTGCTGTGAGACAAGCGTACTGTGCTCTCTTTGGCTGTTCACTTGAAGAAGATATCATAGCACATACCTCTATTCCTGTTCAAAAGGTTAATTTATTTCACTATTTCCAGTCACAGTACTATTAATTGAAGATGAATAATGTTCTTTCAACAATATTGTTCAATCTTTCTTCGTTCGCCGGTGCAGTATTATCTCATTTGTAATAGGAAAAAGGTCAAAATTCCCTCTCTACTATATTAGTTGTCTTATTTTTATCCCCTGATACACTTTGGCGTCATTCATACCCTTGTCATTAGCAAATCCTCTTATATTTTCCCTTGCTTTAGTGGAGCTCAAATAGATTTTCTTGGGAAAATCCGAGACAATTTGCTAACAGAAAGGGGACGTATCGTCCCAAAGTATAAGGAGGGCAGAATTAAGATATTTCTTTTTACTTATGCTCAGAGCCTGTTGTGCAGGTTCTAATCAGTCTAGTCAGTTCCTACAGATACAACAAGCAATTAGTCGACCATAGTATTGCTAATCTAGAGGCTTCAAAGCTTCGTGAAGCCACTAGAACAAAACAATTAGATTGTGACGAACTTGTCCTGATACTCAGCACCAGGAACATTCATCAGCTTAAGGCAACATTCGAGTGCTATAAGCAAAACTATGGATTCTCCATTGATCAGGTCAGTTATCTTTAAGCCACCAGATTTACTTCGCTTTAACTATTCTTGCTCTTCTGTCAGTCTTATTTTTTTGGACCAACTTTCCATCACAGGATATAACGAATTGTGGCGAAGGTCTCTTAGAATCTATCTTGAAAGTGGTTATCTGGTGCATAGACTCCCCGGAGAAGCATTTTGCTGAGGTAACAAAAAATGGTCATAAACGATTGCCTCGTTAGACTTTATTTTTTTCTTATTATTTTATGCCCTTTTTTTCCTTCAAGAATCCTTCTATTTAGGTGCATATAGTCATCTTTGTCCTCAAACACTTGCTCTTGATATCGAGCGGTTTTGAAGTTTGAACTGTTTTATCATCTCCTTATATCCCCTGGATATCAAATAGCGCTTGTCACCTATTGACAGTGACTAAATCATCCTTTTTTCTCCTCCGTATCTTGGCCTTTCAGGTCATAAAGGGCTCCACGGATGGGCTTGGAACTGACGAGGATTCTCTGACTAGAACCATTGTAACTAGAGCTGAAATTGATATGATGAAAGTTAAGGAAGAATATGTTAAAATGAAGAATACTACTCTTGAATATGCAGTAGCTGATGACACATCAGGTTACTACAAGGAGTTCCTGATGACCCTGCTTGGGGCCAGTGAGTAGTTTGTAGCATTAGCATCCTTTATCATTGGTAATTTCAAGAATTGGTGATATTGTCATTTAACTTTATTTCCTTTCAATAGCAATTAGCGCTTGTGGTCTGGCCCTTCCCCGGATACTGCGCATAGCACAAATTTAGTGCACGGGGTTGTTGTTTTTATTTTTGCTTTGAAGTTGATGTATCACACTGACTTCTGAGAGTGATCTTTGATAGTATTTGTGTCAGCATTAGAAGAAGAAATATTGTGTACCTTAATTGTGGTTTGGTACTTTGTTTCTGAATGAATGGTGGCCATTCTGTTCTAGTCTCGTAGAAACAAAACATTATTGCTGACATTTTAGTTCTTTACAGGATTAGTGTTATCTACATTACCTATCTTATCTCTTGAGGTCATCGAGTTTGAATTCATGTTTGAGGAATAAAATAGAAGTGATTTTGAATCTCATGATCTTAAATCAAAGATATGTTTAATGCATCAAAATGTCCTTCAATATTGTGGTCTTAAACATGTCGGAAAAGTTAGAATTAAAGAGTTACAAAAAGAAGAAAGGGTTATTCATTTTTTAAACAGACCAAAATGAAAAGTGGATCAAACAAATTCAAGCGGAGGGAGTACTTTGAGAATCAGAGTAGCATTTGATTATGAATACAAATTTAAGTTGTTTCTGAATTTCTCTGAGTAATTTAAAATGATACGTAAAGGTGAAAATTACTTTTTATTGGCCTAATGTGATTTCCAGAATTATACCTTCAACCTTAAAAAATAAAGAAAAAAATATACATGATCAAACGACAACTAAATTTTATTGAGTTGTATACTAGATTACCAGTAGCTAATTTAACGGAACCAATCTTAAGTTTGAGTAAGACAGAGATGTGAAGGAGTAGATAAGTAACCATTGAAGGGGTCGGGGAAACCTCAAGGTGGTGAGATACGGAGCCATTATTCAAAGGCATATCTAGATTTTTGAGTGGATAGATGCATTATTATGAAAATATTTCTAGAGTGAGTTCACACATTTATATTTAAATATTTTTAGAAAAAAATATAACACTACTATATATGATCTAGGGAGGGGAGTATAGCTAACGTGAACCCAGTAAACTCTGTTAAAGTAGAATTATTTCATTACTAGGACTCTTTGTAATTATCTTTTACATTTGTAATTAGCGTATGACTCTTGGTAGTTATTCCCTGTATCTATCCTTTTTACTTTGTACAACTATATAAGCTTGTTTTGACAATTCAAATGATTCAAAACAGGAAAATCGTTTTAAGTTAAAGATTCTGAGTAAACGGTTTCTATTAACGTTTTAGGAAGGTGTTAGGCACCTAAAACGTCCGCTAACTTGCGGTTATCCAGACTGTATGAAAATCGTCTTTGATTAACCTTGAAAGAAGATGATTTTTGAAAGAGAAAGCGATTTTAGGAATATTTTGGTGTTTATGCGAAGCCAGTTTTTAGGCGACTTGACTAAGGATTTAATTAGGTTCGCAAAACACGTAAGGTAAACAAGCATAAAAAGGGGAAGGGGAGGAAGTAGGGATTTAGGTCATTGGGTCCAAATCAATAAGACCTGTCCTAATCTAATTGGGCTTTCAACCCGTTTCACCAGTCCTAAACTATTCTTTCAGGCTCGTTGGCCCAAAATCTGCTCCACCTGTATTAAGTACAACCTTGGCTTCGTGGCCCAAATGAATGAATAAAAATAATAACTAAATAAATAAAGACAACAATAATAAATGACTAAATAAATGAATGAAATGGAAATCGAGACTTTCAAGTCTCTTGGCCGCTTCAACCGTAGGACTTTAATCCATTATTCTTCTTTCGACTTCTTGCATCCATATGTCATATGATCGATGTTGGTTTTGGATATAGGCCTCATTGGCCCCTTTGAAAATGCAACGGGAGTGAGTCCCTTGTGGACTCCAAATAGATCACATGCGAACGAAAAAGAGAAAGAAGGATGAGAATCTATTCGATACCCGAACCACTAATTTAATACACAGACAAAACCCAATGGGATCAAATAATTTCTATTTTTATCAATGATTAGTCTCAAACTGACTTAAGTTATACTTTTATCCGAGAAGGGACCCAACTAAAAAGGAGAACATAATACCAAATCACCTTTGGGGAAAACTTGAATTTATTAGGCTAACTGGGGTACAAACAATCACACATCTTGAGCTTCTTAAATCATGCATCTTTAGATGGGAAAAAATAACTTTATAGACCAAGTCCTATTACCAAACAACAAAACAAGTATCTGTAGTCTTCTTGCACAAAACAAAACAATTAAAAGACTCCATTGAACTCACACTCCTAGTGTTTTCATGGTCCTACAGAGAGAGGCTTAGAGAAAATAAAAAGGATAAATATTACAGGGGAAGGAAACATAAAATGGAGAAGCTAGGGGGGAAGGCCCAACCAACAAGAATATTTCCTAATTCGCATAGATATGGACAATATTCCTACGCAGAAGACAACCCAAAAGGACAACAATCACTCCAACTAATGTTAAATGAAAGATATGATTTATTAATCAAACCTACAAATAAACTAAACTTCAGAGAGCGACAAGTAACAAATACTCAAATAAAAGATTTTTCGACCAACATCTCCCTCTCTTTGGCAAGTCGCGAAGAAATCGTGAGCCAGGAGTTCATCAGAGAATTTCAACAACACTTTGCTCAAAATAAAGACCAGAGAAACCCCACAAATTCCGAGTTGAACAAGTAAACAGAGAAGATTAAATAGAAACCCAGGAAAGAAAACTTTTGCCCAACAAATTCAATGAGCGAAATCTCGGCTAAAACGGTCAAATAGAAGATATAGCGATTAAGACAGCCTCTAATAAGGCGGAGTTCAGCAGCAAAGCTAGGATTAACACATATTCAGTTGGAACATCGGACAGTAAATCAGATGACATTCAAATTGAAGAAATACGATTTTTTTCGCATAAAGACGGACATAATCATCGTCACAAGAACCCAAAGATGGACATAATCATTTTGCGTAAACAGTTCGGACAATGAATTAAACATGGCTAGAATATCGACACTACATAAAGACGGACGTATTCATCATCACAAGAACCCAAAGGCCTTCAAGGCTTACAGCAGACAACTCCCAAGTATCTCTATAGCTACTAACGCCATTAACGGATTGATAACAAGAAGAAAACATCAAGAAAACTTAAACTGACAGATCAATTATGAGAAGAAAACACCAAAACAAAAAGGACGATGTGTTTACCTCTTTTGGGGCAGCAAAACGGAACTCGAGCTTTCGTTGTATTCATAACCACTGGAAAATAATGTCGTCATCAACTCAGAAATCACAATCAGTCGACGAACCTTCAAAGCTTCCGATTAAATGATCGACTTTCAAAGAAGAAGGAATGAGATCAATTTTCAAAGAAGAAGTAACGAGATAATTTTGCTAAAAAAGCTGATATACTATAAGAAAATTTCTTCTGCTTTTTTTTTTAGAATTTTCCAACCAGAATTTTTCGACGCCTGAATATCCAATCCAAAAAGGGAAGAAGATAGAATTTTTTTTTTTGGTATAGTGACCCAAGGGGTCCTTACATAGAAGACGAATTGGGGGTAAATTGGGGATTTTTGGAATAGAATATTTTGGGATTTGAAATTCAAATCCTCTTACGGCCTAGGGTTTCATCAATAAGGGTACCCATTTGGATTATCTTCAACAGATTTTCGAAGAAAGCCAATAGAAAATGGGGTAAATAGAACCATCTCCCTCAAACCAATCAAAATCGTTCCAATATGTACCAACCTTGTACCATTATCCCGAGATTCGTGGATTTGAACGTTGGACGAGCCAACTAAGAAATCTTCTAGAAGCTTCTCGTCCTTTCTTCGCATAAAATCCGCGTGGGATGCACGTGATGCACGCAAGCATCGGATTGAGGTCGGGTTGAAGCTGGTCGGGCTTGAAATCGGGTCAGAGATATTGTTCGCATGGTGACGGGTTTGGATCGGGTCTTTAGGTGGCTGAGATCGTCGTTGTTAGGTGAAAACATTGATGTTAAAAGCTATCAATGTGGAAATTGTTGGTGTTATCGATGTTTTTGGTTATTGAATTATTGATGATGTTGTGCGTATGGTTGGTGTCGTCGTTGTTAACTATTGTTTCTGCTATTGAAGAATAAAGGGGGAAATGGGTCGGGTCAGAAATTGGGTTGACGTTGGAGTGGGCCTGGGTAGTTATTAATTTGTTGTTGGGCTGGTGAATGGGTAAAAGGGAGTGGGACGGATGGGAATTGGGTTTGTGTTGTTGAATGGGCTGTTATAATTTTAAGGGAAAAGTGGGCTGGTTGGTTATAATATTGTTAAGAATTTAGGATTTGGCCAAAATTAATTAATATTTCAATTCAATTAAAAATTAGATTGGTCACACTGCATTGCAAATATGGCCAATTAATTTCAATTAGGATCAAATTTAATAATTTGACTAAATTGAATCAAAATTAGATATGAATTAATACCTTGTTTAATCTTGGACTTTTTCATTTAATAAAAATCAAATACATATTTTTTTTTTCAAATAAATTACTTTCAAGAACAAATTATATTTGAATCAAGATTTCCCCTTTTGAAATAATTCTCAAGCTCAATTCAAATAAAAAGTCCAATTTTGATAAGAATATTCATTTAAGTAACAAAATTTATGCGATCTCACATATGTGAATACGAAATCAACCCAAATAAATATTTTAGAGCGTATTTATCCGGATGAAATAAATATTTCTTTTTAGTAAAAATTGAAGAAATCTCAGGATTAAATTTAGTTGCGGAGGGCAAAAATTAGGTGTCAACAACTGCCCCCTCCCTTTGGGTAGGGTGGATGCAAGTAACCCTGGGCAAAGGGAGGTTGACGCTCCTAATTTTTGTCCGACCACAAATTCAAATCTGAAAAAGGTTGGTTTTTCGCACGAGTTTCATGGAGTTATGGCCGAACCTCGGTATCAGGTTTCCTACATATCTCAGGTTTTATGAGAATTCAGGCCACTTGTAGTTCATAAAGCTTGATTTAAAGCACGATTTTCAAGAAAATTCACCATCACGGTTTTAGAGTTTTTGGTTAAATCGAGAAGCTGGGGAATAAAGGGATTTGAGGGAGGTTGGAATGAAGTCGAGTTTTCTACGTAGATCCCAGCCTACATATCCCCAAGATTTCAGGGAATCAGACTGTTTGTAGTTCGACTCAATCGGTAGAAAAGACGATCTTTATTTCAGACGATCTTTGGCTCGGGATGAGTGACAAGTTAATGATCGAGTCGTGGAAAAGAGGCTTTCAACCTCTTAACCATGAATTTGGGATCCTTTACATCCATAGGCAAGAACTTACCTGGACATAATTTCCAAAACTCTAGGTGTGTTGTCACCCGGATTTGAAGAAAGAGACGGTTATCCTCGACATGAGTTGAGAAAAATCCCAGAGGCGAAGCTGAAACTACAATATCCTGAGATACCCACATGCCTTCTAACAGGGGTGTGGTTGGATGGCAGTGGTGCTCATCCTTTAGCTCGCGTCCAAAGAGTTTGACATCCCTCTTTAGACTATGTCCCATTTTGCTACTAAGAAAGAGTTCCACGTTGTGTTGCATCCTATCTGAAGTCATCCGCACCTGTGGTTTTGATTTGAGATTTTCATCCTCTCGGATGCTCTCGACAATGCTTCAAGCAAAAAGTGTTAGTGCTAAACATAATTCACGAAAGAGGTATGTAGTCTTTTACCATATCTCCACGTGAGTTGTGGCCTGAAAAGCGGAGTCATCTCTTCATGTACCTGTTTGTAATGAAATAACTGGCAACGACAAACACAACAACCATTTTGGTTGTTGTATAATTAAGAGATTTGTCGGTTGAATATGTCTTCAAAGTGGGGTGGCCCTTTTGGATACCGGCGACACTTTATGCAGAACGGTCCTTGCAACTGTGTAATCTTGCATTGATAAGGCAACCCTTTTGGTCACCTATATCACTTGTTGTATGTGGAATGATAACCTCTCCGGTTATAGCCGATGATCGATTTATAAATTTCCCTTAAATTGTCAATCTTTGGATAATCTTGCGCATTATTTGATGTTGGATACGAGGGGACTTATAGATATCCTTTGAATTGCTAGCTTTTAGGTAATCCTGCACATTATCCGACCTTGGATAAGAGATGGCTTACAGATATTCCTCAAATCGCTAGCTTTTACGTGTTCTTGCACATCATCCGACCTTGGATACAATATGACTTATAGATATCACTCAAATTGGTAGTCCTTGGGTAATCCTGCACATAATCGATCATGGATATGACGCGACTTATAGAGAACCTTTGGACGTATCAATTTAATAATCTTGCATATTCTCCGGTAAGAATTTAGTTGCGACTTATGTATAACCTCCAGACTATCGACTTTTTGGGCAATCTTGCACACTATCCAGTTAGGATGTTGTTATGACTTACGGATGACCTACAGGCTATCAACTCATAGGTGATCTTGCACACTATTCTATTTCAAATAATATGACTTATAGATGACCCTCAAATTGTCAATTTCTAGGAAATCTTATATATCATTCATCCTTAGATAGCGACTTAAAGACGTCCCTTCAAATCGTGTGCTCTTGATGCATTCAGATGTTGATTCATAAAATGATGAGATATCCTCGACGCCAGCGTTTATGTCTAGCGTGTCAACAGATATTAAATGGTGGTGATGATATCCTCGACGCCAGCGTTTATGTCTTGCGTGTCAATAGATATGAAATGCTGATAATATCCTCGACGCCAGCATTTATGTCTTGCGTGTCAATGGATATGAAATGCTTATGATATCCTCGACGCCAGCGTTTATGTCTTGCGTGTCAACAGATATGAAATATCCCTCTCGGCAAATGGTATGAATGACCCTCTTGGCAATGATATGAATGGCCCTCTTGGCAATGATGTGAAATGTCCCTCTTGGCAATGATATGCCATGGCCCTCTTGGCAATGATATGCAATGGCCCTCTTGGCAATTTAAAAATAGTTTCACCTAAGTTTGTTTGTCTGCGTCTTGCTTTCTACATGTACCTGTACTTGAAGTAGACGATTAGTAGACACAAAGACGCTTTTGCTAGCGACCATTTTTTAGAAAAATTCTAAATACAATGTTCGTAAAGAAAAGAAGACACCTTTTTTTGTCCTCCATGATCTCAAGAAATGAGATGGACAATTCAAATGGTCCTCGATAAATGGGTATTAAACCCATTTTTGAGCTACCCAAAAATACCGTTCTTAAGCATTATATGCTCTGGCATGGCTCCCGACTTGCTTGGGGATTTTTTTGAAAGAAACGCTCATTTTGTATATCAATCCCTGTATCCACAGAAAAATGATTAGTTTGAATTAAACTACTCCGTGTTGACCTTTTTCGATTCTCCATTTGTTCCACGCCATCTTTTGGGTACTCCATCATGTTGGGACTTCCACCCTGACTCCCCGTCCTAATTGATTTCTGGGCAATCACTAAGTAAGAGATTTATATAAATTTTTGAAAGTATTCTTAATTTTTAGAAAATAGTTTCGAAAACTCTTGTAAAAATCTAGAAAATCTCTGCCAGTCATGTCATGTGCTAGCTCAACGACCATCTTTCTCTTAATTCTGACAATATCCGACATTTGATGGAGTATTTCTAGGGATTCAGCATTGTCGAGGCTCTCTACCAGAAGTTTTATCAAAGACGGAGATTCAGTCTTCCTAGACTTTATCACAGGTGGTGATTCTCAAATCTCAACTTCGACCTCTAGTGCTGGGAAATTTAAAATATATTCCAGTACTTGGTGGAAATTTTGAGGCCCTCCTCAAAATTTTTGCCCCAGTTTAAAGTAGTTTGATATAACGCCAACTCGAGAGGATCCAAAGTCTTTGTTGGTATTCATCCTCTTTGTTGGATGTTGATCTTCTCTTGTGAATTTCGAGATTTCTTCTCGAAAATTTTTCCCCAGTTTCCATTCTCTGGGGTTATATGAACGAGCTGTTGGGGCGCCTACGTATCCCGTTAAAGCAGGAATCAGGTCAAACGTAGTTCATGACTACGCTAAGGATATATAAAAAAATCTAATGGGTTAACCAAAGCCGACATAGGCCGCCTACGTATCTCATTCTTGAGGATTCAGGTCATCACGTAGTTCATATATAAAAGGAAAGGATAAATTTTCCTAAGGGGTTAACCGAAGCCGACATAGGCCGCCTACGTATCCCGTTCTTGGAAATTCAGGTCAAACGTAGTTCATACATAAAGGGAAAGGAATTCTAGGAAGTTACGCAATAGAAAACAACATTACTACAAAGGCGATTACAAGTAAACTAAGGAAACACAAAAACTAGAACGTCGTTCAAACATAATATCTTTTTACTGCATCAGAATTGATTGGTTGGTCCACTCTTGACCATCCATCTCAGACAAAATCAGAGCCCCTCCAGATAGTACCTTGCGAACTATGTATGGACCTTGCCAATTTTGAGAGAACTTGACCTTGTACTCTTCTTGGTGAGGGAGTATGCATTTGAGAACTAATTGCCCAACCTCAAATGTTTGAGCTCATTCTTTCTTGTTGAAGGCACGAATCATCCTGTGCTGATATAACTGACCATGACACATAGCAACCATTCTCTTTTCATCAATCAACGTGAGTTGTTCATAGTGAGCGCGAACCCATTCTTCGTTGCTTAGTCTGGTTTCCTGAATAATCCTTAGGGAAGGTATTTCAACCTCAGCAGGTATCTCAACTTTATTCCCATAAACCAATAGATAAGGAGTCACCCCGGTGAAGGTTCGAACTGTCGTGCGATACCTTAGCAAAGCGTAAGGCAACATCTCATGACATGATGTATCATTTTCGATCATCTTTCTCAAGATCTTCTTGATGTTCTTATTGGCAGCTTTCACGGCTCCATTCATCTGTGGACGATATGTGGTCGAGTTGCGATGCACTATTTTAAAATGATCACAAATATCATTCATCAAGTGACTGTTCATGTTTTCTCCATTATCAGTAATGATCGATTCTGGCAGTCCAAATCGGCAAATCAAGCTATTCCTGACAAAATCTGCAACCACTTTCTCAGTGACGGCTCTATATGAAACAGCTTCGACCCACTTAGTAAAGTAGTCAATAGCAACCAAAATAAATCTATGCCCATTTTATGCCAGTGGCTCTATTGGTCCGATAACATTCATGCCCCAAGCTACGAAAGGCCAAGGTGAATTCATTGCATGAAGCTCATGTGGAGGCATTTGAATCAATCTCCGTGCATCTGACATTTTGGACACTTTTGCACATACCTGCTACAATCATTTTCCATAGTCATCCAGAAGTAACCAGTTCTCAGGATCTTTCTAGCAAAGGAGAACCCATTCATGTGGGCCCCATAAACTCCAGCGTGTACTTATTTTATCAATTTATTGGCTTTTACATCATCGATGCATCTTAAGAATCCCAAATCTGGAGTCCTTCTAAAAAGGATTTCCCCACTTAGAAAATAGTTCTTCGCCAAATGCTGGATTGTCTTCTTTTGATTGTTACTGGCCTCTTCAGGATATATTCTAAATATCTTTTGATATCATAATACCATGGCTTTCCATCAGGATCCTCTTCAACGTGTGCACAATGGGCGGGTTGCTCCTTCAAGCTTATTTCCAAAGGATCAATGTAACTTTGATCTGGGTGTTGAATCATGGATGATATAGTGGCCAAAGCGTCAGCAAACTCATTTTGCATCCTTGGGATATGTCTGAAATCAACTTCTTTGAATTTTCCATATAATTCCTGCACCAGCTCCACATAAAGAGTAATCTTGGAATTTTTTACCACCCATTCTCCCCGTACCTGATGAATCAGTAAGTCTGAATCCCCGATGACTAGCAATTCACGAACTCCCATATCAAGTGTCAATCTGAGACCTAAGATGCAAGCTTCATATTTGGCCATGTTGTTGGTGCATGGGAAACGCAACTTAGCAGTTACCGGATAGTGTTGACCCATTTCTGACACCAAAACTGCTCCGATTCCTGAACCTTTGAAGTTGACCGCCCCATCAAAGAATAGCCTCCATCCAGGGTAAATTTCTGTAATGTCTTCTCCTACGAATAAAACTTCCTCATCTGGGAAATAAGTCTGAAGTGGATCATATTCATCATCAATCGGATTCTCTTCCAAATGATTTGCTAAAGCTTTCCCCTTGATTGGCTTTTGAGTTACATACACAATGTCAAACTCACTCAGCAACATTTGCCATTTGTCTAGCTTTCCCGTGGGCATGGTTTTCTGGAATATATACTTCAATGGATCCATTCTCGAGATGAGGTATGTTGTGTATGACGACAGATAATGCCTCAACTTTTGTGCGGCCCAAGTCAAAGTGCAACATGTCCTTTCTACGAGAGTGTAACGGGCTTCATATGGTGTAAACTTTTTACTCAAGTAGTAGATGGCTTTCTCTTTCCTACCGGTCTCATTATATTGCCCGAGGACACATCCGAAAGCATTTTTTGAGACTGATAGGTAAAGCAGCAATGGACTTTCTTCTCTGGGAGAAACCAAAACCGGTGGTGCAGACAAATATTCCTTGATGCGGTCGAAAGCTCTCTGATATTCTTCTGTCCACTCATTCAATGCATTTTTCTTCAACATCTTGAGAATTGGCTCGCATATGACTTTTGATTGAGTAATGAACCTGCTAATGTAATTCAAACGGCCCATGAAACTCATAACCTCCTTCTTGGTCCTCGGCGGTGGAAAATCCTGAATTGTCTTGATTTTAGATGGGTCTAGCTCGATGCCTCTCCTACTGAATATGAATCCCAGTAACTTCCCTGATGGCACACCAAAAGCACACTTAGCAGGGTTTAACTTCAAATTGTACTTTCTTAATCTGTTGAAGAATTTCTCCAGATGGGTCAGATGATCCGAACTCTCACGGGATTTGATAATTACATCATCAACGTACACCTCAATCTCTTTATGAATCATATCATGGAAAATTGTCGTCATAGCCCTCATATATGTTGCACCCGTATTCTTAAGACCAAAAGGCATTACCCTATAATGATAAACACCCCAGGGCATAATAAAAGTCATTTTTTGCGTCTTCCTCATCCATCAATATCTGATGATACCCAGCAAAACAATCAACGAAAGACTGCATTTCATGTTTTTCACAATTATCAATGAGGATGTGGATGTTGGGCAGCGAAAAATTATCTTTAGGACTGGCTTTATTCAAGTCTCTATAGTCAACACAAATTCGAATCTTGTCGTCCTTCTTCGGCACCGAGACAATATTGGCTAGCCATGTCGGATATTTTGTGACCTCCACAACCTTAGACTGAATTTGTTTTGTCACTTCTTCCTTGATCTTTATACTTAAATTTGGCTTGAATTTCCTCATTTTTTGCTTGACTGGATCAAACTCGGGATTTATCAGCAACTTATGCGACACAATGTTGTTGCTTAATCCCGACATATCATCATAGGACCAGGCAAACACGTCAATGTATTCCTGCAATAGGTGAATGATCTCTCTCTTTTGTGCTTCCGCCAGGTGGACACTGACACTTGTTTCTTTGATTTCATCATAATCTCCCAGGTTGACTGTTTCAGTTTCCTCTAGGTTGGGCTTCTCCCGGTTCTCAAACTCCTCTATATCTTTAAATAATCATTTCTCATCACCTTCCTTCCAATCATCATCATTCCCTTCATTTTGTTCGTCTAAGCTTTACATGACATGACATTGGCAGGTTTTGAGTTACTGTTACTGTAATAAACAAACAAATCAAGTTAGATGATAACAAGATAATAATAAAATGTACGAATAGTGGTGTTTCAAAAAATAATTTATTTATATATATATATATTTTTTATTTATTTATTTATTTATTATTATTTTTTTCTTTTCTTTTTTTTTTCAAAATAAGGAAAGGCTTTTTCATTAAAATTTGAGAGATAATTACAAACTATGGCTCATGACTCGCGCAAACACAAGCCCATGCCTTTTGAAAGAAGTAAAATACGAAAAGGAAATTTGAGATGTAAAGGGTGGATCGCGGGGCCTCATCCGGATCATCACCGATTTTAAGAAACTATTAGTAATTGTCCTTTCATCTACCACGATGGGTAACGGGTTATGAATGGAGTGGAGGTCCAGTTTTGCAAGGCCTCCCCTGGTGCAATCTTCTTCACTCCACTAAACTTTGGGAAATCTTCTGGTACAGCATTGCATCCCTCGAACAGATTTCCTATCCCATCCCCAAGACCATCCTCATTCGACATCTCACGCACGGGAAATGACTGGTATAGGAGCGGTAGAGGCATAAATAGACTCACCTCTGACTTATTCTCAATCTCATCCTCCTTTGTAGGACAATATCCTAACCCATACTTAGAGGCTTTCTATGGGATCATGATAGGCTCAATAATTCCTTGCAGACTCTTACCCAAACCCCGACCAGGCTCGAATCTATTTCTTAACATCACCGTCGCAATCATTTTGTAGACAGAAGGCATTGGCGCTTTGGGCGTCAGATCCTTCTCCACAACATTTACAATTCCTACTGTATAAAAACTACTACCCTTTGGTACATCTTCAATCACCGGCACATAACTATTGGGAAGATCCGTTCGGCTTCCTTCCCCTTGGATGACTACTTCATGATCCTCCCAAATGAACTTCAATAATTGATGAAGAGGTAATGAAACGGCCTTTTCACCATGTATCCACGGTCTTCCCAAGAGTAGGTTGTAGCTAGGATGAATATCCATAACATGAAATTTAGTTTTGAACTCAGCAGGTCCCATTTAGATGTACAAATTAATTTCTCCTATGGTATCTCTCTGCCCTCCATCAAATGCTCCCACATTTATGTGGATTTGATGAATTTTTCCCAAATCATAGACCATTTGAACCAACGTGAAGAGAGGATAAATGTTCACACCAGATCCATCATCTATCAATACCTGATTAATTGCATAGTCTCGGCAAATGACAGTGACGTGCAAGGCTTTGTTGTGCATCGCTTTCTCAAACGGCAACTCTTCATCACTGAATGATATGCAATGATTTCCCACAATATTTCCTATTATCGCAGCCAGTTTCTCAACACTCATTCCTGCGGGAACATACGCTTCATCCAAGACCTTCGATAGAGTTTGTCGGTGGTATTGTGAACTCATTAATAATGCCAAAATGGAAATTTGGGCTGGAGTCTTCTCTAAATGTTTGAAAATTGAATAGTCTTTTGGTTGTATACGCCTCCAAAATTCCTCAGCCTCCCCTTCAGTGATTGGCCTTTTCTGTAAATCTTTTTTGTTGGTCAATTCTTCATGGATATAGCATCGTCCCGATCGCGTCATCCGTTGGGTAGCAGAAATCTGTACAATAAACTCCTTCCTTGGTGGGGGAGTGTACACTTGGATCGGGGCCGTCATCATTATAAATGGGGCTTTCTTGGTGACGCTTAAGGCAGCCATAACTCTCTCTATCTTTTCTACCTCTTCCGCCCTTTTACACTTTTCTGAATTCACCTTAGTAATAGTTTTGCCAGACACCCATTCTTCTTCTATTTCAATCATTTTAACTGTAGGTCCCCCATGATTAGGCAATGGGTTACTGTTGACATTTGGTATCGGTGACTGAAGCGTGATGACCTTTTGATCAATTAGATCTTGGATCTTATGTTTCAAGGTAATACAGTCCTCGGTACTGTGCCCTGCTGCTCCTAAATAATAGGCACAATTTTGATCAGGATGATAAAATCAGGAGTAGGGATTGACAGGTTTTGGCTGGATCGGTTGAAAATGACCGGTATTTTTCAATCTTTCAAATAGTTGGGTGCGATTTTTCGAAAGCGGCGTGAAGTTTTGGGGCAGTTTCTTTTTGACGTTTGGACGCGGAGGGTTATAATGATTCTGATTTGCAGGAGGAGCACTTGATGATAATTTAGAGGTGCTTGGATGTTTGTTCGGTTGTTTGGAAGAGTGGATTGGACATGAGGATGATAATTTGGCAGTGGAACTTGATATTAGGGAAAAATATTTGGTTGTAGAGCTTGGAATTGGGGTTGGATATTTGGGAGTGGAGCTTGGTATTGGGGTTGGCTATTTGGGAGTGGAGTTTGGTACTGAGGTTGGGTATTTGGGAGTGAAGCTTGGTATTGGGGTTGGGTGTAGAATACATGCTGAAAGTTTGGTGACGACGGAGAAGAGAAAATATTTCTAGAGTTGAACCTCTTTTTCGTTTTTGCAATAGAATCAGCAAAAACCGTGCCTACATCCTCTTTTTTCTTCTTCGAGAAAATAGCAGTTCCGGACGATGTTGGGGTCTTGGCAATTTTTCCTTTACGAATACCTTCTTCTAATGATTCTCCTATTTTTACCAAATCTGCAAAAGTCTCCCTGACAGCGGACACTATCCTGGTATAATATTCTCCTTCTTGAGCGCGAGAGAACACAGATACCATTTCTTCCCCAGACATGGGGGGTTGCACTTTGGCAACTTCTTTCCTCCAATGGAAAGCATAGTCGCGAAAACATTCATCACTTCTCTGTTTGATCCGATCTAGTGAATATCGGTCAGGGACTATTTCAATGTTAAACACGAACCTATCAAGGAAACCCTTGGCCAATGCTCTCCAACTAGTCCATCTTTTCAATTCCTGAGACATGAACCATTCTAAGGCTTCGCCATTTAAACTCCGATTGAACAAACGCATCAATAATGCTTCATTTTTCCCTACCCCCACCATTTGATCATAATACCTTCTCAGATGGGCCATTGGGTTTTTAGTACCATTGAACACTTCAAACTTGGGGACCTTGTACCCTTCTGGTAGATCTACTCCAGGGTGAAAACATAAGTCATCGTACCCTAAACCTTCGTGGTCCCTCGCTCCATGAGATTCTTTGATCCTCATGATCTCTTCATTCATAGCTAGCAACTTCATCTCATGCTCGGTTCTCTACTCTTTGTCCTTCTCTTCGTAATGGTCCATCTCGGGATTAGAAAGGGGATTATAAATATCGGGGGATATGATGGCATGAGGAGGACTTGGAAGAGAGGCTTGATTTTGAGGATGAAAGGAAGTTGGTTGGTAGGTGGGGAGGACGTTTTGAAATTTGGGAAGGTTTTGTGGAATTTACGAGTAGTTTGGTGGCATCTGAGAAGGATTTTGCGAATTTGGAAACGAATTTGGTGGATTCAAGGATAGATTTGATGGAAGATTCGGGGATGGATTTTGTGGATTTGGGAGTGAATCTTGTGGATTTGGGCACAAATTTTGTTGATTTGCAAATGGATTTTGAGGATTTGGGAATGGATTCAGAGATGGGTTTTGCGGGGTTAGAGATGGATTTTGTGGATGATAAGCATCTGGGTTATTTTCACGATTGGTATTTTGGACAAGTGGAGGGGCAGAGACAGATGATATGTTATTTGGCTGATCCCCAAGAATAGGCATACTGAGGGAAGGGATTTGGAGTGGAGTCTCATGTCCTCCTGGAGCGGGAGCATTAACAGTGATGGCCAGGTGAGCCAAATCTCGAGTACGATTTATTTCCTCCTAAAGCATTTCAAGATTTCTTACGAGTTCCGCAATAATCTCACTTTGTTTCGCTATTACATTGTCCCTGATGGTCAATACGTTTACTTCATCATTTCTAGTCATTATTGAATGATGGTCAGAGGATGGGATTTTGTACGCTTTTGACCGGATGAAGTAGGGATGTTCTGCCAGCTTATATCAACACGGAGTAGTTTCTATTATTTGTAAAGTAAAACAACTCAAAGGCAGATGTGTTAGTTTTCGTATGTGATAAGTAATGCAAAATATTTGACAAAAAATAATCACGTAGAGTTGTTTGAGTCATAGCCAAATTCATCCATAGGAGCATAGCGGATAAACTTGCCTTTGATCCAAACAAACACACACAAGCACATAAGACAATTATATTACACAAAACATTATAATAATCTGTATCCTAACTGGGGTGACCCTTTTTGAGCCAAGGGTTCAGGCCTAACGATTTTGAAGAAAATATATGCTTCCTTAAAGTCAATCCATTATCCCCCAACTTATATAGACATGAAAAAGGGCATAAATGCCTACAAACGATAACAAAAGAGGGATACAATCTTTAGGGAAAAAGGGAAATAACATGAAAGAAGATAAGTTCCCACGCAGGGGAAATAGAAAAACTAGCTACCGGAGGCTCCTTCGTCTGCCTTTGCCTTCTTTGCCTTGTTCAGATGACTCCCGCATAAATGTACCTTGTTGTCGTATGTCATTTTTCCTATACTATCGAGTTGAGAGTCGATGCTATCATCCAAATCGATTAAACATTGCCTAGCATCATCAGCCTCTTGCCTAGATCTTTTCAACTCTTCCCTCAACATACGTATTGTTAAAGCATCTTCTACATGCATCTGTCGGTGCGCGATTTCACTTTTCTGAAACTCATCCTGAAGCCTGTGGAGTCAGATTTGGTGCTCGAATTCTACATCCACGACTCGAGTAGGCACATTCGTCCCCGGAATCAATGTTCCGGCGAGGCTCTTTTTTAACCACTCCTTGTAAGTATCGCTGACTTCAGGTTCATGCCCTATACGGAAAGAGACTTCCATCCACCTTCTTCTTCTCCATCCATTTATCATGTAGTCTTTGTGTGGGGGCTCGCTTTCATCATATTCGGTGAAGAATCTGAGCATAGAATTGATTTTGGGTGTCTCCTGCTTGATCTCGAATTGCCTAAGAACTCGGCCAGGATTGTAGGGACGGATTTCCCTAAGACCCAGAAGCACTAGAAAAGGCCACTCTCCCCCTCGAATAGTGTATTTCCCTGAAAGAAGATAGTTAATGGACCATTGGACATCGTTATCTCTTAATTCTCCAAGAGTCTTAAACTAAAATTCATGAGATGCTTCCCTTTTGAACTTGTGTAAAAACAACCACATGTCGTGCGATTCTAGCAGATTCCTTCTTGTTTTGTGATCAGGTTGTGTTGTTCTAGGATTTTTCACCAAATGCATCATCATCCACCATTGTAATATAAGGTTGCATCCTTGAAAGAAACGATTCTCGACTTGACATCTTCCCAAAGCTCGATATATGTCGGCGACAATCATGGGAGCTAAGTTGTGGAATACCTTTTTAGAATTGTACTCCATTCCAAAGAAGAGTGCATGGGTCACTGAGATAGCCCTTGGATGAATTGTGTTATTTCCCCCCTGTGGGAACACCATGGTTCCAAGTAGGCCTACCGCAAATGCAAAGGCTCTCGTCTCCTTCCATTTTGCTTCTGACTCAAATTTATGCCCAAATTTGTGAAAAACATTGAATCTTCCGAACCGATGATACAACTCACAAAAAGTGATATTTGGTCCATCACGTTCTCCTAGACAGGTGTCGTCGTCAGTTAAAAATACCTCCTTGATCTTTTGACGATCCCACACAACCGGGACTAAAATATTTTTATCAGGTGTCTCCCTTCTCTTAAAACACATTTTCGTACTCTCGTAACAAATCAATACCTCTTCAATGGTAGGAGTCAATTCAACATCCCCAAAGCGAAATACCATATTCTGATCATTCCAAAAAGTTGTTAGTACATGGATCATTTCGGGCCAAGCGTCCATCTCGATCAAAGAAGGGAGAAGCCCGATGTGTGTTCTAACAATCTTTCTCTCTTCTGCGCTCATGTGATCCCACCATAGTTTCAAGAAATCATCAAGTTTAGTAACCATCTTGAACTTTTCATGGGAATGTAGTTGAGCCATATCCTACACGAAAGCAGACAAATATAAGCCTTCCCCTGACCCCAAAGGGTAATGGATTGAATTAGACAAGCATATATTTTTTTTCAACACATAAATATGATTCGTCTGTAATTGAATCGGGGTCAATAGACGCAAGGCGGGTTTCTAATGGGACCAATACCCCTCTCGGGTATTGGGTCGTCCTAGGCTCATGCCTAAAATAGGGTTTTGGTTATATTCTATCCTCAGTGTCTAGAGTGGGTTTGAACACTGGTTCTCAAGTGGACAACTTGAGTTTGAAAATACGAACAACCATCAGACGACTCACGTGCTAATAAGACATTCGTATTTCCAACACATTATTAGAATTGAACAATAGGGGTCGGGACATCCACGAAACCCCAAAACAGTTTAAATAATGCAGGAATATGCCATAAGAATGCGATAGTTAAACTTTATAGAATCGAAACATATAAACACATAAACAGTTAATCAAAAGACAAAATCAAACATTTGGTTAGAACCTAGTTAAAAGTCCCCAACAGAGTCGCCATTTCTGTTTTGACGAGAATTTTTGACTTTTTAAAAAGAGAGTCGCCACTTAATTTTGAAAAGGAATTAAGAAACCTTTAGAGAGTTACTTCAAACGATTCAAAACAAGAAAATCATTTTAAGTTAGAGATTCTGAGTAAGTGGTTCCTATTAACGTTTTAGGAAGGTGTTAAGCACATAAAACGTCTGCTAACTTGCGGTTATCTAGACTGTTTGAAAATCGACTTTGATTAACCTTGAAAGAAGTTGATTTTTAAAAGAGAAAGCGATTTAAGGAATATTTTGGTGTTTATGCGAAGCCAGTTTTTAGGCAACATGACTAAGGATTTAACTAGGTTCGCAAAACACGTAAGGTAAACAAGCATAAAAAGAGGAAGGGGAGGAAGTAGGGATTTAGGCCATTGGGCCCAAATCAATAAAACCTGTCCTAGTCTAATTGGGCTTTCAACCCATTTCACCTGTCCTAAACTATTCTTTCAGGCTCGTTGGCCTAAAATCCGCTCCACCTGTATTAAGTACAACCTTGGCTTCGTGACCCAAATGAATGAATAAAAATAATAACTAAATAAATAAAGACAAAAATAATAAATGACTAAATAAATGAATGAAATGGAAATCGAGACTTTCAAGTCTCTTGGCCGCTTCAACTGTAGGACTTTAATCCATTATTCCTCTTTCGACTTCTTGCATCCGTATGTCATATGATCGATGTTGGTGTTGGATATAGGCCTCATTGGCCCCTTTGAAAATGAAATGGGAGTGAGTCCCTTGTGGACTCCAAATAGATCACATTCGAACAAAAAAAGAGAAAGAAGGATGAGAATCTATTTGATACCCGAACCACTAATTTAATACACAGACAAAACCCAATGGGATCAAACAATTTCTATTTTTATCAATGATTAGTCTCAAACCGACTAAGTTACACTTTTATCCGAGAAGGGACCCAACTAAAAAGGAGAACAATATAATACCAAATCACCTTTGGGGAAAACTTGAATTTATTAGGCTAACTGGGGTACAAACAATCACACGTCTTGAGCTTCTTAAATCATGCATCTTTAGATGGGAAAGAATAATTTTATAGACCAAGTCCTATTACCAAACAACAAAACAAGTATCTGTAGTCTTCTTGCACAAAACAAAATAATTAAAAGACTCCATTGAACTCACACTCCTAGTGTTTTCATAGTCCTACAGAGAGAGGCTTAGAGAAAATAAAAAGGATAAATATTACAGGGGAAGGAACCATAAAATGGAGAAGCTAGGGGGAAGGCCCAACCAACAAGAATATTTCCTAATTCGCATAGATATGGACAATATTCGTACGCAGAAGACAACCCAAAAGGACAACAATCACTCTAACTAATGCTAAATTAAAAATATGATTTATTAATCAAACCTACAAATAAACTAAAATTCAGAGAGCGACAAGTAGTAACAAATACTCAAATAAAAGGATTTTTGACCAACATCTCCCTCTCTTTGGCAAGTCACGAAGAAATCGTGAGCCAGGAGTTCATCAGAGAATTTCAACAACACTTTGCTCGAAATAAAGACTAGAGAAACCCCACAAATTTTGAGTTGAACAAGTAAACAGAGAAGATTAACTAGAAACCTAGAAAAGAAAACTTTTGCCCAACAAATTCAATGAGCGAAATCTCGGCTAAAACGGTCAAATAGAAGATATAGCAATTAAGACAATCTCTAATAAGGCGGAGTTCAGCAGCAAAGCTAGGATTAACACATATTCAGTTGGTACATTGAACAGTAAAATCAAATGACATTAAAATTGAAGAAAACCAAAAAAAATTGCATAAAGACGGACATAATTATCATCACAAGAACCCAAAGACGGACATAATCATTTTGCGTAAATAGTTCGGACAATGAATTAAACATGGCCAGAATATCGACACCACATAAAGACAGACATATTCATCATCACAAGAACCCAAAGGCCTTCAAGGCTTACAACAGACAACTCCCAAGTATCTCTATAGCTACTAATGCCATTAACGGATTGATAACAAGAAGAAAACATCAAGAAAACTAAAATTGACAGATCCATGATGAGAAGAAAACACCAAAAAAAAAAATAACGATGTGTTTACCTCTTTCAGGGCAGCAAAACGGAACTCGAGCTTTCGTCGGATTCTTAACCACCGGAAAATAACGTCGTCGTCAACTCAGAAACCACAATCAGTCGACGAACCTTCAAAGCTTCCGATTAAATGATCGACTTTCAAAGAAGAAGGAACGAGATCAATTTTCAAAGAAGAAGTAACGAGATAATTTTGCTAAAGAAACTGATATGCTATAAGAAAATTTTTTTTGCTTTTTTTTTTTTAGAATTTCCCAACCTGAATTTTTCGACGCCCGAATTCCCAATCCAAAAAAGGAAGAAGAGAGAATTTTTTTTTTTGGTATAGTGACCCAAGGGGTCCTTATATAAAAGACGAATTGGGGGTAAATCGGGGATTTTTTGAATAGGATATTTTGGGATTTAAAATTCAAATCCTCTTACGGCCTAGGGTTTCATCAACAAGGGTACCCATTTGGATTATCTTCAACAGATTTTTGAAGAAAGCTAATAGAAAATGGGGTAAATAGAACCATCACCCTCAAGCCAATCAAAATCGTCCCAATATGTACCAACCTTGTACCGTTATCCCGAGATTCACGGATTTGAACGTTGCACGAGCCAACTAAGCAATCTTCTAGAAGATTCTCATCCTTTCTTCGCATAAAATCCACGTGGGATACGCGTGATGCACGTGAGCATCGGATTGAGGTCGGGTTGAATCTGGTCGGTCTTGAAATCGGGTCGGAGATGTTGTTCGCATGGTGACGGGTTTGGATCTGGTCTTTGGGTGGCTAAGATCGTCGTTGTTGGGTGAAAACATTGATGTTGAAATCTATCAATGTGGAAATTATTGGTGTTATCGATGTTTTTAGTTGTTGAATTGTTGATGATGTTATGCATATGGTTGGTGTTGACTGAAAGTTGTTGTTTCTTCTATTGAAGAAGAAAGGGAGAAATGGGTCGGGTCAGAAATTGGGTTGACGTTGGAGTGGGCCTGAGTAGTTATTAATTTGTTGTTGGGCTGGTGAATGGGTAAAAGGGAGTGGGACGGATGGGAATTGGGCTTGAGTTGTTGAAATGGGCTGTTATAATTTTAAGGGAAAAGTGGGCTGGTTGGTTATAATATTGTTAAGAATTTAGGATTTGGCTAAAATTAATTAATATTTCAATCCAATTAAAAATTAGATTGGTCACACTGCATTGCAAATATGACCAATTAATTTCAATTAGGATCAAATTTAATAATTTGACTAAATTGAATCAAAATTTGATACGAATTAATACTTTGTTTAATCCCGGACTTTTTCTTTTAATAAAAATCAAATACATATTTTTTTTCAAATAAATTACTTTCAAGAACAAATTATATTTGAATCAAGATTTCCCCTTTTGAAATAATTCTCAAGCTCAATTCAAATAAAAAGTCCAATTTGATAAGAATATTCATTTAAGTAACAAAATTTATGCGATCTCACATATGTGAATACGAAATCAACCCAAATAAATATTTTAGAGCGTATTTATCCGGATGAAATAAATATTTCTTTTTATTAAAAATTGAAGAAATCCCAGGATTAAATTTAGTTGGGGAGGGCAAAAATTAGGTGTCAACAAGCTTATATTCATGAATACATCAAGATAAGGAAGAATACCTTGACTTCTTAATCTCCTTATTATTCTTGTTATTTCACATGGTATCAAAGCCTTAAACAAAATTCTCTTCCACGTTTTTCTGCCATGTCTGTCGTTTCCGTCACTTCTTCCTCCTGCACTTCTCCCACTCATGTCATCACCTCTACCCATTCTTTTGTTGTTAAACTTTCACCAAAAAATTATTTGGCATGGAAAACTCAATTTATTCCTCTTCTAAATTATCAAAACCTTCATGGTTTCATCAATGGTACGAATTCCTCTCCCTCTGTCACTGTTGCGTCCTCCACTGATCTCATCCTTCAAGTTCCCAACCCAGAATTTGACATATGGTTTCGCAAGGATCAGATGCTTTATTCGTGGTTGATTTATTCTTTAACGGAAGAGATCTATCCTTATGTTATAGGTCTCACCTCTTCCTTTGCAGTTTGGGAGGCTCTTGCCAATGCCTTTGGTTCTGTTTCACAAAATCGTCAATTGCAGCTGCATATAGAATTACAAGAACTAAAGAAATTGGATCTCTCTGTTTCTAGCTATCTCCAAAAGGCCAAGGCTCTTTCTGATGAACTTAGTGCTGCTGGTAGATCCATTTCTCCGAATTTAGTCCGATTACTTATCGCAACATTGGACCAGAATTTCATGGCCTTATTGCTGCTCTCAATCTCCTTCCAGAACCAGTTACATTCAATGAACTTCATGGACAATTAGTAGCTCATCAAATCTTGCTTAAAAATATCATGGAACCTGTCGCAAACCTGGTTCTAAAAGGTAATTCTCCCCTTCTGCCTACTCCCCAATACTGTCCACAATACACTCCACCCCCAATAACAACTCCAATAATAATCATCCACGCCCATCCAACAACTCCAATAAAAATCGAAATCGTGGTCCATGTCAAATTTGCGGTCTAAACAACCACTCTGTTGTCACTTGTCGAAAGAGGTATATTCCTCGTAACTTTGTACAATCGCCATACCAACATAATTATGTTGCTCCACCGATGGCTAATTATTCTGTTGTTGCACCCTCTTCACCAAATATGTAGCCTATCACCTGGTTTCCAGATACGGCTGCAAATTACCACATCACTCCGGACCTTCAAAGTTTAAGTGCCATTAATGAATATCTAGGTTCGGATCAGCTTTATGTAAGTACTGGTCAAAGGCTTCAAATCTCTCACACTGGTATGGCAACACTACATTCTCCTTCGAAATCTCTTTACTTGAAAAATGTTTCATGTGTTCCCAAAATAGTTAAGAATCTACTCTCCGTACAAAAATTCACCTCTGATAATTCTGGTTTTTTTGAATTTTGGCCTTCCTATTTTCTTATCAAGGACCAACGCACCCGTCAAGTACTGATGCAAGGCCCAAGTGAGTCTGGAATCTACAACATTCAAAAAATGCCCAAGACAGCTATGACAGCCATAATTCGCTCTCTCGATGACTGGCACCTTTGTCTAGGCCATCCTAATGTTCAAAAGTTGCATTCATTAGTTAAAAAGCAGCATTTTTCTAGCTCTACAAATAAACTTAGTCCATGTTCTAGTTGTATCTTAGAAAAATTATCTCGTTTGTCCTTAGCGTCTGTTGAACATACTACTACCGCTTCCTTTCAAATTGTTCACTCTGATGTTTAGAGTCTGGCCCCGATTCTTTCTTCTATGGGACATCGTTATTTTGTTTTATTTGTGGATGACTTTACTCGCTTTGCATGGGTTTATCTTCTTAAAAGTAAAAGTGATGTTCATTCAATTTGTCTTAATTTTGAAAAAATGATTGAAAGACAATTTCAAGCAAAAATCAAAGCTTTTCATTCTGATTGGGGAGGAGAATACCAAAAACTGAACAAATACTTTAATCAAACTGGTACTATACATCGCATTGTGTGCCCTTACACGCATGATCAAAATGGCATTTCTGAAATAAAAATTCGGCACTTGGTAGACACTTGTCTTACATTATTAGCTCATGCAAATTTACCTCTTAAATATTGGAATTTTGCTATTGAACACAGTCCCATTTTAACAAATTTTCTTCCGTCCAACGTCATTAAAGAAAAGTCTCAGTATCAACTTTTATTCAATAAAAATCCGAACTACCTTTCTTTCAAACCTTTTGGGTGTTTGATTTTTTCATTGCTTCAGCCTTACAATCATCATAAGTTTTCATTTCGAACATCCCCTTGTGTCTATCTTGGTCAAAGTCCGAGTCACAGTGCATATAGGTTCTTAGACAAACCCACAGGTCGAGTATATCTAGCTAGACATGTTAAATTTCATCCACAAGAATTTTCGTACAACATAAATTTGGCACAGTCATCTAGCGAGAAAGTCGATAACTCATGGCTGCACGTCTCAATTCCATTCCAGCCTCACTTGGACTCAACATTAATATCTGGTACACCATCTTCTCCATCTCAACCTCTTTATTGTTTTTCTTTTCAATCTCCTACATTTTTTTCTTCGCCTAATCAGGTACCCATATCTTTTCCACATAGAAATCTATCTCATTTTAATTCATTAAATCTCTCTCCTTTCCCTAACCCACTTCTTGGATCCTCACCTTTATGCCAATCCCCTCAAATACTAACTAGAACACCTATCTCAAATTCATCTCCGTCTCTTATTTCCAATCGGAATAATGCTTTTGGATTATCATTAGCTATGGATTCTTTAGTTTCTCCCTTAAAACAAAATTCTGAACCACCTCGTACCCATCACATACAACTCCGCCTCACCACCATGCAAAAACACCAAGACAATATAGCCTTAACCAAACCAAATTATCTATTAGCGGAACCTAATAACATTTTTCAAGCTAAGAAATTTCAGGAATGGCGTGACGCTATGCAGCAAGAATTGAATGTTTTACATCAAACAAAAATATGGAGTTTAGTGCCTCGCCTTAGCAATAAAAATATAATTGGAAAAAAGTGGATTTTTTGCATAAAGAGGAATGCAGATGGCTAAATAGACCGTTACAAGGCCCGTCTTGTTGCTAAGGGTTACACACAATAGTACGATATTGACTATCTTGAAACATTTTTTCCCGTAGTCAAATTTACCACTGTTCGGACAGTTCTTACGCTTGCCACAGTTCATAATTGGCCCATTCATCAACTTGACATCTTTAATGCATTCTTACATGGCCATTTAGACAGTGAATTATTTATGGAACAGCCGCAGGGGTATGTTAATTCTTCCAAGCCTGATCATGTCTGCCAACTTCATCGCTCTCTTTATGGCTTGAAACAAGATCCCCAAGCTTGGTTTCAACGTTTTTCAAACTTTTTGGAGAGTCTCGGTTTTCACTCCTCCAAGGCGGACACGTCTTTATTTGTTCTTATTCAAGGTACATTAAAAATCTATGTATTGATTTATATTGATGAAATAGTTGTTACATGTTCAGATTCCTCAAAGTTTCCATGGTTCCTCGCCAAAATTAAGGAAATATTTCCTGTTCGCGACTTGGGTACCTTGAATTATTTTCTAGGAATTGAAGTAAAAAGGGTCTCAGATGGCCTGTTGTTGACACAAAATAAATATGCGGCTGATCTACTAAAAGAGGAAAATATACAGGATTCTAAGTCGTGTAGCACACCAATGGAAGTGGTCCCAACCTTGAGCAAGACAATGGGTGAGCTGTTGTCAAATTCTGAGCAATATCGCAAAATTGTCGGTTCCCTGCAATACACGACCTTGACTCGCCCAGACATTGCATTTAGTGTCAATAAACTAGCTCAATTTATGCATTGTGCAACAGAGGTTCATTGGCAAGCAGTGAAGCGTCTACTTCGCTATATTCGTGCAACAACCAACATTGGTTTGTTTATCTCCAAGAATTCTACCTTGTAGCTTCAATGTTTTTCAGATAGTGATTGGGTTGCGTGCCCTGATGATCGGCGTTCCACTAGTGGATATCTAGTGTATATTGGAAACAATTTAATTTCTTGGTCATCAAATAAACAACCTACTGTTGCCCGTTTCTCAACGAAGAGTGAATATAAATCACTGGCCAATGCCACAGCTGAAATCGTGTGGGTAAGCTCTCTTCTTCGAGAACTTGGCTTCCCATCCGTCATCCCTGCTATCATGTGGTGTGATAACATTGGTGCAACTTACTTGAGTGACAATCCTGTTTTTCATTCCCGCACCAAACATATTGAATTAAACTATCACTTTGTGCGGGAGTAAATCAAGTTAGGTAGGCTTTCAATTCGCTTCATTTTCGGTGCTGATCAAATCGCAGATATCATGATGAAACCGCTTAGACAACAACTTTTCTCTATTAATTTCAACAAGCTTCGTCTATGTTCCACACCGGCATCAGCTTGAGGGGGACTGTTAAAGTAGAATTATTTCATTACTAGGACTCTTTGTAATTTTCTTTTACATTTGTAATTAGCGTATGACTCTTGGTAGTTATTCCCTGTATCTATCCTTTTTACTTTGTACAACTATATAAGCTTATATTCATGAATACATCAAGATAAGGAAGAATACCTTGACTTCTTAATCTCCTTATTATTCTTGTTATTTCACAAGCTCCACCTAGATACGCCCCTGCCATCATCTTTGTCGTAAGTTGTCGTTGCCATCATCTTTGTCGTAAGTTGTCGTCGCAGTGTCTGTATTGAATGATTGGAAAATAAAGGCAGAGCGAACATGACAAGTCGGTGAAGAGTAAGTGAAATTGTCATTTCTACTCCCTCCATTCATCTTTACTTGTTCACTGTTAACTTCTTACACTCCTTAAGAAAGAATAAATAGTAAGAGTAATTTTACTATACCGCTCTTTGAATATAATACATTTAATGTTTTGATAAGTGGTGGAGGTTCGAGGTCCCGTTCATTGCTCTACAAAAGGGTGAGTCCTCTCATTCTCTCCTATCGTTAATTTTCTCAGTTTGATTCTTATATTTGGTGTTAATTACTTATTTGTTCAATGTTTAGTCCTCCTCTTTCTTTTCTTCTTCGTTGTTCACATTTTCATCACTAAATTCATGCATTATTAATTTATTTCACTAATGGGAGTTGCACATATTCATTTCTAAACTATGTCGCTAATTGGTGACCTGATCAGACCCTATGTTATTGTCATCATGTTAAAATATGTAATTATAACCAAAATGTTCACATTCATAAAATGGAAAAGGGCCAAAAATACTCTTGAACTGGCGAAATGGAGTAAAAATAACCTCTGTTAGTTTTCTGGCTCAAAAAATACCTCCCGTTAAATTTCTGGCTCAAAAATATTCCTCTATCTAACGGAATGACACCAAGTGGAAATATCACAGATCAGTCCACGTCAACGTTCACGTGGAATATCACCCCATTGATCAAACCATTTTTTGTCCATTTAAAATCGGACCACCAAGCTCGATTTTCATGTCGATTCAACCACGGTAAGATTCCTGGGATTACTCTATTCGACCTCCTTGGTATAACATACTTCTTCCTTGTTCCCCTAATTCTGTCATTCCTCTAGGTTTACTACTTTCTGGGTATATTATCTAGCGAAATTAGGTTGGTTGCACACTTTTCTTTTGCTTCTTTGGGATTACAAAAAATGATGAATTCTATATTCCGGGACCCTACAACACAGGATGTTCATGTTATTGCAATTCCCAGAGTTTTGTTACATTCTTTTGAATAGCTTCTCATTTTATTTTTTGCTTTATTGAGTTCATTGCTAGTTATTTCCTTCTTTTTAATTGATATGATGGTCGAATCGGATATGAAAATCGAGCTTGATAGTCAAATTTTAAATGGACAAAATATGGCTTGATAAATGGGGTGATTTTTCACTTGAACGCTAATGTGGACTGACCATGTGGTATTTTTTGTTCATATAGCGTGCTTGATGTCATTCCATTAGAGAGAGGGACGTTTTTTAGCTAAAAATTTAGTGAGGGGTATTTTTGAGCCAAAAAAATCAACAGAGGATATTTTGCTTCATTTCGGATAGTTTTAGGGATATTTTTGGCCCTTTCTCGTTCATAAAATTTATATCAAGAGACTGCTATAATATCTCAAATATTTCATAAAGAAACTTAAATAGAGGATCATCTACTACACATTTGCTAAAATGATTAATAGACGATCTAAGAAGCAATCATTTTTTATTCAACGATGCTTCATAATTAGGAATTTCTTAATTAATACAAATTAAAGCATTTTGCATTCTCTAATTAAAGGAGCTATCTTGTTGAGAAACTTCATCTGTACATACAATCTTCATAAGCTGCAATATAAACATAATAAAAAAATAAGTACACGATTTTCCAATAGAACTAAATACGTTAACTTTAAATTAGGAAATCTATCATGAGAAAAACATACATGGATTTGTATGAACTATCACCCCGAGTGTCTCTGGACATGGAACATGATGTATCTTAAACTCAAGGTTAAGAATGTAGGAAGCATGACTGTGAGTTGTATTTGGCTCAAAGCAAGGTTTTCTGAGTTGAATGTTCATCCAAATAGGCTTTTAATGCATCATCTGTTGCACTCCAATTTGCAACACACCAACTCCCAATTCTAGCTCCCTACATAACAGAATACTAATTTACTCTTACGATAAGTAGTACAAATTAAATAGTCTTTTATGGTTGGGATGGATATAAATTACTTCTGTACTTTTAGTATTTTAAGTTTGTCAAAAATAAATAATTTTGATATTTGTTATAAATTTATCAAATTTTGAATATTAGATATAACGAACATTGTGAGTGACCAATCAACTAGAAACACCAAAAAAGTTTAAAAATCACAAGTTCAGAAATTGTAGAGACTGCGCCTAAAAAACCTACATCAAACATTAGAAATAATAGAAAAATAGCAAGGAGTGCAACTCTAAATTTGAGTTTTCATAATTAAATCTTTTTTTCTTCTACACAATCTTCATATAATCTAACTATTAAAGTTAATAAATATTTAAAAAGACTAAAAATACACATATTTTACAAACTTAAACAATCAAAATTATTCAAAAATATTTTTAGGGATTTATAATAAATTTCAATTGTTATTTAACCTGGCAAAAACTTATGAAAAATAACATGAGAATGCACGAGAATACATTTAGCTTTGCCATTGTTTTGGGGTAATGCCTAAAACTAAGAGGTTTTGTCAGTTAAATAGCATGATTCATCTTTTGAATATAATCCAATATTAATTGGATATTAATACTATTTATTATTTTTTCCTATAATAATTATATAGAAAAACTATTTTAATGTGGCTTAAGTTGATTTTAAAACATTAATGTCCTTAATAAAAAGTTAAAGCCTAGATGTGTTAACATTTATTAGGTTAGAAATAATCTCATTTTGAAATTAAACATTATGCATTTAAGTAAAAATCTTTCAGCAACTTTAAATTCATTTAAGTAAAATTCTTTGTGTAACTTTAAATTTATACTTTCTAGGTCCACCCGTATTTATTTATGCTTGACTTGTCACATTTCTTAAAAATAATACAGAAGGTGATAATTTTACTATATCACACTTAATTATTATAAGACATCTTTTTTTTCAAGCTATTGAAAAAGAATTAGAAATAGTGAAAATAACATAAATCCCACTAGTTTGCTTCTTAATTACCTTCTCTCCTAATTTTTTATTTAATTTTTCTCTCTCCCAAATTTTAATTATTCATATACATAACTCAACGCCGATATACATTACTACTTATGTATATGAATTAACTGATTTAAGAATAATTAAGAAAATAAAACATCTTCCTTAAATACATAACTCAATTAACGCTATATTTACGAAATTGTAATTAATGTATCCCTTAAATTTAGTAACAGTTTTTCAGTTTCAAAATTTTGAAACACCAAATCACTTTCCACGGTCAAAATTAGAGATTGAGGAATCTCGGGTTGATTTGGACAATTGCATTTGAATGGAATCCCATGTAATAATTTACTTTGCAAATCAATATTAGTTTAATATGCAACAAAACTTAAACAAAATTTTTCAATACTGATAATACAGATGAACAATGGCTAACATTCTTTCATATACATAAGCAAGCTATGTATATAGGTTGAAAGAACACAAACCAACAGGTCTTACAGAGTCCTATACATAACTATGCTATGTATATGGTATGTTAATACAGATGCACAATTGCTTATGTATATGGGTTAAAAACAAAATAACTTAGCAGTTTGTGTGACATACATATATATAACTCTGTTATTTATATTGTTTTGAAGTAAAACAGTTCAACAGTATGTAGGCCAAACACATAGTTATGTATATGGTGTGACAAAAAAACTCTCAGTAATGTCAAATTTCATACATATATATATTTGTGCTATGTATCATATTATAAAGCCTTAAGTCATCGACAGTCACTTAAAGTTGTCCCGAAAATTCACTTAGACCCCTCAACTAAGACATGTACCTATCAGATCCCTAACCCACCTGAATTTGATCCAATCAGACCTTTTTTGCCTACATGACACTCCGCGTATTTTTCACTCAATAGGGGCGCGGGAGGAGGTATTTTTTTTTACTAAACCACGAATGAAAACGTGCCAAGTGGCACTGAGGGCCCCAAAAAATTATTAATAATTTTTTTTTTTAAAGGCTCCCACCCAGCCACCCCCATCCGATCCCTCCCCTCTTTATTTTTTTCTCCTAGTCTTCTTCCTCATTTTTTTCTTAAACTTAATTCTCCTCCCATTTTTTCTACTTTTTCTGCTTTTTTGTTCTTAGTTTTGAATTTATGTTTGAATTCAATTTGAATTTTTTTGTTCTTGGTTCGATCTTATTCTTAATTCTTTCCCGCCATTAGTTTGCCGGAGAAAATGGAAGTTTACCGGAAAAAATAAAAGTTTGCCGGAAAAATATAAATCCATTTTTTCCAAAAATCAACAAAATTGTAAATTTAATTCAAAAAGAAAAATTAAAATGCTATTTTCATAAATCAATAAGCTATTCATCTTCCTCAATTCATTTTGAATTTTCTCCATCTCATTTATCATTGTAGAAAAGGAAGAATTTTGTCGGAAAAAATGGAGCTACGTCGGAATTTTTTTTTGTACAAGATGAAAAAGAAGAGAGTATGGGGGGCAGGGGCGGGGGGAGGGGGTGTTTAGTTTTTTGACTTTTTTTAAAAAAAAGTTAATGAAGAAGAGGAAGGTGTGAGGGGCGGAGCAGGGGGGTTTAGTTTTTTTTTTTATTTTAATAAAAGTTATAATTTTTTTTAATTATAATTTAATTAGTTATGGAATATTTTTTAATTCATTTTCAAGTGTCACTTTTAATTCGTCATTTATGCCACGTAACGCGAGTGTGTTACACTCTCTATATATCTTTTGCTGATTGTGTAAAAAAGGCCAGATTAGATCAAAATTCGGGTGGGTTAGGAGCCTAATAGGTACAGGTCTTAGTTGAGGGGTCTAAGTGAATTTTCGAGACAACTTTAAGTGTTTGTCGATGACTTAAGCCGATTATAAATAACATAATGCCTTCAATGTTTAAAGGCAGAATATATCGGCAGACCCCTTGGCACCTCAAGTGAACAGTTTACATTTTAAACACCTAAAGTAGCCTTAAAGTGTGTCACTTTGGCACCTTTTTGCCTAATTAAAAGAAAATTCAGGCGCGTGTATTTCAATCCATACACGTGGGTTTTGTACGCCAATTAAAACGTGTCACGTATCAACACCTTTCCACGTCATCCACATCCACTAAAAGGGAGAAAAATAAAAAAAATTCCCAAATCAATTTCCAAATTCGATTGAAACCCTATTTCTTTCCCCTTTGTACGTCTTATTATTATTTTTTTTTATTATTCGATTCTTCTTTTATTGTTAGTGATTAATAACTATTTACGGTGTATTTTGCAGGTATAATGCTTGCATGAAAGTGTTGATTCATTTTCAATAAAGAAATTTAGTTTATAGAAATTGTAGGTCGGACTAAACTTTTTCTTTAAGTTCATATTTTTCCTTGCTATTTGGATTGTTTACCCCTTGAAATTATAGTGATGGGTCAAATTTGTGTGTTTTAGGATTTTTTTTCTGATTTCAGCTACAAAGTAAGGATGTTTTATCGGCATTTTGGGGATTTCACTATTTTAGGGTTTATTTTGGAGATTTCACTGATAATATAGGATTATTTTGGTACTTTTAAATTTAAGGGTATTTTTGGTATTTTCTTTTGTTCAGAAACCTTGGGAATTTGTTTAAAAAATGGACAGCTATATTTTCACCTATTTTCATCATGGGGGAACAATTGTAGTCGACATTAATCTTAGTTATAAAGGTGAGTTAGATATTTTTGTTGTGGCCATTGATAAAGACCATTTCAGTTTTGTTGAATTTCTTTTCTACACCAAAGATCTTGGGTACTCAAAAGTTAAGGGTTTCTATTGTCAACATATAGATGGTGGTGGTTTAGTTCAAATTACTTCGGCTAGTCAATTACTGGAGTTTGTGAAGGAGTTAAAAAATAGTGATGAGCTTGATGTGTATATTTTTCATGACATTGATGAAGATCTTAAGGTTGTGGAAAATATTGTGCCTCTTTTAGTAGGGTCACAGTCGAATGATGAAGTTGATATAGACAGTGATGAGAATGAGAATAGAAGTCTTAATGAAGATCTGAATGGTGATGAAACAGATCTTTCCAGTAGTGAATCAGATCTAAATGGTGATGATATCCCTGATGAGGATGATTCAGACATTGATGAAGAGTTGAGAGCCTTTAGGGCTAAAAGTAAAAGTAAAAAAAAAATTAAAAAAAAATCCAAATCAAGAGAAGAAATACCAGTAGGTGAAACTGGTATTGATAAAGATTTTCAAGACATTGGCAAAAATAAGAAAGATAGATATGTGGGTAGATTAAGAGGTGATGAAGAGTATATTGATAGTTCAGACTGTGATAGTATTGATAGCGCTGATTTGTTAGACAAGGATGTTGTTGTGGGTGTTGATTTTTCAAGAAGAAGAAGAAGTAATAAAATTAGATTTGATGATAATTGTGGTGTTGTTATTTTTGAACTTGGTATGATTTTTAATGGTCCTAAGAAATTTAGAAAAGCTTCGGTGATACGGGCACGATCATGACGATGAACGTTTTTGAGTATTTTGAATGCAACTGAGGGAGTGTGCAAATTGAAGTGTGAAGAAAGGTCTTGGAGTGCACAAATCCACCCCAAAACACACTCCATGGGCGCCTATTTTGTTCCCTTTTCATTAAAGGGCTTTTTTGACTTTTTACCTCTTATTGTAATAAGTCTATAAATAGAACATGATAGGGTTTTAGTTCATTAGTTATTGAATATTGATAAAAGAACACTTCTCTTGAGAGAGAGCCTCCCTAAGCCAAAACTAGGACATGAGCAAGTGTGGACTCACTTGTGAATGCATATTTCTTGGAAACGATGGTGCTTGAGCGGTGGAATCCCTCTCGTGTCTTCGTAAGAGTGCGGTGTTGCTATTGTAAGTCTTAGGGGTCCTTAGATTTAATATATCTTTGGGTCTTGGGTCTTATTATAGTGTATGTCTCACTAACTATCTCTACATTTCATGTCTTAGTTAGTGTTATCTAGGGAAACCGTTAGTTCTTGTTGTTCTGGTAATCTTGTAATTGTTGGATTGTTGTTATCCTATTGTGGTTCTTCTTATTATAATGTTGTTTATCCCTTGTTATTGTTAGTCATTTACACCTTGTTTCTTGTTGTTGTTGGAGCCGAGAATTGTGTTTGTGTTGCTCTCGGGTTTCCTTTTATTTGTGGACTATTTTGACTTCTTTTTTATACGATCCAAGTTTTTATCGTATCATTTGGTATCAAATCATGGCTCGATCTTGTTCCTACAAGATCAATCTTGGGATTGCTTGTTAGAAAATAAAAAAAATTGTTAAAAATAAAACTGAAAATTCCAGAAAATAGTAATCTGTCCATTGTTGTTGTCTTGGCCGAAATTGTGTTCTTGTGGTGTTCTTGGCCGAGATTTGTTCTCGAGTATGGGTCTAAGAGCCTTTATTTGTCTTGTGTGTTTGTAGTGTTAGTTTTGTTCTTCACTAACACTGTGAGTCGATCTTGATTTGGGCTTATATTTGTTGATGTTGTTGACGTGAACTTGAGCCTTGACCGAATTATTGTTGAACATTGTGTTGTGGTTTTCACCTTGGCCTTGTGTTGTTGTTAAGGATTGGTGGCTTAAGAACCTTTTGTTGAAATTGTTGAAGCCTTGGTCGTATGGTTAACTTTGTTGTTGTGGAATTTGGAGTTGGATGTTGGTTGTGTTGTTGATATTCTTGGAAATTGTTGTTGTGTTCTTGTTGATTCTTCACCCATTCATCTTTTGTTAAAATAAGAAAATTTTAACTTTAGATCTACAAAAGATGAAAGACAAGTTGTAGTATTTGTTGGTGAAAGGTCTAGATTCACATAACTCTTGACTTAACAACAACTTTTTAACCACTTTTCCATGATTTAAGGACCCTTGTTTTAAGAAAAAGTACAAAGAAAGTCAAGTCTTCCTTTTTGAAATTTGAAAAGGGATTTCAAGACTTATATTTCCCTCCTTAACCAATTCCTACTAATTTCAAATTATAAAGTGATCAAGACTTCAAATTGGTGAATAAAATGGCGCCAAAACCATGACCAATAGTGTGCTTCCACGTCATCACCTTTACTGTTCACGCAACATATTTTAAGCTCAAATTTTGATCTCTTAGTTTCATTTTGTGGTGTCTTAAGTTTCGTTTGTTGATTCCAATACTAACTTACAAGCTAGTGACCATTTACTAGATTGTGAGTTGGTTTTGAAACCGTTCTTCGTATTTACGTCCTTGCGTGTTTTTCTTATTCTTTGGAGTCTTTGTAAATATTTGGTTCACCTCTCAACACCTCACGGAGTACAAACAAGCATACAACACTTGTGGGATTAAGTGTGAGGAATCCGAGAACAAAGAAATAAAGGGAGAGTGTGAGGACCTTTCTTTAACGACTAACTCATTTGTTGTTTTTTACTGAAACTTCTTGGATAAACTCAATTGAGATGGATTAGATTGAAGAAAAATCTCAAGATGGAGAGAAAGCCAAGATGCAAAATGAAGGCGTTGGCCGAGACTTGAAATTATTGTGTTCTCGGTTTCTTCTTATTTTGTGGACTGATTTGGTTTAGTTGTGCCGCGAATTTGAGGTCAAATTCCTATAAAAAAGAAGAGGATGATACGGGCACGATCATGACGATGAACGTTTTTGAGTATTTTGAATGCAACTGAGGGAGTGTGCAAATTGAAGTGTGAAGAAGGGCCTTGATGTGCACAAAGCCACCCCAAAACACACTCCATGGGCGCCTATTTTGTGCCATTTTCATTAAAGGGCTCTTTTATCTTTTTACCTCTTATTGTAATAAGTCTATAAATAGAACATGATAGGGTTTTAGTTCATTAGTTATTGAATATTGGTGAAAGAACACTTCTCTTGAGAGAGAGCCTCCCTAGGCCAAAACTAGGACATGAGTAAGTGTGGACTCACTTGTGAATGTGGATTGCTTGGAAACAATGGTGATTGAGCGATGGAATCCCTCTCGTGTCTTCATAAGAGTGTGGTGTTGCTATTGTAAGTCTTAGGGGTTCTTAGATTTAATATATCTTTGGGTTCTTGGGTCTTATTGTAGTATATGTCTCACTAACTATCTCTACATTTCATGTCTTAGTTAGTGTTATCTAGGGAAACCGTTAGTTCTTGTTGTTCTTGTAATCTTGTTATTATTGGATTGTTGTTATCCTATTGTGGTTCTTCTTATTATAATGTTGTTTATCCCTTGTTATTGTTAGTCATTTACACCTTATTTCTTGTTGTTGTTGGAGCCGAGAATTGTGTTTGTGTTACTCTCGGGTTTCCCTTTGTTTGTGGACTGTTTTGACTTTTTTTTATACGATCCAAGTTCTTATCGTATCATTCGGGGAGGTATGCAGTGAAAAATTGAGTTCAGATTGTCTTAAAACCTAATGAAGCTCATAGAGTGAGGGCTAAGTGCAAATTCAAGATAAAATACAGTTGGTTATGTTATGGTGCACTTGACAGAGACTCTTATAATTTTTTTATTAAGAATTATAATCCAGTGCATAAGTTCACAATATCAAACAAGAATAGGATGTGTACAACTAAGTTTGTTGCTAACAGATTTAGGGATGAAATAAGTAAACAACTATCTTTGAAAATTTGAGAAATACAGAAATTGTGCAGAGAAAAATTAAAATTATATGTGGGTAGAACAATCTGTTATAAGGCAAAGTTGCAGGTTCTAAGAGAGGCCATGGGGGACTGGAACTTGGAGTTTGCAAGATTATGTGATTAGCTGAGATGATCCGGACCCATTTTTTTCTGATCCTTCGAGAAAAAGATTCATTCTCTTCATAAAAAATAGGAGGCAGAACCAATAAAGATTTCTTTTTTGATTCATCCCTGGCCTCATTCAAGAATTTTTTTTGATCAAACAAATCAATCCAATCAGTTTTGTTTGGCTGAGAATGAACAATGAAACTATCCTAGGTAAAAATTTGTTTGTGTATTTCTATGTGTGTCTTGATGCATTGAAAAAATGGTGGATGAAAGGATGTAGAAAAATTATAGGGTTTGATATATGTTTCTTAAAGGGTGCTTGTAAGGGTGGACTTCTAGTTGTAGTTGGAAAGAATGGAAACAATCAGATGTTTTCTATAGCCTAGATTGTTGTTGACAAGGAAACCAAGCATAGTTGAAGTTTTTTTCTCAACTACTTGAAAGAGGATCTGCAGTTGGGTACTGGAGCAGGTTTTACTATGATGGCTGATATGCAAAAGGTAAAATTTTATATATTTTTAACTGTCAATTAATTAAAAAATAGAATTTCTTTGTCAAGTACTTTAACTGTTTTTTTGTATGTAGGGTTTTCATGTTGCTGTTCTTGAGTTATTACCAAATGTTGAAATTAGAAGATGTGCTAGACACATCTGGGCTAACTGGAGTCAAGAGTGGAAGGGAGAAGAGAGAAAAAAATAGTTTTGGAAATGCTCAAAGGCAAGTTTTGAAGTGAAGTTCAAAGAAGAACTTGATTACATGAACCAACTTGGTAGGCCAGGTAATGATATTATTGGCGATTTGCTGCATTATCCTAGGGAGTCATGGGTTAGGGCATTCTTTAAAGAGAATTGTAAGTGTGATGTTGTTGAAAATAACATGTGTGAGACCTTTAATTCATGGATCTTAGTCTATAGACACAAATCTATCATTACCATGTTGGAGAAAATTAGGAGAAAAATCATAACTAGAACTGTGTATATGATTAAGTTTGCCAATACTTGGATATGTGATATTGCACCTATGGTTAGACTAATTTTGGGGGAGAATAAGGACAAGGCTAGGGTTTGCAAGGTGCTTTGGAATGCTGATGTTGGATTTGAGATTGGAGAAGGGGAGTATAGACATACTGTGAACTTGACTAATAGGGCATGTAGTTGTAGAACTTGGCAGTTGAGAGATATTCCTTGCCAACATGTCATTTGTACTTTGTATCATGTTGAAAAGAGCCTGAACCTTATGTAGAGCATTGGTATAAAAAGGAAACCTTCATGAAGGCTTATAATCACTTTATCCAACCAATCTCCAATATAAAGATGTGGCCTGAGACAAACAATTCAAAGATTAAGCCCCCTGAACCTAAAAAAATGTCTGGCAGACCTTCAAAAAATAAAAAGAAAGGCAAAGGAGAACCAGTAAAGAAATTTGAAAAGATGTCCAAAAAAAGTAAAAAAATAACATGCTCCAAGTGTCATCAACAAGGCCATAACAGAAGATTTTGCAAGGTAAAACAAACACTTTTATCTTGATTTTAGAAGTTTATTTTTGGAAAAAGGCATCAAAACCACCCTGAACTATACATAAAAAGTCACTTACACACTTAAACTAACGTGGCGACCTATTACACACCTATTCTTCTCAAAAGTGAATTTAATTCCACCCTGAATCTGACGTGAAAATAACATTATTTTTTTTATTAAAAAAGGCGTGTCTGAAGAAAAAAAAGCCAAAAAATCTTTAAACCCCTAACCCCACCCCTGCGCACACTCTCTCTTCTCACCCATCTTTATTTTTTTTCTCTCTCAATCTTCATTTCTTCTTCATCACAATCACTCCTCCTTTGCTATGGTTGATGAGAATAATTTTTCTATGATAGTTTTCAAAGAAAAAAATAGAAAAGATTGAGGATGAAATCGTCGCCAATCAAAAAAAATTCCGTTGAGACGTCTGAAATTAATCAAATGTTATTGCTCCCACGTTGAACATCAATTTTTTAATTTATTTTTGTATTTCTATTCTTTCTCTGTAAAGTTTTATGAATTTTGCTCAAAAGTTAAATTTTTAACATTTTTTTTGTAGATCTATCTTGTCTCTATAAAAATCTTCTTTCAATTTTGCTCAATTAATAATAATATATTAAAATTGCTCAAAATTTATTTTGATGTCGGATGGTGAATTAGTGGTGAGGCATATTGATTTTGGGTGACTGTAATTGTGTGTGAATTTGATGATGATTGGTGCAATTAGGTGGTGATAGTGTTGTAACTTTTGGTGTCGTATAACAAAGAAGATTGAATTGAATGAAGTTATTGTTTGGGTGTATTGATTTTATATCAACAATGGAAGAAGAAGATGACATTATGGTCGTTGAAAAATTGAAGAAAAAGAAGAAGATGGTTTTGAACATTGAAGAAATTGAAGAAGAAGAAGAAGAAGATGATATTGAATTTGAATGAAGTCATTGTTTGGGTGTATTGATTTTATATTATCTTCCCGTTAAGAATATGATCCCGTTAATTTTTTTTTTCTTTTTGAAAATTAAAGAAAAAGAAAAAGATTGTTTTGGACATTGAAGAATTTATTGAGGAAAAAGAAGAAGAAGATGGTTTTAGACATTGAAGATAAAGAAAAAAAAAAGCTCGTAACAATGAAGGTTTTGCACAACAATGAAGGTTTTGAATATTGAAGAAAAAAAAAATTGACCTCATAACAATGGAGGTTTTGGATATTAAAGAAAAAGAAAAAAATTATAATCATAACAATGGAGGTTTTGGACAACAATGGAGGTTTTGGATACTGAAGAAAAAGAAAAAAAATTGAAGAAGAAAGAAAAATAATTTAAATTAAAAAGAAAAAAAAATTATGAAAATAATAAATTTATTATTTTTTTCGTATCATGCTGACGTGGCAGGCGCGTGTGCAACACAACACCACATGCAAGTGGTATAATGCTTTACAGGTTGTAAAATATATCACTTTTTTATAGTGTAGGTGTGTAATAGGTCACTAGTATAGTTTAGGTGTGACTTTGACTTTTCTTGTATAGTTTGGGGTGAAAACGATGCCTTTTTTCTTTATTTTTTATGTCTTTTTATGTTGATTTTATAACTTATTAACTGGTGTGCTATGATTTTATATATTCCTGATCCCAATGCACAAGTACATAGCCAAGGATTTCAGTTTAGTGGTCAAAGTTCACAAGGAAGCTGCCAGCCTAAATGCTCAAGCCAACCTGCACCTTCAACCTAAAAAAAATCAGCATTATGTAGCTCAAGTCAACCTGCATCTTCAACAACAATTTGTGGTGATACAAGCAAAGTTAGAAGCTTGAAAGAAGCTACAAAATCTACCTTTTGTGGTGATACAAGGATTCCTGTTACAGAAGAAATCAAGAGTCAACTATCTCCTAGAAGTATAGTAACTGTCGGGCAGAAGAGGGGAAGAGTTGGAACCACAAAGGATGCTGATGAAGGTGGATCAAAAAGGTCAAAAAATGCTGGATTTGAGGTCTACACTAGTGCAAGGGGAACCCAAATACTGAATGTAAGTTAACTCACATTATTTCTTTAAAAATAAAGGGCATACATATAATGATTATTGATCCTTTTTAAAAATAAAAAATAAAAAAAAATAGCCTGGGACATCAAGTCAAAGGATCCTACAAAGTGGTATAACTTACAAGGATGCAAGTTCTACATGGGTTAATGTTGGTTATAAGCCTAGAGACTTTAAATGAAAAAATAAAGATGTTGCTACCACCAATCAATTGCAACATATGGCAAACAAAAAGAAGAAGAATTAGTCAAGACGAAGCATTTTAGTCTGATGATGTGTTGTGATTCTGTTGTGTAATGTGCAGTACCAAACAATCAATTTAGTTTTTGAAGTAAACATTCTAGTTCTTTAGATTTTGAAACCTGTAAATTCAAGTTCGTTAAGTAGTATTATGCAAACTGTGAGCTCTAATATGGAGCATATTTTTTGGATTATTAGTTAGTGTTAACTGAAGCTCAATATGGAGCATATTTATGAACTTGTTGTTGGTGTTTCTTTGAGCTCAATATGGAGCATATTTATGAACTTGTTGTTGATGTTTCTTTGAGCTCAATTTGGAGCATATTGATGAAGTTGTTGTTGTTGTTGCGTTCAGCTCAATATGGAGTGTATAGATGAAGTTGTTGGCGGTGTTGTGTTCAGCTCAATATGGAGCATATAGTTAGTTGTTGTTGTTGTTGATATCAACTCAATATGGAGCATATAGTAAAACACTGTTGGTGTTGTTGCTTGTCTATTTTGATGCTTCATTTTACAAGACCAACATTGACAGTATTTAGAATCAAAACATTGACAGTATTTAGAATCAAAATAAATATTTCATTTCATCAAAATGTAACATTCTTACAAGATCAATATTACATCAACAAACGAAACCTAACAAGGCTTAATACACATCACAAAAATACATCTAAACTTCATGACAACAAGAAAGGATTTAAGTTATTTTGCAACTTCAATACTTCAAGGCCATCAAAACTTCAAGGCCAAACTTCAGCAATTTGGCTTCAATGTCCATATTCTCTGCAACAACAAAGAAGTAGCAACGACGCCAATAATATTATATCTTCTAGCTCGATTTTCTTTATTTTTAAAGGACTAACTTTCTTCAACAAACCTCAAATCACCCTATTTGCTTGTGAAGAGTGTCGTTCTTCATGCCAATCAAAGTAATCACACCCATTCAATTTCTACAAATTTAATTACAAAAATGATTACAAAATCAATAATTAATCAATTGATTAAGTTAGGAAGTAAAAAACATTACCTTTGAATTTTTACACGTAAAAAAATCTACGACCGAGATTTTGTTGAGTCCAAGAAGTCTTTAGTAATGCTTCATTACCGCATTTACAATAGCGATAATCTTTTTCGCAAAAAGTCATGGACGACGAGCTCGACATTGTCCAATTTAATTCAAAAAAATAAGAAAAAGTTTAAACTTTTAAAAAAATTGAAGAACAAGATGAAGAAGAGAGAAGTTTTTTATAAAAAAATCCTAAGAAGAGTGATAAATTAGGGTTAAAATTTGATTTGGGAATGAAGAAAAAGATGAATATAGGTATATTACCGTTGGGGGCATTTTTATGCCATAGCAGCAAAAAAACAGGCTTCGACGCGCCTTTGCGGAGTGTTCCGCACGTGTTTTGCCAACAATGCAAAAGATGCCAAAGTGACACACTTTAAGGCTACTTTAGGTGTTTAAAATGTAAACCGTTCACTTGAAGTGCCTAAGTGAAAGATGACGCGTACTTAAGGGGTTTGCCGATGTATTCTCGCCATGTTTAAACCACACATATACATAACATATGGGTTGAAATAACAATTTATTTCGATACGTGATTTTGAAGTATTTGACTCGATATTAAAACTTTTCTTGTCTTTAACTCGATGTTGGGATTCCATCAATGTTCAAATCGTAGAAGTATGCTCGAAGCTCATCAAAAGAGAGAACTATTGGAGTTTTATTAGATTTTTTATTAAGTAAAAAATTTTGGGATATGTAATCCCAAGAGTTGCAGGGTTGAGATTGAGTTTTTGGATAACAAATTTTAAACTATGAAGGAGATATTGAGCCCACGACCTGGTGCTCAATGCGTTTATGTCGTTATGCAATACTACAGGTTTTTGCTATTTGACTTTGAAGAGGATGATATTGAATTAAGATTTGGTAAGCATAAAAAGTCGAAGAAAGGTCTGATTAGTCAAGAGATTGTAGAGACATTCAGTTTCTATGATTTTAAGCACTCTATGAGGAGTATTAAGTATAAGAAAAAGGGTAGGTGAGATATATGTATGTGAAGTTTGGAGAGAGAAAGAATCAAAAATGATTTTTGTTAATTAAAATTTAATGTAATAATAGAAACTTGAATTATAATTTTAAGTTTAGTTAAATACTAATAATTAATTAGAATGCATGTTGTTTGCCCAAATTAATTTCTTTTTTTACTTGTTCACTTTTAGCATGGGAAAGGAAAAAAACATTATTCCTATTTTACCCCAGTCACTTCATTTATTCCCAAGTGAACTGAGGTAGTACAATTGAACAACTTTAGCTGCCGGAGGCTTTAGCCCTTCGTGCTCAAACCCTTAAACCCTGAACCTCCACTTTCAACAGCAACTCATCGAATCGATCTATACCACAACAATGACAATCCATTCAGTAGTAATCCAAAAACTCCTCAGCACAAATGCCCATTTAGGCCGTCGTGTAGCAGCACACCATTTCAAAATCTACTCACATGGCTCTCGTAATGCAATGACAATAATCGACTCCGACAAAACCCTAATATGTCTCCGTAACGCTTGTTCCTTCATTGGTGAACTCGTTCGACACAAGGCTCGCTTCATTTTCGTTAATACCAACACCCTTTTTGATGAAATTATTGATCAGATGACGAAAACAATTGGGTGTAGGAACGATACTTCGTGGCGTCTAGGAGGATTTTTGACGAACAGTTCGAGTCCGAGGAAGTTTAGAGGGAGGAATAAGAAGTTGAATCTTACGGCGATTCAACCGCCGGATTGTGTGGTGATATTTGATACGGCGAGGAAGAGTTCGGTGATTCAGGAGGCTGCGAAGTTGCAGATACCGATTGTTGGTCTTGTTGATTCGAGTATGCCGTGGGATATTTATAAGAAGATTACTTATCCTATACCTGCTAATGACTCCGTGCAGTTTGTGTATTTGTTTTGTAATTTGATTACGAAGACTTTCCTTTACGAGCAGAGAAGGTTGAATGCTGCCTCCGGTGCTTCTGCGGTTGCAAAGCCTGAAATTAGGTACTTTCACTTCGTAGTAGTACAATGTGTTGTTGTGCTTGTTTGGGTGTTGATGAATTGAAATTTGTAACTGTGTGTGTCTATTAGTGACTATCTCAATGACTATTGTGTTCAATATACAATGTCATAATGATCTGGATTTCACACTCATTGAGCTAAAATTTTTGTAGGAAACTAGCTGATATGGTGAGGGGTTTACTTTGCCTACTTGTTACATTATCTTGATGGTTGGATAATGAATGATTCACGGTGATATTGAAAACTAGGAGAAAAGGATTTGGCTGCCTGTTTTCGATTGATGAACAGTACCTATGGCTATGAAAATAAACAACGCTACCTCCTACTTTATGACATTGCTGTGATAGTTCGAAGGTACTATAGGTTTATGATGCCTTTTAAGGATATAAAGGAGTTTTCTTTGAGATTGGTTATCAAGCTAGAATAATGGTAAGACTAAACAAGTAGAAAAGTTGTTCTTGAATTTACTAGGAATAATACCCGAAGGTATAGTTTAAAGTATCTTCTCAAAGAAACAAAGAAGTATAAATGTCCAAAGCAGCAGCAAAAGGTTCGGTTAAATTATTAGACTTAAGAATCACCCAATTAACTTGAAAAGCCAACAATAACGTCCTATAAGTGGGGTCTGGGGAGGGTAGATTGTAAGCATACCTTACCCCTATCTTGAGAGGTAGAGAGACTATTTCCAGTAGACCCTCGGCTCAAGAAAAAGCATATCAAAGTCATACTATGGGAATTTGAATGTACTTGACTTATTAAAGAGCTAACAGATTGAGTCAGTTTCATATGTTTTGACCAATAATTTAAGACTGAGTAACTGGACATTCCAAAATTAACTGACACATCTTCTGTGATTTATTCCAACCGGCAAGGGGCTAGCTCCTCCCTATTAGTAGTAGTATTTCATAGCCGCACAGTTTCTTATTCTTCGATGTGTATTACCATTTGTAACATTTATTGGACATCTTGCTATTTGTTGTCATATTTTCTTGCAACCCTACGTCAAAAAACTTCTCTTTTGATTCAAGGGCCTATTGAAAACAACATCTCTACCCGAGAAAGGTAGGGGTGAGGTCTGTGTACATCCCAACTCCCCGGGCCCCACTTGTGGATTGCAGTATGTTTGTTGTTGTTGGTTGTAATAATTAGATAGGCTGAAAGTTTGGCCTAAAGAGAACGAGTATATGATCTGATTCTTTGCACAAATGAAATTAGAGGTTTATTCTTTGCTCCTCGTGTATCTAATTTGCAAGGTTTTCTTGCTTTTGCTGGTTGGGAGGTTATATTTTTGATAAGTAGGCTTGAGAGTTTCATATTTGTGGATGTCTGCATGATTAGTGAAATTTGGTGAACCTTAGGTTCGAACTATATTTTCTACTTCATGTGTTTTTCTGGTATACTCATGCTTTTAGGAGAATAAGTCAAATAAGTTACATTAGCACCGCGGGTTCAAGATATATGTACAAGATGTGAGTGTGAATCTGCTCGAGTCATACATCGTCTTCAACCAAGTTTGACCAGCTCTCCACACAACATGGTTTTTTCTCCTTGCATCAAAATTACAAGTGAAATAAAAATTATCTTTTAATGCTTTCTGCATTTTTCTCACTATTATGGAACAGTCGCCTACTCTCTTCGTTCCATATACTCCAAAAGAGATAAGATGTCATCATCCATGTTGCCTTCATTTCATTGTTGATCCTCTCCAATCTCCAAATCGTAATTGCTTCTTCCACAACCCTTGATAACACCCAAGAGATATTAAACAATGAGAATGCATTGGTTCATAGTTGTCCAGCCAAATCCGCAATGCACCAAGAGATGCTTGGTTCCTTATCAGCTTACTTAACTAGAAAACCATTTACATTTTTAATTGCTACTGATCTGATGATTCAATTTCGTCTAACGATCTCTTCCTTCTAACCAGCTATAGAATTGCTACACGTGTACAACTGGAGTATTTAAAACAGTTTTGGTATCTAGATGTAGTATAGACTATAGAGAGCTGTAATTTTGAATTTTTAAGTGCTTCTATTATAATTTTTTGGATTTCAGGAAGTATTTTAAGTTCTAATATACTGCTTTGTTGACTTTTTTTCCCCTTTCTGCATTAAATCTGGATGTAGAGAGGAAGTTGAACAACTTGACAAGATCAAGACAGCTGGCAAGGATAAAATTTACGTTCTGCCTTATGAAAGACTAGAACCTGCTTCTGAGGGTAAGTATGTGATTCCTATACTCTTATTGGTTCTTCCTTATAAAAAGAATTCTTACTGATTCTTTGTCCTTCTTATAAGTACCAATTGTTTTTAAGGTACATAGGCATTAAGGTAACTCAATCATGCTTTAATTATGTATTCGGTGATATATCAATCACGTCATCTCCTTTATATGCAGATCTTGCTGAGACTAAACAGCTACTGGACAAACTTGTCGTGTTAAAGTTTAATGGTAATTTGGGATCAGATATGGGTTTCAGTGGACCAAAGTAAGCATTCAGTTGAGAGTTGAGATATACTGATCTATTAATACTTTCCAAAATATTAGAGGCTCTAATATTACTGTTATTGACTTACAGTTTACACTTTATAGCATATATGATCTGTCCAGATAGGAAGTCTTTTATTTCTCTTCTTTGATTAAGAGTGCCATTTTAATTTTATGGTATGCGGGTTTTCGGGAATTGTACCACCTAGAGATTCTGTTTTATTACGTTTACAGTTATTGCTGCTGTGGTAACATAAGTTTACTCTAGAAGTACTTCATGAATGCTAGACATTCATAAATTCTGCAATTTATTATTTCCTGGTCGAAAAGGAAGTAAAAACCTTGTGTTTATTTTACATTCTTCTCTGGAGTTATTTCTGGAGGAGAAAGTGAGAATTTGTACCATGTTGCAAGTACTTGGTTTCGATTTGGATGTGACTATTTTATGGCATATAGAACTTCCATTTATTTTTAAATGACAGTTAACTCTTAGTTTGGTCATACACTTGATTTCCTCTCTTATTGTACTGATGTTTAGAAGTTCTCTCTTTTCCTCCTTTTATTCTTCCCAAGTGACTACAGCCTATAAGCAACTGTTTTTGTTGTACTAGATTAGAGTGAAGAATCCTTTCTACAGTTATACGGCTTTATTGCAATTAACTTCTGGTAATATACTAGGTTTGTTGTTGTTGTTGTTGTTGTTGTTGTTTCTTGATTCTCAATATTATCCCATGGATGAATCTAATTTTCCAGTTCCGGAAATTATATCTGCAGATCCCGTAAGACTCTGTCTTAGGAATACAAATTGTGGACTGTGGATATGTGGATATTTTGTGTATGAGATCCCTTGACAAATTGTTTGTTGTACAGTAATTGCTATTCTAACTTTCATTTCATTTATCTCCAAATGTATCCGTTGATTTTAAAAGTCGTTGCATTTGACTTTTTACCTTAGAAGAACAAAGAAGTACGAGTTAAGGTGGGGTGGAAGACTTTGACCTGTTTATCTTCATCCATGAAATGGTATTTTACTTTTAAGAGAGCTCACTCATGACATGTACTGTTTTGAAGTTCTTATTGTAGTAGAAAAGACAATACTTTCTCTTTTTTGGAGTGATTTCAATGTTCAGTTACAAATATGGTTGTGTTCTGGAAGGATAAATAGACCCATGTATCTTGAAAAATTACAGATGTATCTTGATAGATAGACCCATGTATTTTTTTTTTACAGATTCAGTTTGTAGTGCTTTTTGAAAAATTATCTTGGTCGTGGTTTTATCATTATTTATTTAGTGTTGCTTTGATATGCAGATCTGCACTTGAAGTATGCCATGGATTTACTTGTCTAGATTTGGTCATCAATCATATTGAGGTAGGTTTCTTACTGGTCCTTTTGAAGTGTTTTTTTCCACTTTCTTATACAAATCATTGTTTTAGATTCTTTTTGCTAATTTGAAATGAATAATTTCTGGACAACTGGCTGGATATATGCTTGCAGTCCATCAACTCAAAATATGGCTGCAATATTCCATTGCTTATGATGAATACTCCTAGTACACACGATGACATCCTGAAGGTGACTGATGTTATATCACCTGTACTCTTAGATTTTTAATGAGATTTTCTGCGAACTAATGAGCTAATTACTTAAATTAGGTTTTGCAGAAGCACCCGAATAAAAATATCCACACTTGCATTCAGGTTTGTTAAAATATTCTGACATGTGATGTGTATTCTATTTCTCTTTTATGCTTTTTTTTTTGTGAAGCAAATGCCTTCTTTTAATGGATATTTAGAGCCAACCTCAACAAGAAAATATTGAAGATATACCAACGTCACGGACCTTTGATAAATCAATTGCACAGGACAAACTGTATGTTTTCATCCGTCTCTTCTGCTCCTTGCTATCTCACTGCCATGTTAAATTATTTGCAAATGTGTCATTCTTGGACTAGGAATACTCTAGTGTAACTGAAGGACATATATGCTATTTTTACCGTGCCCCCCCCCCCCCCCCCCCCCCCCCCCTTTATAGGAAAAAGGAAGTTGAAAAAATAAATGAAAAGAGGGGCTGGAAATTGAACCTTCTTGCGCTTTATAAGTATAATGCATTTCCTGCCTCCCTATATGTTTGTTCACTGATATTTTCTCTAAGAAACTGTGGTTCCTTTGTTGTTGTTGTTAATAATCTCGTAGATCTACTACGACAGAATCATATTTTCTCTTAGTTTTTTGTCTTTTGGTGAGATCATTGGATTCACAATGTGTAATGCATTCTCCACTGCCATGTGCATTCTCTTCCTACTTTCTTTATGTTACTTTGTGGGTCTTCTTTTGTTCCATATATACCACAATTTCGTATGTTTCTCTATTTCTTTACGAGCTTTTATCAAGCATTGATGAAATCAGGAAATTGAACCTTCTTGCGCTTTATCAGTATAATGCATTTTCCGCCTCCATCTATGTTTGTTCACTGCTATTTTCTCTAAGAAACTTTGGATCCTTTAAGTTCCATTTATACCAGAACTTATGTTTGCATCTCTTTATTTTATCTCTGCCTAAAGAAATGTGTGAGAATTGGCAGCTCTGTTCGGTCTATAAGTTACTATTTTTGGTTGCTTTTGTTGATGCTTGTTCGATTGAGTTATACTAGGGAGATGTGGATTCCTAATAAGATTAATAGCTCGATGGATGGGCTCTGTTCTAGGAAGTTATGGCAAACATTGAATTTGTAACAACTGTTATTTTGGAAGTGATGTCAGTTGGTAAGCTCCTCCTCGTCTAGTATAAGGTTTGATACTCCAAATGAGAAATGGAAGATTCAAGAACTTATTCAAAATAACAAAAAACAAGCTGAGTGTTTATTTTTCTTGGGTTTAAAGAATCCATCATTCATTCCATTCTTAATTAGCAACTATCTATGTTTTGAATTCCTAAGTTATTGGATGGTTCTATTTTTGTTTAGTGGAGAACGTATTTTCACAAAGTTAATGAACCAGTTAGTGTGAAGATCCACCTACAAATGATTACTACAGGGACACTATGGATTTTTGAATAAGGGCTTTCTTGTGTTTGGAGAGTGTGTGCTAAGATACTTTATTGATCACAGAAGCTAGAGGAAGCAAAAGAAGAGCCCTGTTATGATATCCTCAGTTTCCTAATTTAAGAGTATGTCAAAGATAAGTTAGGCTGCAGCTGTTTTGCTCTACTTGTATCTGATGAAAACCTATTTTCCATGTTTTTACTGAAGCATTTGATTTGCTGTTCTGATGATCATTAAAACTTTTAATGATTGCCATGGTGCTCAGTGTCTTTAGATCTCGAACAGTATTTGTTTCATCTAATTTTTTTTTTTTGACGAGGTAGATATCCGTCCAACCTACTGGAGGTTTTCCTTTCTTTGAGCGCCAGTGGAAAGCTTGAACCACTAATTTCTCAGGTAGAGTTGTGTATGGTGTTGAATTTTACTGCTGCCCCAACTGAGACCTTAGCAGGCCTGTTAGGCAGTATTATTATTTTGTGCTGTATTTTTACACACTTAACACTCTTACTAATTGAAAAGAGAATATTTCTAATTGAACTGAGATGTTATCAACATAAAAGAGCACCCCTCAATAGGAGTTTATGGTAATGAAACAAGGAAACCTCATACTGTACAGAATAAGGAAAGGTACTAAATAAGGAAATTACCTACACAGTTGCCTCTGGGCTTAATTGAAACAGGCAATGGTGAGGGACTTGTGACTTAGGTCCGAGGTTCGAGCCTACACCATGTGAACTAAGCCTGATATTTAAACGGCGAAGGGAGCGCCGTCCCATTATGCTCAAGTTTCTAATTGCAGTTGGTCCTAAGGGTTGGCCCCATACATATTTCTTGGTGATCCAAAGAAGAAAAAACCTATGAAGTGATATCCCTAGCTATGGCATGATTAGAAAGAACTTGCTTATAATGTTGACCTAAATACATAGAATAAAGGGCAGCCCGGTGCACTAAAGCTACCGCTATGCGCGGTGTCCGGGGAAGGGCCCACCACAAGGGTGTATCGTACGCAACCTTACCTTGCATTTCTGCCAGAGGCTGTTTTCAAGGCTTGAACTCGTGACCTCCTGGTCACATGGCAACAACTTTACCAGTTACTCCAAGGCTCCCCTTCACCTAAATACATAGAATGAATCTAGATAATTTAAACATTTAATTGCATTTAGTCTTTTGACTTATAACATTCCCTGTCATAATTCATATTTGGTGAATTGTCTTGAGTTTGCCAATTTTGAAAACAAGAAAATACCATAAGTCGTGGTATTTAAACTAGTCACATTAATAGCGTGTCTGAAATACTCCCCCCCTTCCAAATCCCAATTTATATGACACACTTTTCTTTTTGGTCTATCTCAAAAAGAATGTCACCAATTATTTATAGCCAAACAAATGTCTAAAGCTTGTTTTAGACCACCAATTTTAGAAGTCTTCAGAGTGGAACGATGCACATAAATTGGAACAGAGGGAGTAATGAACAATCCCCGAAAAGAAAAAGGGTACTGGAATTATTTCATAGAAGAGCTGGAAATGTTATGGTAGGAGAAAGTGCTCTCTAGTGGACACGGAGGTGAATCTTTTGTATTCATTGAAGAGAGGTAAACAGATATTATTCACATTTCACCAGCACGTCATCAGTGTCACTTGAACTGAACAGCTAAAGAGTAACCAAAAAATTATCGGAACAATGACTAAAATTCAAAGTTCAGAGTAAGGACCTAGTACCTCTAACTCCGATACCAAGAAGAGGAACAGAGAAGAAAAAGTCTTGAGGAACGTTTGCTTGAAAAGTTACTCTGAAGAATGGTTGGGATAGTGCTTGATGTGGATGCTGTCACTAGAATAATCACTGAAAAGAAGCCTGATACCACTGGATGTCACTGGAAAGATACATAAGCAATACACAATAAACTTTTGAATAAAAGGAAAAATTGTCCAAGCAGGCAACATAAGCTACTTTAGTCTTCATAAGCTTGCAGAAGTTCTAATACTATGGAGAAAAAGATAAAGGCTTCTTAACGAATATAAAAGATGCCTCCTTGTATAGTAGTTCACTAAACTAAATTCCTACTACATAAAAAGTGAGTTATTAAATGAGGAAATAACCTATAATTGAGATTCGTAACTATGATAGAATTGGGAAGAGTACTCTATCATATTGATCTAAACACAGAGCAAATCTAGAATATTCTTTCGTGCAATCGCTTGACTTCTCTCAAATTTCAATCAGCATGGGCGCACAAACATACGTATAAATACATTTCTCAATATCTGAGGCTTGCTGACTTGAACATCATACTGAATAAGGAGCATACTTCAATGTATTTTACAGGGCAAGGAGTATTTCCTAATACTGCAGTCAGAAAACCTTGCTGAAGTTGTTGATCCAAGTATCCTTGTGCTAGTTAGTTTTATAGCTTATTAATTATTTTCCTGCTTGAGGTGATAGGATACTTTTATCTTCCGAGTAATATTGTTTTGGACAGCTCCTTGATTTTTAATTTAGAAATCCTGAGTCATTTGACAAAGAACAACATAGAACATTGCATCGAGGTATCACCAAACAGCTGCTGATTTCAACTCTTTTTCTTACCAGCTTGCTGCTGCTATAATTTTCAGTATTTCAGGTTATGCCTACCACCTCAGGAACGGAGGAGAGGGGTCTTCCGCCTCAGGAAGGAAGGATTCAGGTTGGTTCTGGTCTGAATTTCAGTATTTTGTTAGACAGTATCCCTGTTCTGACATCGTTTAGTTTCACGCAAGAGGTCCAATTTACCACTTGACCTGAACCTAGTTAGCTGTGATAAAATAACCCCAACAGCAATTTCTTAAGCTTTGAGAAAACATAAGAAACCCAATATGTGGCTCTCAGCAGACGACAAAAGTGCTCAGTGAAAAAGGGACACCAAAACACAATTAGGATACTTACAATTCTTATGAAGGATTGTGATGAATGAGCTCAAGTGATTATTTTTTTTTCCTGATCTTTTGAATATCTTAAGTTTGTTCTTAAAGCAGGGCACAAGTCATTAAAAAAAAATCATCCATTATCACACCAGAGATAATTGAAGGATTTAGTACCGTGGTACTGCATAATTACCCTTACCCTTGCCTGATACTGAACTAGTGTTAAAGTCCATGTGACATCGACTTTCACAGTTAGCCTCCTTCCTCCCTGCACCTCCCGAGCTCGTAAATTTGTCTATTTGTAAACTGTTACGGTGCGGTGTATTAGAGTTGCAAGGATTTGCTTTGTATGATGAATCTTATTTTTGGATTTTTGTTTTTCATTGTTTGTGGCTCTACGTCAAAGGAGGATGTCAAATCAATCAACACAATGTAAGTAATTTAGTTTTTATTATTTTCATGGTGGAGAAGATAAAGGAATCAAATAATTTAGCCTCTGTTATTTCTTTTCAGGTGGATGAGTATGAACTGTGTTGAGAGGCTACTACAAAGAAGTGGCCTAGGTTTTACCAGTTCAAAGGTATTATTATCCAAAAGTCACAAGTATATGTTCTTGAAGCAATAGCACCTTCAAGTAGAAATATATATCAAAGCTTGTTCAATCTTAGTTTTAGCGATCAAGTTCAAAAAAAAAAAATCTTAGTTTTAGCGTTGCTCTTTCTGATATCCTCTGTCACCTAACGTTCTCACGTGATCCAGTTTTTTGATCGAGCATTTGCTATTGATATTCAATGGTCAAGATACCTTCCAGTTCAAAGAACATCAGATTTGCTCATTTTGCAGGTTGAAGGGATGTAGTTTTGTTAACTGGAATTTCTACTCATGATATTAGGCTCTACTTCGACTAACTTTGTCATCATTATTATACTGTGCAGTCAGATCTTTACACCTCAGCTGAAGGCACTCTTGTGAGAAATGCAGCAAGAGCAAATCCCAAGGATCCTTCTATTGAATTGGGACCGGAGTTTGGAAATGTAAAATATATTTCTCCATCTTTACAAGATTCATTTATCGATTTATTTCGTATGTTGAACGTAAGTAAATTGTTGACCAGGTTGATGATTTCCATAGACGTTTCAAGTCAATTCCAAGCATTATAGAACTTGATAGCTTGAAGGTGACTGGGGATGTTTGGTTCGGAACTGGCATAACTCTAAAGGTAAGAAATGTACATCAATAATCTCATCAGAATGGTGCCTTGGTCTTATTTCTCTTTTTTTCCCCAACGAATGCCTATGTCGTTTTGACATGCTGCTTTGATTCATTTGATTGTAAGCAATATGTTCAGGAATTTTTATTTTCTTTTGAGGAAGAACTACTAGGGTTTGTTATTCTTTCTAAATGCCCTCTGATACTTCCTGGTCATTTTTATTTGAAAATTTAGGGGAAAGTCAGTATTGCTGCAAGACCAGGCATGAAAATAGTTATTCCTGACAGAATGGAGCTTAAAAATAGGGTAAGTAACTGGAAGCTTGTATTTGACTGCTTGTCACTCGGATTATTGGATTTGTATTCTCAAAATTAGACTGCCATCTCGCTTAATTTTATTCCAAATGGCTTGTTTTGTTTTACCAGCTTATTACCAGCCAGTCAGACATCGGACCGAGTTCCTTGTAGATGGGATCCTAGATATTCTGCAATATGATGTATATCTTAATTCGAAGAGGTATTTATCGTCATTCCAAATGATTACAAGCCCGGAGAATTTGAAGGGAGTCCCCATCAAACCTGCATTGGATGTTTATGAAAAATGATAGGCATCAGAATTTTGTTGTAATAAAGTTTTTTTTCCCTACTGTTCCTAGATTCAGTTTCTTTCAGAAGGAAAATAGAGATAGTGAAGAGCAAAAGTAAGCATCATAAAATGCGCTGCTATTATTGACTGACCATTTTCCAGAGTCTAAAATTAGAATTATGAAAAGCTCATGGAAAGGTGAGAATTGTTTCTTTATTCTGTTTAGTCTGACTACAAAGAAGGTAAACAATTGATCTATTTTTTTCTTCTTAAACTCTGTAATCAGTTTCAAGGGAGACGAGTTTCCCCTGGAACAAATTTGTCACTCTTGGGAATGGAACATGTATTGTTTTGTAGAGATTTTTCTACCTAAGAAAGTATTACAGAAATCATTTTGCAAATTCGATCGAATGTTACTTGTAGCAGCTGTAAGTGAAAATATTCCCCAAAACTAACTCTCCTTGCTTACCAGTTAAGAGTCACTGAATTGTGTTATTTTATTCTTTTGGAAGTAGCTTTTGAAATGGTCTACTGCAAGTTTGGAATAGCTGACTAGCATAGGCATCAATAACGTAGGAGTGTATTTAAGTGGAAATTGGATCAACTTATCCAAGATGAAATAGCTTTACGTACTTTTAAGTATTCGGGTAAAATAAAAACGTCCTTATAAAATGTTTTTATGGGTTAATAACTATCTTTGTAGCTCCAGAATGTTTCAGTTTATGCTACTACCTATTATTTGGATATACCAAGGAAGATGTACGGTCTAATGAGGCTACTATGAAATATTTACTCATGGATGGGGCAAGCTCTTCTATTTTGGTTCATGGTTTCTCTTGGCTATATGGTTCATCTGGGGGAGAGATAAGTTTTAAGACAATGATACTCCCTCCATATCAAATTTCTTAATTTGATTTCTCATTTTACTTGTCTTTTTTCATTAATTAAGAAGAGAATTTTTTTTTCCATGTTTTATCCTTTGCGTTAATTACTTTTTCTTCAAATTAAAATGTAAACATCATTTAATAGGGGTACTATGGTAAACTAGCATGTTATTAATTATTTTTCTTAATCAATATGCTATCTCAATTTGGGACGGGTAATTTGGGACGGAGAGAGTATATATAAGTCAAAAGTCATGAGTTAGAAATCCTGGCTTCTGACTTATAAACTAAAAGTCGAAAGCCAATCTAATCAAGCTCTTTCGATAAACTGAATCGAAAAAAACACTACTGATTTAATGGCATTGGGTTGTTGATTTTGTAATTTTTTTTTTATTTCTAACTATGTAATGCAACAACAACATAATCAACGTATTCCCACCTAGTGGGGTCTGGAGAGTGTAGAGTGTACGCAGTTCATACCACTACCTCAGGTGAAGTAGAGAGACTGTTTTAGATAGACCCCCCGACTTAGAATCAATAACAATATAATAGACACAATACATAAAGGCATATAAACTTGTACAGTATGCAAAATAAACTAACAACACTAGCCACAAGATAATACTAAAATTATAAATCTAAAATCATAGACAACACTCTACACCTATGGACAAGAAACTTCAGACACAAATACAGAACACTCCCCTGCTGTCACTGACACCCTCCCACCCCCTAACCCTCTACCCTAATCCGCCTCCTCCACACCTTCCCATCAAGAGTCATGTCCTCCGTAAGCTGTAACTGCTCCATATCATGTCTAATCACCTCCCTCCAATATTTTTTTGGCCTACCTCTCCCCCGCCTAAAATCATCCATAGCTAGTGTCTCACACCTCCGCACTGGCGCATCAGCACCCCTTCTCATCACATGTTCGAACCAACATAACTTCACTTCTCGCATCTTGTCCTCCACCGAAGCCACTCCCATTTTTTTCCGAATAATCTCATTCCTCACCCTATCCTTCCTGGTCTGACCACACATCCACCGCAACATCCTCATCTCCGCTACCTTTAACTTTTGGATGTGGGATTTCTTAACTGGCCAACACTCCGCTCCATACAACATAGCCGGTCGAACTGCCACTCTGTAGAACTTACCTTTAAACTTTGGGGGCACCTTCTTATCACATAAAACTCCCGAAGCAAGCCTCCATTTCAACCACCCTGCCCCAATACGGTGCGTGACATCCTCGTCAATCTCACTATCGCCTTGTATCATAAACCCCAGATACTTGAAACTTTCCCTCTTCTGAATAGCCGAGAATCCAGCTTCACAACCACATCATTCTTCTGCGACACATCACTAAACTTACACTCCAAGTATTTCGTCTTGGTCCTGCTCAACCGAAAACTTTTAAACTCAAAGGTCTGTCTCCAAATCTCTAACTTATCATTAACTCCTCCCTGAGTCTCGTCAATTAATCCCATATCATTTGCAAATAACATACACCAAGGTACCTCTCCCTGAATATGTCGCGTCAACATATCCATCACCAAGGAAAATAAAAAAAGGCTAAAAGTCGATCCCTGATGTAAACCTATCAAAACTGGAAAGTGCTCTGAATCTCCACCTATCGTCCTCACATGAGTCTTCGCACCCTCATACATGTCCTGAATCGACCTAATGTATGCCACATACACCCTTTTAGCCTCCAAGCACCTCCACAGAATCTCCCTGGGCACTCTGTCATATGCCTTCTCGAGATCAATAAACACCATATGCAAGTACTTCTTCTTCTCCCGAAATTGCTCCACTAATCTCCTCACAAGGTGAATGTCCTCAGTAGTCGAGCGACCTGGCATGAAACCAAACTGATTCTCAGAGATAGTCACAATCCTTCTCATTTTCAACTCTACCACCCGTTCCCAAACCTTCATAGTATGACTCAACAACTTAATACCTCTATAGTTGTTGCAACTCTGAATGTCTCCTTTGTTCTTATATAAAGGAACCATCGTACTCCACCTTCACGCATCAGACATCTTCGCTGCCGTAAAAATGATATTAAAAAACCTTGTCAACCACTCCAAAGCTGCCTCGCCAGTGCTCTTCCAAAAACCCACTGGAATCTCGTTTGGCCCCGTCGCCTTACCCTAACGCATCCTGCAAATAGCCCCTTGACCTCCTCAACCTCAATATGCCTACAATAACCATAATCGTGACACTCCTCAGACTTTTCCAAATCCCCCAACACGAAACCTTTGTCCCCTCGTCGTTCAAGAGTTTATGAAAATAAGACTGCCACCTCTTTCTTATGAGGGCCTCCTCAACCAACACTGTACCATCCTCTCCCTTGATGCACCGCACTTGGTCTAGATCACGAGCCCTCCGCTCCCTGGCCTTAGCAAACCTATACAATTTCTAATCCTTGTCTTTCTCCTCAAAAGCCGCATACACGCTCTCAAAAGCTGTTGTCTTAGCTGTCGTAACCGCCAGCTTAGCCTCTCGTCTAACTACCTTATACTTATCCTTATTCTTCTGTCTCTCCTCCTCATCCTTGCTCTCAACCAACTTGGCATAAGCCACTTTCTTAGATTCCACCTTCCTCTTAACCTCTTCGTTCCAACACCAATCTCCTTGATGCTTACCAGATCGACCTCTCAAGACACCCAACACCTCTCTAGTGGCCTCCCTAATGCAACTAACAGTCATCTCCCACATACTATCCACGCCTCTTCTACTCTCCCAAGCCCCCTTCCTCTTCAACTTCTCCCCCATCTCCAAAGCACTAGCCAACGTCAAGCTACCCCACTTATTCTTGGACCGAGCCTCTACACTCCCCTTCTTTTTGCCCTTGTTGATTACTAAGTCCATCACCAACAACCTATGTTGAGTCGAAAGACTCTCGCTAGGTATGACTTTACAGTCTTTACATAGCGTTCTATCTCCATTCTTAAGGAGCAAAAAGTCAATCTAAGTCTTGGCCACTGAACTTCGAAAAGTAATAAGGTGCTCCTCCTTCTTCGGAAACCTCGAATTCTCTATCCACAACCCAAAAGCCTTAGAAAAATCCAAAAGAGAAGCTCCACCTTCATTCCTCTGCCCAAAATCGAAACCGCCATGCACATCATCATACCCTCTCGACAAAGACCCAATATGCCCATTGAAATCTCCTCCCACGAAAAGTTTCTCAGTGCTCAGGACGCCTCTCACCACCTCATCCAAAACCTCCCAAAAACTCTTCTTCTCCTCCTCGTCCAAATCTACTTGCGGAGCATAGGCACTAATAACGTTCACCGAAGACCCTCCAATGACCAACTTAATAGACATCAACCTATCACCGACTCTCGTAACCTCCACCACCTGCTCCCTAAGATTCTCATCTACTAAAATACCTACCCCATTTCTATGTCTAACTATGTAATAATATCTTTAAATTTTAAATACAGACCCTAATTTCTTTTGCATTATAATTGTTGACTTGGTGTCAATTTGAACTGTAAATTGAATTTCTTTGTTCTTCTGAGAGATTGATACAACGCTACTACATCCAATTAAAATTGCTACTTAAACAAGAAAAAAAGCAAATTTATTTTAACTAAAAACAAAATTAGAAGAGCATATTCTTATAAGTAATATCGAAAATCAAATTGCTAACGACCAAAAATAATTTGGTTATCAATTTAGTGCAATTACAAGCTGAAAATCAAAACATAATCGATCGATGCGCACCCTACATAAATGGAAACTTATCAGCCTAAGCCATCAATTTTTTCAAGAAATAATGACCCAACATACATATAGTATTTATTCCTTCCGGAGAGTCTAGCAAACAGTGTAAGGTCAACACCAGCATGGTTTTGTTAACACAGAGAGTGATAGTATTCTTCAATGAGGAAACACATCCCAAACAGCCAAACAAACTCAATAAGACATTGGCACAAGAATTGATTCACTTGCCATTGATCCTCTCTATAACAGTAATAAGCCCTTGAGTTCCAAGCTTCCCATCTCCATTACCAACCATAGCTGAAAACATCTGCTTATTCAATGCTGCACCAGGCAATACTACAACATCATCCCCCTCCTCCGCACCAACATCTAATCCCATTCCCAAATCTTTTACCATATACTCCGTAAAACCGCCCGGCCTAAAGTCTCTCTCAATCATCCTCTCTCCAAACAACTCCATTACCATTGAACCCGCTGCTCCTCCTTTCACTGCCTCCACAAACTTCTTCTTGTCCAACCCCGCTTTCTCTGCAAACACCAATCCTTCACTCAACCCAAGCATATTCGCTCCCACGACAATCTGATTCGCAATTTTACAGCTTTGCCCCTTCCCCGGACCACCCATGAAAGTCCCCTTACCCAACACATCAAACAAAGGGTTTAACCACTTCACTACATGCTCATTTCCACCAGCAAGAATCGCCAATTTCCCTTCCTTCGCCCCAATATCGCCACCCGAAACAGGAGCATCAACAGCCCAGCAATCCCTCTCTCGGGCAGCATCGAAAATCTGCTTAGCAAGAACCGGGTGACTACTCGTATGATCGATAATAACAGTGTTTTGATTGAGAAACGGAATCAAATTCTCTAAGACAATTTGTCGAACATCTGATGGGTGTCCCAACATAGTGAAAATAACATCATTCTTACAAATATCAACTGGGGAATCAGCAAGAAGAGCACCTTGAGATTGAAGGTGAACAACTTTAGAAGGATTACGGGCGTAGATTGTGACGGAATAGCCAGCGGAGAGAAGCCTAGAAGCCATTGCGCCACCCATTATGCCGGTACCTATCCATCCTATTCGGGTTCGGGTCGGGTTAATCGGAGCCGGGTAGGAAGTCATCATTGGAGTTTGTGATACTGTCGGAAGAAAAAACTGAAGAAACAAAAGGAATCTTTTATTCAATGATTGGGCAGTTATGTGTGTAAAATTGAGCACATGAATATGTACTATGGGTGTCAAGTGGGCCGGCCCGGATTCGACCTGCATAATTAACTCGGCCCGATTTGATCTGGCCCGGTAAATCCTAAGGTTTTAGGGTTCCGGATTTCGGGTCGGTTATTTTTTTAAAATGGGTTTGGCTAACTCGGTCCGGACCAAGCCCGGTCCAGGCCGGATAACTTAAAAAAATAAATAAATAGATTTTGGCTTTTGGGCCAAACTAGCCGTTGGCCCAACGACTATATAGCCGTTTTTGGGTCCAAACGGCTAGTTTGGGCCCATTTATTAAAAAAAAAAAAAAAAAACTTTAAAAAATATTTTTTAATCCCAAAAAAAAATCTATAAATACCCTACAACTTCAAATCATTTTTCACACAATTTTTCACTCTCTCAAATCTCAATTCTCAAATATTCAATATATTTAATTTCTTAAAGTGTTCACTTTAATTTTTTAATTTTTCGTTTACAAAGTACGAGCGGAAGTTTCTAAAGTCGCAACCTTCGGATACTTCCAAAATTTGGTATTGTCGTTCCATCTCTTACGTTTAATTTTTATTTATTGTATTAATTGTTTAATATTTAATTTTATTATATTTGTGTATTTTGAATAGTTTTAGTTTAATTTAATTTATATTATGGATAAATTAAGAAACCTCGCTACTAAAGGTGTTAAATTTTTTTGTCCCGGAAGCGGTAGAGGTAGTTCAAGTAGTAGATATACCCGTGTGCCTTCACCTCCGATACCGCTTGGTACACCTTTTGAGGAAGAAATAGGTGTAGGTGCTCACGATATGGATTATGTAGAAGCTCAGGAAAATTACGGTATAGAAGAAGAAAATGAAGTAGATGCGGTTAATTTAGACGAAGATAATGAAAATATTGCTGAGACACCCGCAGTAGGAGATGCTAACGTTAGATCTGAATCAGTTAATCTCCCTTCCCGTCCTCCCAGTGCCCCAAAACCTCGTAAAAAAACTAGTATTGCATGATAATTTTTTGAACGTATATCAGATATTGAGGTGCAATGCAATATTTGTCAACAAATATATAAGCATAGAAGTGGAGGCAAGCAAGGGGGTACGGGTACGTTAATGAGACATGTAGCTGAAGATCACAAAAGAGAGTTAAATATTGCAAAAGGTGGTGGGGATATTGGTGGGCCAACGCAAACTAGAATGGACCCAGCAACCGGTCACGTAGCAAAGAAATATAATAAATTGAGGGACCGGGAAGAAATAGCTAAAATGGTAGCTGTGGGTTGTTTGCCTTTTAATTTTCCTTCTTCTGATGCCTTTATTTGTTATATACAAGCAATTTATAATCCTATGTTTAACGGTATTCCTAGAACTACTTGTCGGTCTGATATTTTTAGACTTCATTCACAATATTATTTTTATTTATCAACATTGTTAAAAAATATTCAATGTAGATTGTCCCTAACTTCTGATCTTGGTCGTGCTGCAAATAAAAATGATTATTTAACCGTTACTTGTCATTGGATGGATAGTAATTTCGTGATGCAAAAACGTATTCTTGCTTTTTTATATGATGAAGATCGTAAACATACTGGACAATTTATTGTTGATTCTATTGTTAAAATTACCGGATATTATGGTATCGAAAATAAAATTTTATGTATTGCTTTTGATAATGCTTCTAATAACAACACTGCTATAAAAAAATTAAAATCTACGCTATCTCCGCCCTTGACTGAAATTTTTCACATTAAGTGTGCATGTCATATATATAATTTAATTGTAAAAGATGGTCTTGAGTTTTTTGAGTTTTATATTGAAAAAATTCGTCTTGCTGTTGGTTTTATTCAAGGAAATAATCGTAGATCGAGAATTAGAGAATTTAAAGTTAAATGTCAAGAAAATGGACTTACACCGATTTTGATGCCTGAGGAAATTGATACTAGATGGAATTCTACGTATGAATTTTTAAAAACTTGTTATAAATATAGAATTCCTATTATACTAGCTTTTAACCAACATTGCGGTTCATTTGCTGATTCTGCTGATTGCATGCTACATAATTCTGAATGAGTTGTAATTAATGATCTTGTTAAGTTTTTAGAAAAATTTTATGTAGCTACGGTTGAATTTTTCGGTGCTTATTATCCTACTGTTTGTAATATTTTGACATATATAGTCGATATTTCTGGTTTACTCAAAGAATATAAAAATAAAGAAGGTTATAAAGAAGCTGTTGACGCCATGTTTACGAAATTTAAAAAATATTTTTTCCCGATTTCCCCTATTTACTTGGTTGGTGCTATGCTAAATCCGTGCATGAAATATAATAATATGTGTCATTTTAGTACTCTTATTTATACTAACTTAGAAATAAATACTAACCATGATTCTGAATAAGTACAACCTGATTTGTGGACGGCTACGACTGATGCAAAGGAGTACATAGAAAAATTATATAATTATTATGCTGATTTATTTGATTTAGCCGTACCTACAAATATCACTTCAACTGTCGCTCCTCATCCTCCCGAGGACCCATCATCTTCTAAAAGGCCGGCACATAGTGGTTTTTCTGATTCGTTTTATGATTTAAATTGTTGGAACAGTGTTGATGAGAGAACTTACACATCAACTTATCGGGAAGAGCTGAAATATTATCTTCGGACGGTACCAGAGGATCGCAGACGATGGATCAACATGTTGGATTGGTGGAGGAGTAATGAAACACAATATTCTGTGCTTTCAAGATTAGCTAGAGATATCTTGAATGTTCCAATGTCAACCATTGCATTAGAGAGCGCCTTTAGTCAGGGACGACAACAGCTTGGAGACAACCGACACTCATTGGGAAACAATGCAATGAATGTTCTAGTTTGCCTCAGAGATTTGATTAGAGCGGAAAGAAGAAACCAAGGAATGGAACCGGAGCCGAGCGACGAGCTGAAACTTGAAGAAATTATGACTTCACGGGAGAACTCAGCAGAATCAAGTCCAATGCATGATTTTGCCCCCGTTGACTTCGACTATCCTATGCAAGTTCCCATTAATATTAACATGAATGAGTTGGAAAAAATGATGCATAATTTATAGATTTTTCAATCATGTAAATTATAAATTTTGGATCATTTTGCAATCAATAAAATTCCCCAAATTCATTCACTCCTTAGTCCTTGCTTTTTATATTTTTTCATTTAACGATTTAAAATTTTAAATTGAATTTCTAGTTTTCTACTTTAAATTAAAAACTTACTTCTGATATGTTATTAATTTACTACCAAATATTATTAATTTATTATATTAAGTAGCATATGTTTTGTATATTTGTGTATATATCTTCTATAGAAGTGTATATTTAACGTATACATGTGTATATGTTTTATAAATTAGTATATAAGTATATCTATATATATTGTAATGTATATATAATGTAGTATATTTTATAAGTAGCAGTATATATACATTGAATGGTGCGTATACACGTGTATATATCTTCTATAGAAGTGCATATTTAACGTATACATGTGTATATGTTTTATAAATTAGTATATAAGTATATCTATATATATTGTAATGTATATATAATGTAGTATATATTATAAGTAGTAGTATATATATATTGAATGGTGCGTATACACGTGTATATATCTTCTATAGAAGTGTATATTTAACGTATACATGTGTATATGTTTTATAAATTGGATATCTTCTATAGAAGTGTATATATGTGTATATATCTTCTACAGATGTATATATTTAATGTATACAAGTGTATATGTTTTACAAATTAGTATATAACTATATATATATATACATATTGTAGTATATATATATGTATATTGTAGTATATATTTTATTTAAAATAGTACATATATATTGAATGGTGTGTATATATGTGTATATATTTTCATATACAATTGTATATGTTTTACAAATTAGTATATAACTATATATATATATATACATATTGTAGTATATATATATGTATATTGTAGTATATATTTTATTTAAAGTAGTACATATATATTGAATGGTGTGTATATATGTGTATATATCTTCATATACAAGTGTATATGTTTTACAAATTAGTATATAACTATATATATATACATATTGTAGTATATATATATGTATATTGTAGTATATATTTTATTTAAAGTAGTACATATATATTGAATGGTGTGTATATATGTGTATATATCTTCTCTAGACGTATATATTTAACGTATACAAGTGTATATGTTTTACAAATTAGTATATAACTATATATATATACATATTGTAGTATATATATATGTATATTGTAGTATATATTTTATTTGAAGTAGTACATATATTTTGAAAGGTGTGTATATATGTGTATATATCTTCTACAGATGTATATATTTAATGTATCCAAGTGTATATGTTTTACAAATAAGTATATAACTATATATATATACATATTGTAGTATATATATATGTATATTGTAGTATATATTTTATTTAAAATAGTACATAATATTGAATGGTGTGTATATATGTGTATATATCTTCTATAGACGTATATCTTTAACGTATACATGTGTATATGTTCTATAAATTAGTATGTAACTATATATATATATATATATATATATTGTTGTATATATATATATATGTATATTGTAGTATATATTTTATTTAAAGCAGTACATATATATTGAATGGTGCATATATATGTGTATATATCTTCTAAAGTAGTATACATTTAACGTATACAAGTGTGTATGTTTTATAAATTAGTATGTAAGTGTGTATATATATATATATATATATATATATATTGTAGTATATACTTTATTTAAAGTAGTACATATATATTGAATGGTGCGTATATATGTGTATATATCTTCTATAGACGTATATCTTTAATGTATACAAGTGTATATGTTTTATAAATTAGTATGTAACTATATATATATACATATTGTTGTCTATATATATATGTATATTGTAGTATATATTTTATTTAAAGTAGTACATATATATTGAATGGTGCATATATATGTGTATATATCTTCGAAAGTAGTATATATTTAACGTATACATGTGTATATGTTTTATAAATTAGTATATAAATATATATATATATTTTGTAGTGTATATATATATATTATACTATTATAGCATATGTTTTATTTAAAGTAGTACGTATAGTCATATATAATTATATATTGAATGGTACGTATATATGTGTAATTGTTTATATATTTTTTAAAAAATATATATTGTATATTGGAGTGTATATAGTGTATATTGGAGTGTATATAGTGTATATTGGAGTGTATATAGTGTATATTGGATTTTTTATTTATTTTTTAAACGGGTTTGACCGGTTTTTGACCGGGTTTGACCGGGATTTGGTGGGTTTGACCGGGTTGGGTTAAGTGGGCCGGGTTAGGGTGGGTTTTAATTTTTTTACTGTTTGGCCCGGCCCGGCCCGGATAGCGTTCAAACCGGCCCTTAACCCGGTTAAAAAGGAAGGGCCGGTTTCGGGTTGGCCCGGCCCGACCCGTTTGACACCCTGATATGTACTCCCTTAGTCCAACTCTAGTGACATCATTTTACTTAGACATATTATTTTTAATTTTTTTTTATTGGCAACTCAATTAGCTCGTGTATTTATTGAAATATTTATTTATTTATTTACAAATAATTTCAATTAAGCACAAACATCCGACGTGACACTTTGCGTGTTCTCACGTCTATGAGGCACGTGAAATCTATCAGGAGCAGTTTATGTGGCACTCTCAACCATCTTATTACCCTTTTTTTATATATATATATTTATACTCAATTTCTTTCTCTTACCTTTATTCTTTTTCCTCCTTTTTTTTTTTTTTTCTATTCTTCATATCCACCATTTTTTGTCTTAAATTCTCCATTTCTTCTTCAGATTTTTCTCCTACTCCTTGTAAATTCTCATTCTCTTATTAATTTTTTTTTCTTAGTCATTTTTAATAGTAATGTTCAATTCATCTTTCTCATTATCTTCATTTTCTTCAATTGCAAAAAAGATATATTTATGTGAGATCAAAGTTGAAATTAAGACTTCATGGACACAACTCAATACTGGACGCAGATTTTTTTTTGCTGCAAAATTTCAAAGGTATTCATCTTATATCTCCGTCAAATGTCTATAGCTAAATTTTTTAATTTAATTTTTTCTTTAAACTTGTAGGCGAGAGGTGAATGCAATTACTTCGATTGATATGATGACGAAATGCCTTCTCAAGCAAAGAGGGTGATATGAGATTTATTAAAAAAAATTAAATTATTTGAAGAAGAGAGAAATGGATCAAGAAAATTAATAGTGATATGCGTTGGTACAATTGTAATTTTGGCTACATGAAATTTCTTCAAGAAATGTTCTTAAATTTTGGCTAACCCCGCTTTCTCTGCAAACACCAATCCTTCACTCAATCCAAGCAAAGTCGCCCACCCCCCACGACAATCTGATTCGCAATTTTATAGCTTTGCCCCTTCCGGGACCATCCACGAAAGTCTCCTTACCCAATATATCAAACAAAGGGTTTAACTGTAAGAGATAACAAAGCAATAACGCAGCGAAAATATAGAATCGACATACCTCCAGCCATTGTCAAAATTTATCGGAGTGTTGGCATTGTCAAAGTTTGTTTTCCACTTTCGGTGAGTCTTCTAAGCACTCAAAATATCTTATTATAAATGGTGTGAGTTTTTTGAGAAGATTTTCGTGCTTAGGGACCATCCAGAATTCCTCTTTTATACTGCTCGTCCATCAAAGCAGTTGTCGAGAAGTTACGAAAACTGGACGGAAGTTATTGAAGTTATAATGGATAGGGTTGGTTACACGGATCATTTCAAAAGTTCAAATTTTGAACTTCCAACATTCTCCCACTTGATCTGTTTAGGACATTCATGAATGAAACTTAATACATGAATCATGGCAATAGTTTCTCTAAGAGTGAGTAGTATCTTATATGTATTACAATGTACCATGCTTCAAAACTTTAGCCCATATAACTTAATGAATAAATCCAATGTTTATTCTAGGTTCATACTTTGACAATATTTCGTAAAATAAAACTGAATGTGCACACAGTTATAAATACGAGAAATATCATGTAAAATAGAGTTTCATCAACATTTATTGTTACAACTAAAATTTACATAGTAGAACTAAGTCCCATTGTGAGTACATAATCCTTAAATTTCTGCGGTGGCATGCCTTTAGTTAAAGGATCAGCTAACATCACTTTAGTGCTGACGTGTTCAATGACCGCTTTCTTATCTTTAACACGTTCTCTTATGGCTAGATACTTGATGTCGATATGCTTAGGGGTGTGCAAAAATTGAACCGACCGATAAACTGAACCGATAAAAATGTTATTGGTTTATTGTTATTGGGTTATTGGGTTAACGGTTTTTTAATGATTTTATATAAAAAAATTATTGGGTTATTGATTCGGTTCGATTTTTTCTTATTGGGTTATTAGGTAAACCGATAACCCAATAAATATATATATATATTTCTCTTTAATTTCTACAAATTAACAAATCTATTATTTAAATTATACAAACTCTTAATTTCTCCTAACAACATTTAGTTCAAACTTGAAGATTCTTGTAAATTAAAACACATCATATAGGATTTTTGGTTGCAACTAAGATTCATTTTTTTTCATGTTAGTTACTACTATTTCTATTTTATGAGTATTTTCTTATCGGTTAAACCGAAAACCGAACCGTTAAGGACTAAAAATTGATAAATCGAAAACCGATAAGAAATATCTTATTGGTTTGGTTATTGGTTTAACATATTTAAAAATCGAAAACCGATAAACCGAATCGATAGTACATAAAATC